>CM060626.1:24072784-24619350 GCA_030578275.1 Meda fulgida | reverse complement strand
ACCAAATAACACATTCAGAGTTGAACACGACAAAGGGGGCACCCGGATTTGCAGGGGGGATGTCTTGATCTGCAGTACCACTGAGCTATACCCCCTTTCAGAGAACCTTTTGTAAAGTAAAAAAAAAAATCCCAGTAAATTTCTTGAATTTTTCTGTAGAAGTTAATAGAATGAGGTGTTTGGCTTGTTGTGAACAGTACCAAAGTACACATGAACACATTCTGATAAAAGTACCATAGAACACATTCAGAGTAGGATTTCACAAAGGGGGCACTCGGATTTGAACCGGGGACCTCTTGATCTGCAGTCAAATGCTCTACCACTGAGCTATACCCCCTTTCAGAGAACCTTCTGTGAAGTAAAAAAAAAATCCAGACATTTCCTTGAATTTGTCTGTAGAAGGTAAAAGAATGAAGTGTTTGGCTTGTTGTGTTTAGGATAACAGTAACAAAGAAAGCATTCAGAGTAGGATTTCAGAGAGGGGGCACTCGGATTTGAACCAAGGACCTCTTGATCTGCAGTCAAATGCTCTACCACTGAGCTATACCCCCTTTCATTGAACTATTTTTAAAGTAAAAAAAATCCCAGTTATTTTCTTAAATTCGTCTGTAGAAAGTATAAGAATGAAGTGTTTGGTTTATTGTGAACTAGGATAACAGTACCAAAGAACACATTCAGAGTTGAACACCATAAAGGGGGCACCCGGATTTGCAGGGGGGATGTCTTGATCTGCAGTACCACTGAGCTATACCCCCTTTCAGAGAACCTTTTGTAAAGTAAAAAAAAAAATCCCAGTAAATTTCTTGAATTTTTCTGTAGAAGTTAATAGAATGAGGTGTTTGGCTTGTTGTGAACAGTACCAAAGTACACATTGAGAGTGTTGAACACATTCTGATAAAAGTACCATAGAACACATTCAGAGTAGGATTTCACAAAGGGGGCACTCGGATTTGAACCGAGGACCTCTTGATCTGCAGTCAAATGCTCTACCACTGAGCTATACCCCCTTTCATTCAACTATTTTTAAAGTAAAAAAAAAAAATCCCAGTAATTTTCTTAAATTCGTCTGTAGAAAGTATAAGAACGAAGTGTTTTGCTTGTTGTGAACTAGAATAACAGTACCAAATAACACATTCAGAGTTGAACACGACAAAGGGGGCACCCGGATTTGCAGGGGGGATGTCTTGATCTGCAGTACCACTGAGCTATACCCCCTTTCAGAGAACCTTTTGTAAAGTAAAAAAAAAATCCCAGTAAATTTCTTGAATTTTTCTGTAGAAGTTAATAGAATGAGGTGTTTGGCTTGTTGTGAACAGTACCAAAGTACACATTGAGAGTGTTGAACACATTCTGATAAAAGTACCATAGAACACATTCAGAGTAGGATTTCACAAAGGGGGCACTCGGATTTGAACCGGGGACCTCTTGATCTGCAGTCAAATGCTCTACCACTGAGCTATACCCCCTTTCAGAGAACCTTCTGTGACGTAAAAAAAAAATCCAGACATTTCCTTGAATTTGTCTGTAGAAGGTAAAAGAATGAAGTGTTTGGCTTGTTGTGTTTAGGATAACAGTAACAAAGAAAACATTCAGAGTAGGATTTCAGAAAGGGGGCACTCGGATTTGAACCGAGGACCTCTTGATCTGCAGTCAAATGCTCTACCACTGAGCTATACCCCCTTTCATTGAACTATTTTTAAAGTAAAAAAAAATCCCAGTAATTTTCTTAAATTCGTCTGTAGAAAGTATAAGAACGAAGTGTTTTGCTTGTTGTGAACTAGAATAACAGTACCAAATAACACATTCAGAGTTGAACACGACAAAGGGGGCACCCGGATTTGCAGGGGGGATCTCTTGATCTGCAGTACCACTGAGCTATACCCCCTTTCAGAGAACCTTTTGTAAAGTAAAAAAAAAAAAATCCCAGTAAATTTCTTGAATTTTTCTGTAGAAGTTAATAGAATGAGGTGTTTGGCTTGTTGTGAACAGTACCAAAGTACACATGAACACATTCTGATAAAAGTACCATAGAACACATTCAGAGTAGGATTTCACAAAGGGGGCACTCGGATTTGAACCGGGGACCTCTTGATCTGCAGTCAAATGCTCTACCACTGAGCTATACCCCCTTTCAGAGAACCTTCTGTGAAGTAAAAAAAAAATCCAGACATTTCCTTGAATTTGTCTGTAGAAGGTAAAAGAATGAAGTGTTTGGCTTGTTGTGTTTAGGATAACAGTAACAAAGAAAACATTCAGAGTAGGATTTCAGAGAGGGGGCACTCGGATTTGAACCAAGGACCTCTTGATCTGCAGTCAAATGCTCTACCACTGAGCTATACCTCCTTTCATTGAACTATTTTTAAAGTAAAAAAAAATCCCAGTTATTTTCTTAAATTCGTCTGTAGAAAGTATAAGAACGAAGTGTTTGGTTTATTGTGAACTAGGATAACAGTACCAAAGAACACATTCAGAGTTGAACACCATAAAGGGGGCACCCGGATTTGCAGGGGGGATGTCTTGATCTGCAGTACCACTGAGCTATACCCCCTTTCAGAGAACCTTTTGTAAAGTAAAAAAAAAAATCCCAGTAAATTTCTTGAATTTTTCTGTAGAAGTTAATAGAATGAGGTGTTTGGCTTGTTGTGAACAGTACCAAAGTACACATTCAGAGTGTTGAACACATTCTGATAAAAGTACCATAGAACACATTCAGAGTAGGATTTCACAAAGGGGGCACTCGGATTTGAACCGGGGACCTCTTGATCTGCAGTCAAATGCTCTACCACTGAGCTATACCCCCTTTCAGTGAACTATTTTTAAAGTTAAAAAAATCCCAGTAATTTTCTTAAATTCGTCTGTAGAAAGTATAAGAACGAAGTGTTTTGCTTGTTGTGAACTAGAATAACAGTACCAAATAACACATTCAGAGTTGAACACGACAAAGGGGGCACCCGGATTTGCAGGGGGGATGTCTTGATCTGCAGTACCACTGAGCTATACCCCCTTTCAGAGAACCATTTGTAAAGTAAAAAAAAAATCCCAGTAATTTTCTTAAATTCGTCTGTAGAAGTTAATAGAATGAGGTGTTTGGCTTGTTGTGAACAGTACCAAAGTACACATTAAGAGTGTTGAACACATTCTGATAAAAGTACCATAGAATACACTCAGAGTAGGATTTCACAAAGGGGGCAATCGGATTTGAACCGGGGACCTCTTGATCTGCAGTCAAATGCTCTACCACTGAGCTATACCCCCTTTCAGAGAACCTTCTGTGACGTAAAAAAAAAATCCAGACATTTCCTTGAATTTGTCTGTAGAAGGTAAAAGAATGAAGTGTTTGGCTTGTTGTGTTTAGGATAACAGTAACAAAGAAAACATTCAGAGTAGGATTTCAGAAAGGGGGCACTCGGATTTGAACCGAGGACCTCTTGATCTGCAGTCAAATGCTCTACCACTGAGCTATATCCCATTTCATTGAACTATTTTTAAAGTAAAAAAAAAATCCCAGTAATTTTCTTAAATTCGTCTGTAGAAAGTATAAGAACGAAGTGTTTTGCTTGTTGTGAACTAGAATAACAGTACCAAATTTCACATTCAGAGTTGAACACGACAAAAGGGGGCACCCGGATTTGCAGGGGGGATCTCTTTATCTGCAGTACCACTGAGCTATACCCCCTTTCAGAGAACCTTTTGTAAAGTAAAAAAAAATCCCAGTAAATTTCTTGAATTTTTCTGTAGAAGTTAATAGAATGAGGTGTTTGGCTTGTTGTGAACAGTACCAAAGTACACATGAACACATTCTGATAAAAGTACCATAGAACACATTCAGAGTAGGATTTCACAAAGGGGGCACTCGGATTTGAACCGGGGACCTCTTGATCTGCAGTCAAATGCTCTACCATTGAGCTATACCCCCTTTCAGAGAACCTTCTGTGAAGTAAAAAAAAATCCAGACATTTCCTTGAATTTGTCTGTAGAAGGTAAAAGAATGAAGTGTTTGGCTTGTTGTGTTTAGGATAACAGTAACAAAGAAAACATTCAGAGTAGGATTTCAGAGAGGGGGCACTCGGATTTGAACCGAGGACCTCTTGATCTGCAGTCAAATGCTCTACCACTGAGCTATACCCCCTTTCATTGAACTATTTTTAAAGTAAAAAAAATCCCAGTTATTTTCTTAAATTCGTCTCTAGAAAGTATAAGAATGAAGTGTTTGGTTTATTGTGAACTAGGATAACAGTACCAAAGAACACATTCAGAGTTGAACACCATAAAGGGGGCACCCGGATTTGCAGGGGGGATGTCTTGATCTGCAGTACCACTGAGCTATATCCCCTTTCAGAGAACCTTTTGTAAAGTAAAAAAAAAAATCCCAGTAAATTTCTTGAATTTTTCTGTAGAAGTTAATAGAATGAGGTGTTTGGCTTGTTGTGAACAGTACCAAAGTACACATTGAGAGTGTTGAACACATTCTGATAAAAGTACCATAGAACACATTCAGAGTAGGATTTCACAAAGGGGGCACTCGGATTTGAACCGAGGACCTCTTGATCTGCAGTCAAATGCTCTACCACTGAGCTATACCCCCTTTCATTGAACTATTTTTAAAGTAAAAAAAAAAATCCCAGTAATTTTCTTAAATTCGTCTGTAGAAAGTATAAGAACGAAGTGTTTTGCTTGTTGTGAACTAGAATAACAGTACCAAATAACACATTCAGAGTTGAACACGACAAAGGGGGCACCCGGATTTGCAGGGGGGATGTCTTGATCTGCAGTACCACTGAGCTATACCCCCTTTCAGAGAACCTTTTGTAAAGTAAAAAAAAAAATCCCAGTAAATTTCTTGAATTTTTCTGTAGAAGTTAATAGAATGAGGTGTTTGGCTTGTTGTGAACAGTACCAAAGTACACATTGAGAGTGTTGAACACATTCTGATAAAAGTACCATAGAACACATTCAGAGTAGGATTTCACAAAGGGGGCACTCGGATTTGAACCGAGGACCTCTTGATCTGCAGTCAAATGCTCTACCACTGAGCTATACCCCCTTTCATTGAACTATTTTTAAAGTAAAAAAAATCCCAGTAATTTTCTTAAATTCGTCTGTAGAAAGTATAAGAACGAAGTGTTTTGCTTGTTGTGAACTAGAATAACAGTACCAAATAACACATTCAGAGTTGAACACGACAAAGGGGGCACCCGGATTTGCAGGGGGGATGTCTTGATCTGCAGTACCACTGAGCTATACCCCCTTTCAGAGAACCTTTTGTAAAGTAAAAAAAAAAATCCCAGTAAATTTCTTGAATTTTTCTGTAGAAGTTAATAGAATGAGGTGTTTGGCTTGTTGTGAACAGTACCAAAGTACACATTGAGAGTGTTGAACACATTCTGATAAAAGTACCATAGAACACATTCAGAGTAGGATTTCACAAAGGGGGCATTCGGATTTGAACCGGGACCACTTGATCTGCAGTCAAATGCTCTACCACTGAGCTACACCCCCTTTCAGAGAACCTTTTGTAAAGTAAAAAAAAATCCCAGTAAATTTTTTGAATTTTTCTGTAGAAAGTATAAGAACGAAGTGTTTGGTTTATTGTGAACTAGGATAAAAGTACCAAAGAACACATTCAGAGTTGAACACGACAAAGGGGGCACCCCGATTTGAACGGGGGATCCCTTGATCTTCAGTACCACTCAGCTCAACCCCCTTTCAGAAAACCTTTTGTAAAGTAAAAAAAAAATCCCAGTAAATTTCTTGAATTTTTCTGCAGAAGGTAAAAGAACGACGTGTTTGGCTTGTTGTGAACTAGGATACCAGTACCAAAGAAAACATTCAGAGTTGAACACAAGAAGGGGGGCACCCGCATTTGAACGGGGGACCTCTTGATATGCAATCAAATGCTCTACCACTGAGCTAAACTCCCCTTTCAGTGACCTATTTTTAAAGTAAAAAAAAATCCCTGTAACATTCTTAAATTCGTTTGTAGAAAGTATAAGAACGGAGAGTTTGGCTTGTTGTGAACTAGGATAACAGCACCAAAGAACACATTCAGAGTTGAACACGACAAATGGGGGCTCTTGGATTTGAACCGGGGAGCACTTGATCTGCAGTCAAATGCTCTACCACTGAGGTATACCCCCATTCAGAGAACCTTCTGTGAAGTAAAAAAAAATCCAGACATTTCCTTGAATTTGTCTGTATAAGGTAAAAGAATGAAGTGTTCGGCTTGTTGTGTTTAGGATAACAGTAACAAAGAAAACATTCAGAGTAGGATTTCAGAAAGGGGGCACTCAGATTTGAACCAAGGACCTCTTGATCTGCAGTCAAATGCTCTACCACTGAGCTATACCCCCTTTCAGTGAACTATTTTTAAAGTAAAAAAAATCCCAGTAATTTTCTTAAATTCGTCTGTAGAAAGTATAAGAACGAAGTGTTTGGTTTGTTGTGAACTAGGATAAAAGTACCAAAGAACACATTCAGAGTTGAAAACGACAAAGGGGGCACCCCGATTTGAACGGGGGATCCCTTGATCTTCAGTACCACTCAGCTCTACCCCCTTTCAGAGAACCTTTTGTAAAGTAAAAAAAAAACCCAGTAAATTTCTTGAATTTTTCTGTAGAAGGTAAAATAACGAAGTGTTTGGCTTGTTGTGAACTAGGATACCAGTACCAAAGAACATATTCAGAGTTGAACACAAGAAGGGGGGCACCCGCATTTGAACGGGGGACCTCTTGATCTGCAATCAAATGCTCTACCACTGAGCTACACTGCCCTTTCACTGACCTATTTTTAAAGTAAAAAAAATCCCAGTAACATTCTTAAATTCGTTTGTAGAAAGTTAAAGAACGAAGAGTTTGGCTTGTTGTGAACTAGGATAACAGCAACAAAGAAAACATTCAGAGTTGAACATGACAAATGGGGGCTCTCGGATTTGAAACGAGGACCTCTTGATCTGCAGTCAAATGCTCTACCACTGAGCTATACCCCCTTTCAGTGAACTATTTTTAAAGTAAAAAAAAAATCCCAGTAATTTTCTTAAATTTGTTTGTAGAAAGTATAAGAACGAAGAGTTTGGCTTGTGGTGAACTAGGATAACAGTAACAAAGAACACATTCAGAGTTGAACACGACAAAGGGGGCACCCGGATTTGAACCGAGGACCTCTTGATCTGCAGTCAAATGCTCTACCACTGAGCTATACCCCCTTTCAGTGACCTATTTTTAAAGTAAAAAAATCCCAGTAATTTTCTTAAATTCGTCTGTAGAAAGTATAAGAATGAAGTGTTTGGTTTATTGTGAACTAGAATAACAGTACCAAAGAACACATTCAGAGTTGAACACGACAAAGGGGGCACCCGGATTTGAACGGGGGATCTCTTGATCTGCAGTACCACTCAGCTATACCCCTGTTCAGAGAACCTTTTGTAAAGTAAAAAAAAAATCCCAGTAAATTTCTTGAATTTTTCTGTAGAAGATAAAAGAACGAAGTGTTTGGCTTGTTGTGAACTAGGATACCAGTACCAAAGAAAACATTCAGAGTTGAAAACAAGAAGCGGGGCACCCGGATTTTAACGGGGGACCTCTTGATCTGCAATCAAATGCTCTACCACTGAGCTATACCCCCTTTCCATGACTTATTTTTAAATAAAAGAAAATCCCAGTAATTTTCTTAAATTCGTCTGTAGAAAGTATAAGAACGAACTGTTTTGCTTGTTGTGAACTAGAATAACAGTACCAAATAACACATTCAGAGTTGAACACGACAAAGGGGGCACCCGGATTTGCAGGGGGGATGTCTTGATCTGCAGTACCACTGAGCTTTCAGAGAACCTTTTGTAAAGTAAAAAAAAAAATCCCAGTAAATTTCTTGAATTTTTCTGTAGAAGTTAATAGAATGAGGTGTTTGGCTTGTTGTGAACAGTACCAAAGTACACATTGAGAGTGTTGAACACATTCTGATAAAAGTACCATAGAACACATTCAGAGTAGGATTTCACAAAGGGGGCACTCGGATTTGAACCGAGGACCTCTTGATCTGCAGTCAAATGCTCTACCACTGAGCTATACCCCCTTTCATTGAACTATTTTTAAAGTAAAAAAAAAAAATCCCAGTAATTTTCTTAAATTCGTCTGTAGAAAGTATAAGAACGAAGTGTTTTGCTTGTTGTGAACTAGAATAACAGTACCAAATAACACATTCAGAGTTGAACACGACAAAGGGGGCACCCGGATTTGCAGGGGTATGTCTTGATCTGCAGTACCACTGAGCTATACCCCCTTTCATTGAACTATTTTTAAAGTAAAAAAAATCCCAGTAAATTTCTTGAATTTTTCTGTAGAAGTTAATAGAATGAGGTGTTTGGCTTGTTGTGAACAGTACCAAAGTACACATTGAGAGTGTTGAACACATTCTGATAAAAGTACCATAGAACACATTCAGAGTAGGATTTCACAAAGGGGGCACTCGGATTTGAACCGGGGACCTCTTGATCTGCAGTCAAATGCTCTACCACTGAGCTATACCCCCTTTCAGAGAACCTTCTGTGAAGTAAAAAAAAAATCCAGACATTTCCTTGAATTTGTCTGTAGAAGGTAAAAGAATGAAGTGTTTGGCTTGTTGTGTTTAGGATAACAGTAACAAAGAAAACATTCAGAGTAGGATTTCAGAAAGGGGGCACTTGGATTTGAACCGAGGACCTCTTGATCTGCAGTCAAATGCTCTACCACTGAGCTATACCCCCTTTCATTGAACTATTTTTAAAGTAAAAAAAAAATCTCAGTAATTTTCTTAAATTCGTCTGTAGAAAGTATAAGAACGAAGTGTTTTGCTTGATGTGAACTAGAATAACAGTACCAAATTTCACATTCAGAGTTGAACACGACAAAGGGGGCACCCGGATTTGCAGGGGGGGATCTCTTTATCTGCAGTACCACTGAGCTATACCCCCTTTCAGAGAACCTTTTGTAAAGTAAAAAAAAAATCCCAGTAAATTTCTTGAATTTTTCTGTAGAAGTTAATAGAATGAGGTGTTTGGCTTGTTGTGAACAGTACCAAAGTACACATGAACACATCTGATAAAAGTACCATAGAACACATTTAGAGTAGGATTTCACAAAGGGGGCACTCGGATTTGAACCGGGGACCTCTTGATCTGCAGTCAAATGCTCTACCATTGAGCTATACACCCTTTCAGAGAACCTTCTGTGAAGTAAAAAAAAATCCAGACATTTCCTTGAATTTGTCTGTAGAAGGTAAAAGAATGAAGTGTTTGGCTTGTTGTGTTTAGGATAACAGTAACAAAGAATACATTCAGAGTAGGATTTCAGAAAGGGGGCACTTGGATTTGAACCGAGGACCTCTTGATCTGCAGTCAAATGCTCTACCACTGAGCTATACCCCCTTTCTGTGACCTATTTTTAAAGTAAAAAAAATCCCAGTTATTTTCTTAAATTCGTCTCTAGAAAGTATAAGAATGAAGTGTTTGGTTTATTGTGAACTAGGATAACAGTACCAAAGAACACATTCAGAGTTGAACACCATAAAGGGGGCACCCGGATTTGCAGGGGGGATGTCTTGATCTGCAGTACCATTGAGCTATACCCCCTTTCAGAGAACCTTTTGTAAAGTAAAAAAAAATCCCAGTAAATTTCTTGAATTTTTCTGTAGAAGTTAATAGAATGAGGTGTTTGGCTTGTTGTGAACAGTACCAAAGTACACATTGAGAGTGTTGAACACATTCTGATAAAAGTACCATAGAACACATTCAGAGTAGGATTTCACAAAGGGGGCACTCGGATTTGAACCGAGGACCTCTTGATCTGCAGTCAAATGCTCTACCACTGAGCTATACCCCCTTTCATTGAACTATTTTTAAAGTAAAAAAAAAAAATCCCAGTAATTTTCTTAAATTCGTCTGTAGAAAGTATAAGAACGAAGTGTTTTGCTTGTTGTGAACTAGAATAACAGTACCAAATAACACATTCAGAGTTGAACACGACAAAGGGGGCACCCGGATTTGCAGGGGGGATGTCTTGATCTGCAGTACCACTGAGCTTTCAGAGAACCTTTTGTAAAGTTAAAAAAAAAATCCCAGTAAATTTCTTGAATTTTTCTGTAGAAGTTAATAGAATGAGGTGTTTGGCTTGTTGTGAACAGTACCATAGAACACATTCAGAGTAGGATTTCAGAAAGGGGAAACTCGGATTTGAACCGAGAACCTCTTGATCTGCAGTCAAATGCTCTACCACTGAGCTATAGCCCCTTTCATTGAAAACAATCCCAGTAATTTTCTTAAATTCGTCTGTAGAAAGTATAAGAACGAAGTGTTTTGCTTGTTGTGAACTAGAATAACAGTACCAAATAAAACATTCAGAGTTGAACACGACAAAGGGGGCACCCGGATTTGCAGGGGGAATCTCTTTATCTGCAGTACCACTTAGCTATACCCCCTTTCAGAGAACCTTTTGTAAAGTTAAAAAAAAATCCCAGTAAATTTCTTGAATTTTTCTGTAGAAGTTGATAGAATGAGGTGTTTGGCTTGTTGTGAACAGTACCAAAGAGCACACTCAGAGTGTTGATCACATTCAACACATTCTGATAACAGTACCATAGAACACATTCAGAGTAGGATTTCAAAAGGGGGGCACTCGGATTTGAACCGAAGACCTCTTGATCTGCAGTCAAATGCTCGACCACTGAGCTATACCCCCTTTCATTGTACTATTTTTAAAGTAAAAAAAAAATCCCAGTAATTTTTTTAAATTCGTCTGTAGAAAGTATAAGAACGAAGTGTTTGGTTTGTTGTGAACTAGGATAAAAGTACCAAAGAACACATTCAGAGTTGAACACGACAAAGGGGGCACCCCGATTTGAACGGGGGATCCCTTGATCTTCAGTACCACTCAGCTCAACCCCCTTTCAGAAAACCTTTTGTAAAGTAAAAAAAAAATCCCAGTAAATTTCTTGAATTTTTCTGCAGAAGGTAAAAGAACGACGTGTTTGGCTTGTTGTGAACTAGGATACCAGTACCAAAGAACACATTCAGAGTTGAACACAAGAAGGGGGGCACCCGCATTTGAACGGGGGACCTCTTGATATGCAATCAAATGCTCTACCACTGAGCTAAACTCCCCTTTCAGTGACCTATTTTTAAAGTAAAAAAAAATCCCTGTAACATTCTTAAATTCGTTTGTAGAAAGTATAAGAACGGAGAGTTTGGCTTGTTGTGAACTAGGATAACAGCACCAAAGAACACATTCAGAGTTGAACACGACAAATGGGGGCTCTCGGATTTGAACCGGGGAGCACTTGATCTGCAGTCAAATGCTCTACCACTGAGGTATACCCCCATTCAGAGAACCTTCTGTGAAGTAAAAAAAGATCCAGACATTTCCTTGAATTTGTCTGTATAAGGTAAAAGAATGAAGTGTTCGGCTTGTTGTGTTTAGGATAACAGTAACAAAGAAAACATTCAGAGTAGGATTTCAGAAAGGGGGCACTCAGATTTGAACCAAGGACCTCTTGATCTGCAGTCAAATGCTCTACCACTGAGCTATACCCCCTTTCAGTGAACTATTTTTAAAGTAAAAAAAATCCCAGTAATTTTCTTAAATTCGTCTGTAGAAAGTATAAGAACGAAGTGTTTGGTTTGTTGTGAACTAGGATAAAAGTACCAAAGAACACATTCAGAGTTGAAAACGACAAAGGGGGCACCCCGATTTGAACGGGGGATCCCTTGATCTTCAGTACCACTCAGCTCTACCCCCTTTCAGAGAACCTTTTGTAAAGTAAAAAAAAAACCCAGTAAATTTCTTGAATTTTTCTGTAGAAGGTAAAATAACGAAGTGTTTGGCTTGTTGTGAACTAGGATACCAGTACCAAAGAACATATTCAGAGTTGAACACAAGAAGGGGGGCACCCGCATTTGAACGGGGGACCTCTTGATCTGCAATCAAATGCTCTACCACTGAGCTACACTGCCCTTTCACTGACCTATTTTTAAAGTAAAAAAAATCCCAGTAACATTCTTAAATTCGTTTGTAGAAAGTTAAAGAACGAAGAGTTTGGCTTGTTGTGAACTAGGATAACAGCAACAAAGAAAACATTCAGAGTTGAACATGACAAATGGGGGCACTCGGATTTGAACCAAGTACCTCTTGATCTGCAGTCAAATGCTCTACCACTGAGCTATACCCCCTTTCAGTGAACTATTTTCAAAGTAAAAAACAAAATACCAGTAATTTTCTTAAATTTGTTTGTAGAAAGTATGAGAACGAAGAGTTTGGCTTGTGGTGAACTAGGATAACAGTAACAATGAACACATTCAGAGTTGAACACGACAAAGGGAGCACTCGGATTTGAACCGAGGACCTCTTGATCTGCAGTCAAATGCTCTACCACTGAGCTATACCCCCTTTCATTGAACTATTTTTAAAGTAAAAAAAAAAAATCCCAGTAATTTTCTTAAATTCGTCTGTAGAAAGTATAAGAACGAAGTGTTTGGTTTATTGTGAACTAGGATAACAGTACCAAAGAACACATTCAGAGTTGAACACCATAAAGGGGGCACCCGGATTTGCAGGGGGGATGTCTTGATCTGCAGTACCACTGAGCTATACCCCCTTTCAGAGAACCTTTTGTAAAGTAAAAAAAAAAATCCCAGTAAATTTCTTGAATTTTTCTGTAGAAGTTAATAGAATGAGGTGTTTGGCTTGTTGTGAACAGTACCAAAGTACACATTGAGAGTGTTGAACACATTCTGATAAAAGTACCATAGAACACATTCAGAGTAGGATTTCACAAAGGGGGCACTCGGATTTGAACCGAGGACCTCTTGATCTGCAGTCAAATGCTCTACCACTGAGCTATACCCCCTTTCATTGAACTATTTTTAAAGTAAAAAAAAAAAAATCCCAGTAATTTTCTTAAATTCGTCTGTAGAAAGTATAAGAACGAAGTGTTTTGCTTGTTGTGAACTAGAATAACAGTACCAAATAACACATTCAGAGTTGAACACGACAAAGGGGGCACCCGGATTTGCAGGGGGGATGTCTTGATCTGCAGTACCACTGAGCTATACCCCCTTTCAGAGAACCTTTTGTAAAGTAAAAAAAAAATCCAGTACATTTCTTGAATTTCTCTGTAAGTCCTTATTGCCTTCTTTTTAACTTCTAATTCAATCAATTCTAATCCTCCTTCTTTTTTGCTTGCGATTAATGTTTTCCTTGCTATTTTAACCCCTTTTCCTCCCCACATAAAATCATTCATTATCTCAGTCACCTCATTCACTACCCATTGTGGCAAATCAACTGCACCTAAAATATAGTTACATTTGGAAAGCAACAAAGAGTTCACAAGCATGACTTTCCCTCTTAACATAACTTCCCTTAATTTCCAAAATTGGAGTACTTGTTTAATTTTATTTACCCCTGTCCATGTGGCATCCCTTGCATTCTTAGCATTTACCTAAAATATTAACATAACCTAATGTAGTTTTAAAAGGTATATCACACCCTCTTAAGTCTACCCCTCCTATACTCATTATTTCAGATTTTTCTATATTTATTTTTGCTCCTGACGCTTTCCCATACATTTCTATGGGCCCCATTACCTTTTTTATACTTTCTACATCCCTAACCGTAAATGTCGTGTCATCCGCATATTGGTGTATCACACTCTCACAACTGTTTGGAATTTGAATACCCCTTATCTTTTTGTCTGCTCGAATCATTATTGCTAACGGTTCAATCGAGATTGAATATAGCAATGCAGACATCGGACATCCTTGTCTCACTGACCTCTCAAGCGGAAAAGGGTCTGTCAAAACTCCATTTACTTTCACACAACTTTGCGCTTTACTGTATAACAGATTTATCCACTCCAGCATTCTATTCCCAAACCCAAATTTCCTCATTGTTTGTTCCAAATAATCGTGTTCCACTCTATCGAATGCCTTGTTTAAATCTACACATAAAATTATTACGCCTTCCCCATCCTCCCCCATCCTGCCCACAACATCTCTTATTGTGCAAACTGTGTCAGTTATATCCCTTCCTGGGATGCTATAGGCCTGATTTGATGCTATTATGGTCCCTATGACTTTCTTTAGTCTATTTGCTAAAATCTTTGTTAAAATTTTATACTCTGTATTTAAAAGACTTAGAGGCCTATAATTTTCTAATTTGAGCGGACTCCCTTTATTTTTATAAAGAATCGTTATCATCCCTGTACACATAGATTTTGGCACTTCTTTTTTGTCCTCCATCTTCGTATACATTCTCAACAATATCGGTGCCAAAATTTTCATAAAAGTTTGATCAAATTCATGTGTTAAACCATCCGCTACTGGGCTTTTATTTGGCTTTGTCTGTTTAATTGCCTCTTCTACCTCTTCTAGAGATATGTCTCCCTCACATAACTCCCTATCCTTATCCTTAAGACTTATATTTACATGTTCTAATACCTTATCTATATCTTCTTGTTTTATATTCCCTTTCTTAAATAATTTTCTATAAAACTCTTCTACCCTTTCTATTATTTCTACATAGTCCGCAACTTTTCCCCCCTCTCTATTTTCCAACTCCATAATGAACTTCCTCCCCTGTTTTTTCTTTTCTAAATTCATAAAATATTTTGTACATCTTTCTCCTTCTAAAACATATTGTGCCCTACTTCTTATTTTTGCACCTTCACATTTTTCTTTTTCACACACCTCAATTTCTGCTTTTATCTGACAATAATGTTGCTTTGTATATTCAGGATTATTTTCAATTTTCCCGGCTTCTTCTTCCAATAACCTATACATATTGTCTAGTTTACATTTTCTCATGTGATTCCTCTGTTTAGAATATCTAATACTAACTTTTTTTATTTCCTTTTTTAATATACCCCACCATTTACATATATTTTCTTCATATAAGTAGTTTTCCATTTCATCTTTAATACATTTCTCTATTCTTCTTCTGTACGCATCTTCCCTTAATAAGGCAGAATTTAGACACCACGTACCCCCACCTTTTATTTTTGAGTTTCCCCCTAATTTCACTGTCATTACTGCATGGTCACTTATATCTGTAAAATTATAACATCCACTCTTTATATTTTGTAAAATGTCCCTTTTAACCAAACATAGATCTATTCTACTTTGCTTTAGTTCACCCATCACCATTTGCCTCCTTGAAAATTCTCTCTTGAAAGGGTTTTCCTCCCTCCAGGCATCTATCATATTTTTACTCTGCATTAACCTTTTTAAACATTTCCTAGAAGTATCTTCTTTATACACCATGTTTTTAGCCATGTCTAGTCTTGTACATTTCACATTAAAATCTCCCACCACTATACAATTCCCAATACATAAAGGTTTCAACATCATAAAAACCACTTTTCTTTCAGTTTCCACATTTGGAGCATAACCGTTAACTAGTCTATATTTATCATTTTGAAGTGTAAAATCAATCCCTAATACCCTCCCCTCACCATCATTTTGTATTTGTTTTATATTGCGCATCCACCCTTCTCTAATCAAAACTGCTACCCCACGGGCTTTTTGTGTGCCATGATTAACATATATCTCTTTGTCCCAAATCCTTTTTATTTCGCCCATTATATCGTCTGTCCAGTGCGTCTCTTGCAGACATACTACTTGTGCATTCAATACACTTATCACTTGTTTAAACTTGTCCATGTTCCTCAGACCATTACAGTTCAAGCATGCAATGCTTAATACTTCATTCATTATAAAAATAATAAAAAATAATAACATAAACATAAATATGTCTCATGATTAGATTAACGTCTTACTTTTTGGCGTTGCCTTCTCCACCTTCCACCTTTTTCCTCTTTAGCACCTTTGAGACCGTTTCTTTTGTCCCTGTTGTGTCCATTATGTCCACCAAGATAGCCTCCTGTACAATCATCTCTTCTTCCCCTTCTCCTTCTCCTGTTCCTCATTGTACTCCCACCGACGCTCCTTCTTTTCTCAATCCTCTTTCTCGTTGGTTTTTGCTCTCATCCCTCTTATCTCTCCCACCACCGCTGGTTGACATTTCGTTATCCATCCCAACTCTTGCGTTATTCCGCTCCCCACTACTTTTCCCAGATCCTCCTGCTTCCAGAATGCCTTCTAGCTCGCTCCACTCCTCACCTCCATCCTGCCTCCCGCCTGCTCCCTGTCGACATCTTCTGCTCTGTTACACACACAAAAGTCATTTTTCTTCCAGCACACAGTACAGTTCCCTTCGTTGCACTCCCGTGCATAATGCCCTTGTCCACCGCACTTGTAGCACTTGAAATTCGGACATTCTTTGACAATATGTCCTGGCTGTATGCACAGGCGACACACCTTTACTTGCCTGTCGTGCAATACCCGAAAGTGCTCTGTTCCACCCACAGTTTCAAACTTTGTCAAGTACGGAAGCGATTTTACCTTCTCCGTAAACTTGACTTTTAGGAACCTCGTCCCATCAGCAATTCCAGTCCCTGGCCACATCCTCCTTTTAACCGTAGACGCCGGTGTTACTCCCCATTCTATTAGCTTCTTTATTATCTCCTCGTCCGTCGTGTACGTGGGTAGGTTCAAAAAAGAAACCACAGTCTCACAGTTATTTATCTCCTTTGCCAGTATGCTCCCACTTCGGATTTTTATTCCATCAAGCAACTTCTTCTTCCCTTTCTCCTCATTCATGGTCAATTCGTACTCCTTGGGATTTTTGTATCTACAGCCAATGACTTCACCACACTCTTCTTTTACTTTCCGCAATAATTCCATCATCGTAATTCTTTCATTTCCAACAATCTCTACCATCACTGTTAGTTTCTTCTCATAACTTCGACCTGTTTCTTTTTTTCCATCTTCCATTCTCCTCACCGACCCCTTGTCTTTCTCTTTGTTTACCTCCATCTTGCCCGTAGCTCCTCGCGGGTAGCTTCACCACAAGAAGGAGAAACCCACACCAACTTATAAACTTCTTAAATGATATCCCAGTCTCAAATCATAAAAAATTTATTATATTTATTACAATTTTAATATTAATCTACCAATCTAATAATTATAACAATACAAACTATGGGCTAATAAAACGAAATAATAAAACGGCTATGGGCTGACAGCGAAGCAAAAGATGCAGAGCAAGCCAGCAAGGAGTCGAACCTAGAATCTTCTGATCCGTGGTCAGACGCGTTTTCCATTGCGCCACTGGCCCACCGATCAGGTGCCCCCGAGCTTACACGGGACCTGTTGCTGTTCGACTGGGCAGAGGCCTGTCATGACATCTACTTTTCCTCATGCCATTAACAGACCTGGAGCCACCGTCAGGAAGGGGTCAGATTAGGGTTCTGCTATAAAAACCTTCGAGTTGACTGGGATTCAGTGTCAGAGAAGTCTCCTCTCCTGGAGAAAAACACAAGCCTTAGTGCTCTTGCTGCAAGATCTTCAGCGCTCTCACCGCCGATTCCCGGCCAGGGAATGAGCTTTTGCCCTCCGGCGGCGGTCATGATTGCAGAATGGCGCACTACGAGAAGCACGGCCAAGGAAATGGTTGCGTTTGAAAATGACCTCCTTCGAACTGGAGTCCAACCAAGGATCGCCAACTTACCACCTGCAGTCCACCGCTCTACCAGCTGAGCTATCGAAGGCACGCTGGTCAGGGACAGAACCTCAAACTCTCAGGTTGCTGAAGATCCGCCGCTGGCTAAAAGTGCTATTGGCGCTGAGAAACGTGCTGGCTGTTTCGATAAGTGAAGCAAAGACAACCCGAACTTCCCATAGCGGGAGTCGAAAATTTTAAATCTTTGCTACGCTAGGAGGGTTTAGCTCTCTTTTTCTTTATATGCTCTTTAGCAAGCGTGCACCAGAAGATTTATGCCTGCACCCTCAGTACAGGGTTCCATAGTGTAGTGGTTATCACACGCGAAAGGTCCCCAGTTTGAAACTGGGTGTAACTGTGGCCTGTTTCTGCAAACATTTCTGATGTGGTTTTCTGTTGAGCAGGTCATTACTCTTGCAGGGCGATTTGCAGTGTACACTCTTTAGAAAAGGACTGCCCCCTTTAAGAACATGAGAACGATCCAAAGGGATTGTTTACTGAATTCAATTTCATCAGGCTCACCAGAGGGAGCTCTCATTTGCCTCGCCCAGTGGGTTCAGTTTCCTCCCATTCCTGTGATGGTATAATGGACATTATAAACTGGTCGTAAAGCAGGGTCCTTGTGACAGTATTCATGCAATGCATTTGAAAAGATGCATGGCATTGTATGGCAACCGTTATCCCACTGAAAAGAAGCCTTTTGTTGGACAGAAACATTTTAATATTAATCTACCAATCCAAAATTAATAATAACAAAAACTATGGGCCAATAAAACAACATAATAATAAAAAGGCTATGGGCTGACAGCGAAGCAAAAGATTAAGAGCGAGCCAGCTAGGAGTCGAACCTAGAATCTTCTGATCCGTAGTCAGACGCGTTGTCCATTGCGCCACTGGCCCACTGGTCCGGAGTCCTTGAGCTTACTCGGGACCTGTTGCTGTTCGACTGGGCAGAGGCTTTTCATGACATCTACTTTTCCTCATGCCATTAACAGGCCTGGAGCCACCTTCAGGAAGGGGTCAGATGAGGGGCCTGCTATAATAACCTTCGAGATGGGTTGCATTGTTTTCATGGTAAGTTGTGGTGTTGTTAGGATATTCCAACAGAGCCTGTGACAGTTTCTCAGCAGAAGAACTGGGATCCAGTGTCAGAGACGTCTCCTCTCCTGGAGAAAAACACAAGCCTTAGTGGTCTTGCTTCAAAATCTGGTAGAGGCCCAAAGCCAGGCTTGAGGGGCAGGTATTAACAGAACTTCCCTGGTAGTCTAGTGGTTAGGATTCGGTGCTCTCACCGCCGCGGCCTGGGTTCGATTCCCGGTGAGGGAATGAGCTTTTACCCTCCATCGGTGGTCGTGATTGCAAAATGGAAGACTACGATCCGAAGTGCAGACGGCCTCTTCGAGAAGCACGGTCAAGGAAATGTTTGCGTGTGAAAAAGATCTCCTTCCAGCCGGAGTCGAACCAGCGACCTAAGGATTGCTAACTTCCCACCTACAGTCCTCCGCTCTACCAGCTGAGCTATCGAAGGCACACTGGTCAGGGACAGAACCTCAAAGTTTCAGGTTGCTGAAGCTCCGCCACTGGCTAAAAGTGCTATTGGCACTGACACACGTGCTGGCTGTTTCGATAAGTGAAGCAAAGGCAAAAGATGCAGAGCGAGCCAGCTAAAGGTCTAGTGTTTAGGATTTCACACTCTCACCGCCGTAGCCCGGGTTCGATTCTCGGTCAGGGAATGAACTTTTACCCTTTATCGGCGGTCGTTATTGCAAATTGGCGGACTACGAACTCAAGCGTAGTAACTCAATACTTTCATGGAATAAATTGCATGACAGTATTCATGCAAAGCATTTGAAAAGACGCATGGCATTGTATGGTAACCGTTATCCCACTGACAAAGAAGCCTATTGTTGGACTGTCAAATTTTTATATTAATCTACCAATCCAATATTAATAATATCAAAAACGATGGGCCAATAAAACAAAATAATAAAACGGCTAAAATCTCCTGATCCACAGTCAGACGCTTTGTCCATTGCGACTACGAACTCAAGCGCTGACGGCCTCTTCGAGAAACACAGCCAAGGAAATGTTTGCGTGTGAAAAAGATCTCCTTCGAGCCAGAGTCGAACCAGCGACCTAAGGATTGCTAACTTGCCACCTACAGTCCTCCGCTCTACCAGCTGAGCTATCGAAGGTTAGACCTTAATCCTGACCGCTAGACCATATGGGATCTTCCTTCCGCCTGGAGCAGGCCCGTTGGCTTTTAGTGTGTGTCTGTCAGGTTGCTGAAGCTCCGCCGCTAGCTAATAGTGCGCCGACACACATGCTGGCTGTTTCGATAAGTGAAGCAAAGACAACCCCAACTTCCCATACCGGGAGTCGAACCCGGGCCGCCTAGGTGAAAACCAGGAATCCTGACCGCTAGACCATATGGGATCTTCCTTCTGCCTGGAGCAGGCCCGTTGGCTTTTAGTGTGTGACCACCCCCTTTAAGAACATGAGAACGATCCAAAGGGATTGTTTACTGAATTCAATTTCATCAGGCTCACCGGAGGGAGCTCTCATTTGCCTCGCCCAGTGGGTTCAGTTTCCTCCCATTCCTGTGATGGTATAATGGACACTATAAACTGGTCGTAAAGCAAGGTCCTTGTGACAGTATTCATACCATGCATTTGAAAAGACGCATGGCATTGTATGGTAACCGTTATCCCACTGAAAAAGAAGCCTTTTGTTGGACAGAAAAATTTTGCCACCTACAGTCCTCCGCTCTACCAGCTGAGCTATCGAAGGCTCACTGGTCAGGGACAGAACCTCAAACTGTCAGGTTGCTGAAGCTCCACCGCTGGCTAAAAGTGCTATTGGAACTGACACACGTGCTTATGGGATCTTCCTTCTGCCTGGAGCAGGCCCGTTGGCTTTTAGTGTGTGACCACCCCCTTTAAGAACATGAGAACGATCCAAAGGGATTGTTTACTGAATTCAATTTCATCAGGCTCACCGGAGGGAGCTCTCATTTGCCTCGCCCAGTGGGTTCAGTTTCCTCCCATTCCTGTGATGGTATAATGGACACTATAAACTGGTCGTAAAGCAGGGTCCTTGTGACAGTATTCATGCAATGCATTTGAAAAGATGCATGGCATTGTATGGCAACCGTTATCCCACTGAAAAGAAGCCTTTTGTTGGACAGAAAATTTTTAATATTAATCTACCAATCCAATATTAATAATAACAAAAACTATGGGCCAATAAAAAGAAATGATAAAAAGGCTATGGGCTGACAGCGAAGCAAAAGATTTAGAGCGAGCCAGCCAGGAGTCGAACCTAGAATCTTCTGATCCGTAGCCAGACGCGTTGTCCATTGCACCACTGGCCCACTGGTCCAGAGTCCTTGAGCTTACTCGGGACCTGTTGCTGTTCGACTGGGCAGAGGCCTTTCATGACATCTACTTTTCCTCATGCCATTAACAGGCCTGGAGCCACCGTCAGGAAGGGGTCAGATGAGGGGCCTGCTATAATAACCTTCGAGATGGGTTGCATTGTTTTCATGGCAAGTTGTGGTGTTGTTAGGATATTCCAACAGAGCCTGTGACAGTTTCTCAGCAGAAGAACTGGGATCCAGTATCAGAGACGTCTCATCTCCTGGAGAAAAACACAAGCCTTAGTGGTCTTGCTTCAAAATCTGGTAGAGGCCCACAGCCAGGCTTGAGGGGAAGGAATCAATAGAACTTGCCTGGTAGTCTAGTGGTTAGGATTCGGCGCTCTCACCGCCGCGGCCAGGGTTCGATTCCCGGTCAGGGAATGAGCTTTTACCCTCCATCGATGGTCGTGATTGCAATATGGCGGACTACGAACTGAAGTGCAGACGGCCTCTTCGAGAAGCACGGTCAAGGAAATGTTTGCGTGTGAAAAAGATCTCCTTCGAGCCGGAGTCGAACCAGCGACCTAAGGACTGCTAACCTGCCACCTACAGTCCTCCGCCAGGGGCAGGAATCAACAGAACTTTGCCCAGCAATGTTCTCTGGATGCCGGCCAACCATTAGCTCGTATTGTCGAGCGTTTCTCGAGCGTTGTCAGTTTTGGGCAAATCAGCAGCTTGTACTGTCGAGCGTTTGTCAAGCGTTATCGGTTTTGGGCCAATCAGCAGCTCGTATTGTCGAGCGTTTGTCGAGCGTTTTGGGCCAATCAACGGTTGGTATACTCAAGCGTTTGTCGAGCATTTTGGGCCAATCAACGGTTAGTATACTCAAGCGTTTCTCATAGCAACCACTAACAAACTGACACCGAGAGAGAGCGCGAGCGAGCGAGTGAGTAAAACAAAAATAAATAGAATATTACGAATGTACTGACATAACATTGTCTTCCCAGAGTACTTTAACAATATACTGACATGGAATTTGTCTATGTATTGTTACGTCTTGCCGTCGATCGCTGGTTTTGATATTCAAAGATACGTTAACGTACGTCAGGCGTCCCGTTTACACATTTAAACCATATTTACACTTTGAATTTCGACTCCAAACTGTAGTAACTACATCTAAATGGTCTAATGAAGATAACCAGGTAGTCTGATCAGAGATTAAATACATTTTTAGAGATCGCTAACATATAATGTAATGCAATGCATTGGAAATTAATGGGACAACATGTGGCGATCTCTGAAAACAAAATTAATTAATGAAAAGACCATACAGTTAGTATCTTTAGACCCTTAAGATTATAATATCACCACGTGAAATCAAAATATAAAGTTTAAGTGTATGTTTTATGCATTAACAATAAGCCTGTTTGTTTAATGGCTGCCAATGCACAGGGGGCTAACCCTGGGGTAATTATTTACCTGTTGTGTCACATTATGTTAATTTCTTAACGTTAATATTTCAATAGCGAATGTGTCGTACTTGTATATCACTAATCTTATGTGTGATAGTCATGTTAATATGCCAATTAACATACTGTTTAACCTGTAATGCTCATTTAATGCTGTGCTGTGCCATTTGTCGTTGAAGATATGTCTTTAGCCAATTTAAAGTTCACGCCCTCGCAGCAGCTTATCCTGCGGGCCTCTGATGAGGCGGTGGCCTTCATCGCCGCTAAGGGGCCACGCGCGACCGCCGCTGCTGCGAGGGCCAAGAAGCCGGAGGAGGTGGAGAAGGAGGCCCAAGCCCACGTCGTCTCCAAGGGCGGTGACCCTGGTGACCCCATGCTGGTGCTGGGCTGCCACAGCATCCAGTTTGGCAGGTACCACGGTCAAACTTTCCCGTTGGCTCCTGGAGAACGACGCGGGCTACACCACGCAGTTGGTTGCCAGCCACCAGCGGGAGCGGGAGAAAAGTGCCTCCGACAGCCCTCTTATGGCCAACAAGGACGCACTCGCCCGGTACTCGTGCGCCCACCCTGCTTTTGTGGAGCAGCTGCGGTACCACCGGGTGCACGAGGAGGCCCGGGCTCGCGCCACTCAGCCCGGGTGTGAGGGCGGGGCGCTTGTTGGCTTTGGGGACTACAAGGAGGCCACCCTGAAGAACCTGTACGAGTCCACGGAAAAGAAGCACCAGACGTAAGTCTTGTTGTGGTGAAGGGCAGTGTACTGTCGACAGGGTGCTGTGACTTGTTGATATGCGTGTTAATCTTTGATCACTGACTTGCAGCTTTGTCAAGTGGCTACGGCAGAAGATACCGCAGCCTGGGACTTCGATGGACGCCGCAAGGAAGTACATCCTGGCCCGAGACAAGGAGCGGTCGGCAGAGGCGGCTGCTACCCCCCCCACCCCCCAGCAGCAGCAGCACCACCACCAGCAGTGGCCCCAGCAAGGCCGCTGCTTCCACCGGGCTGCTGCCACGCAAGCCGACCGCTCCCATGTTCTCGGCCCTACTGGGAAGGCGTCCAATGGCCCCAGGTGAGTTCCAGGTAGATCTCTTTCTTTCTCTTTAACACAACAGTGGTTCGGTGTACAGGATTAACTAACCATTGCCCACCCACCCCACAGCGGTGTCTTCATCCACCAGCGCCCCTCGGTTCCGCCGCCGCCCCCCCCCCCAATTTGTCGGTGGTAGATGTGTAGAACGTAGTGGCAATGTAGATTTGCTTAACCACCTTCACATGTCTACTTCCCTTAGCCCTGCTGCATCTCTTGACATTCACCTTGTAGCACTAAACCATCTGCCCTATCACTGGCATTCTGCACGTCATCTAATCACTGGCATTCTGCACGTCATCTAATCACTGGCATTCTGCACGTCATCTAATCACTGGCATTCTGCACGTCAACACTCAGATTCACTTAGTCTTGCCTGCCTGTGTGTTGCCCCATAACTATCATTGTGCTGATGCCATTTTGATGTGTGTGAATGTGTCTGAAGCTCACGTACAGGTCCTTCAGACTCTCCCGCTGGTGGTGAGGCCTCCATCTCCACCTCCTCCGGCATTGTCCTCCATCCCTCCCCCACCGCAACCACCTCGAGTTGCGGCTGCTCCACCTACGATCGCGGTTCCGGCTCGGGCTCCGGCGTTGACCAGGGAGGAGCCCCGTCGCATCTCCGTGGAGGAGACGCCATCTGGAGAGGCCACCCTGGCACCAGCGCCGGCGAAGAGGAAGAGGAAGGAGAGGAAAGTGGAGCAGCCCGTAACGACCACTCCTGCTTCGGCTGAGGTACAAACACACACACACACACACACACACACACCGTGCCGTACTCATGGACGGCACAACTCAGTGAAGCTGACTGTCAAATTGCATGTAGCACCTCCTCTCAGCCTCCTTACAGTGTGTTTGTTTGTGTTGTTTTTTTTCCCCTCACAGTCCCGGTTGCCTGAGAGCTGGCGGACAGCTCTCACCGTGGAAGAGCAGGAGTGGATCGGCCGGGAGCTGTTTAAGACAGACAGCGAGGGGAGGAGCAAACTCACCACAGACCTCAAGCTGTGGTGGGACCCCCCTCAGCCCCGGCCGAGTTAGGCTCAGCCACCCGCCTCACCAGCTGCCTTCTTCGTGTGTCGGCTGTTCCTCTGGGCGCCCCTGCGTCTGTGGGGCGTCCGGCCGACATGCTGTAATAGGGCCCTCACCAAGTGTGGGCTCTACAGGACCATCCGGAGGGTCCTGGACATCGACGGCTGGTACTTGATGGCCACCGAGTACCTGGAGTGCTGTCGGTGTAAGAGGAAGGTAGCTGCCTGGTCGCAGGAGGTCGTGGGTCAGCTGGGAGAGGGGCATTGCGCCCTCTTTCCGGCAGTCCTCACCTACAAGTAAGTAGCTGTCTGAAAACTGTCACAGTGTATCTGTGTGTGGCTCTTCTGTAACACATGATGTGCTCCTCTCTGTAGGCTTGCCTGCGACCGGCGGGTAATCATCCAGCTGCGTGAGCGTACTCGGGGGAACAGCGCCACGCAGCTGTACAAAAAACTCTGTGAGGCACACACAGAGGCCTGGATGCGGCGGTCCATACACTACCTCAGCGTCATGGAGCCCTTCACGTCGCGGGGTGTCGTGCGCATGTGCACCCCACCACCAAAACCGCCACCCGTGCCCCAGTACGCGTGGCTGTTACTGGTGTACTGCCACGACATCCTCTCCCGCCTGGAGGACGTGAAGGCCCGGGTCACCTCCGTCTTCGGAATGGTCCTGAAGATGGATTCGACCAAGAAGGTAAATGTGGTGCTATGTATGTATAAATATACATGTGTATAGATGTGGTGCAGAGTATCATACTCTGGCCATGTGCGTGCAGCCTTACTGAGATGCTTTATTCTTTCAAACAGGTGACCCGGAAGCTCTCCGGTGCTGCCGCCCAGACCGCAGCGTGGGCAACGAACGTCGGCAACGAGCACGGACAGGTGCTCATGTCCGAGGGTGCCGGCCTGTTGTCCATGGCTGCGGGGATAATGTGGCGGTATCGGGACGCCGGGGTGGAGCCGCTTCAGCTCCTCTACGTCGACCGGGACTGTTGTTCGTCCCACGGGGATCCAAGACAGCTGATATGTTCGGGAAGTGGGACAAGCTGGTGGTCCGGCTGGACATCTGGCACCTGATGCGGCGGTTCGCGTCAGGTGTGTTGTGGCAAAAACAATAATTAAACAAACATCATCAAAGAGACATCATGGTTCCATAACTTGATATAACATACATTTTTTTCATAACAGGTGTCACCACTGAGAGCCACCAGCTGTATAAGCCCTTCCTGCAGCAGTTGTCTTCGTGCATCTTCCTGTGGGACCCAGAGGTCGCAGCCCGGTTGCTCAAGGCGAAGAAGAGGATGCTTGAGGCGCAGGGGATGACCTTCTCGTCCGACGCCGGAGTGTGGAGGCACGTCAGCCGCAAGAATATGGCTCTCCATTGCCGTCGCCGCATGCGTGGAGCGGCGGAGACGGAGCGGCTGATCGGTGACCTCCTGGAAACCTTCGGCGGTGCCAGCGGACGAGATACCATGGGGATTTCCCTGCTGGACCAAGACCGCATCCAGAAGATCTGGAAGGAGCAGCGGCGCCACCTCCAGTGCATTTCAGGACCCGCCAGGCGTGGAGCTGTACAATGAGACCGGCAGGGTGACCAAGGGGGGGATCAGCCTGCCGGTGTACCGTTGTGCACGAGGCTCCACGTCCCTGGAGTCGTTCCACCTGCATCTCAACCGCTTCATTCCAGGTAGACCACATGTTTCACTGTCATGTCAATCTTTCACTGTCATCGACTCGCTGTCATTCACATTGTGTGCACTGAATAAACTGCTAAACAGATCTGTGTTCCTCCTCAGGAGAAAGTGCCAATCCCTGGCACTTCCAGGCATTTCTCCTGGAGGGGTTGACGCGGTGGAACGAGGCCCTGTCACCGTACGATAGGGCCCGAGTAGTTTACCCTCCCCGCTACAGGGACAGGCCAGCTCAGGGGCGCTTCATGGCAGCGAAGCCAAGCCACACCAGTATACCTGGTGTGGAAAGCTTGAGACGGTAAGGCTACACTTCCATCATGCTTTTCCCAGATGTACACACAAGCTGCTTTATGTAACGTCGCCCATTATCATGCTCATATCTGTCATTGTTTTTGTCCATTGTCCGCAGCTGCCTTGTCGGACAGACCTCTGGACCTGCCAGCAGTCCCAGCGCAAGCCGGCTGGTAGAAGCGGTATGCACCCAGCTCTGCCGCCTGATCCCCTCGGGCAGCCGTGCACGCGGTGCCCGGAGGTCGCGGTGGGACAGCATACTGCTTCGGTACCAGCACATCCGGGACCTTGTGCTGGGCCACCAGAGGCTGATGGCTCGGGCGCCCATACAGCTCTTTGAGCTGAACGCCAGGACCCTCTCGCTGTATTATGTTTGATGCTTTTGATGTTATGCTAATGACATGCTTGAATGTATCAAAATTGCACATTTAACTAAAACATTACGTTGGAATCCGTTCTCAGGTTCACCAGGACGCAGCGGGAGAAGGAGAGGACTGTGCTGGCTTCAGGCATTGCAGCAGAGGGACGACCACCAGCGGCAGCGGGTTCGGCGACGGCATCAGCGACGGTGCCGGGCCCAGCAGCGCCGGCGGATCGTTCTCAGGCAGCAGCAACAGGCCAGGCGAGGACAGCAGCGCCAAGGGCGGCGGGACCTCTGGCAGCAGCGCCGGCTGTGGCAGCACCGGTGCCTGTTCTGCCAGCGCCAGTGCGCCCACTGACGCCTTTACCGCCTGCCCCCTCAGCTGTTGTCCTGGCTATACCACCGGCTGCTGCAGCTGCAACAGGACCTTTTCTGGCAACACAGCCTCTCTTTCTGGACCTCTCACTGCCCCAGCAGAGTGTGAGGGTGCTCCCCATACCGACGCTCCAGCCCCACACGTCCTCCCTCTGCCGCTGGCTGCCGCACATCACGCCGGCCCTCGGCTGCCTGCACTGCAGCTGGTGCCAGGACAGCAAGGACAACAAGCAGTGCAGGCAGCACCTCCTGCTCCCCCTCCTCAGCCTCGCTCTGCGTACAAAACTGAATGGCTGAGGAGGAAGAGGGCTGAGCAGAGGGCAGCGGCAGGAGCAGTCGTCTCTGCCCGGGCCGGCGTGCCACAAGAACAAAAGTGCAGGAGATGCGGCCAGCCAAAGCGGAGGGAGACCGGACACACCCGCTATGGCAATGTACATTTTTGCTCTGCCGCCGCGGCGAGTAAGAGTGTGGAGGACTGGCTGAGGAAGATGAAGGACCAGGGTTGAGCCCCGGACTGATTTTGCATTCTCGCTGGGGCAGGTGTATATAGTTGTTTCAGTGTTTGTTTGTTTTTTAAAGATATTGACTTTACCCTCCACAAGGACCGGGACCTTGCCGTGGTGTGGAGGCTTCCTACAAACACTAAGCAAAAGATGCAGAGCGAGCAAGCCAGGAATTGAAGCTAGAATCTCCTGATCCATAGTCAGACGCGTTGTCCATTGCAACTACGAACTCAAGTGCTGACGGCCTCTTCGAGAAGCACGGCCAAGGAAATGTTTGCGTGTGAAAAAGATCTATGGTTCCAAAGACCATATGGGATCTTCCTTCCGCCTGGAGCAGGCCCGTTGGCTTTTAGTGTGTGACCAACCCCTTTAAAAACATGAGAACGATCCAAAGGGATTGTTTACTGAATTCAGTTTCATCAGGCTCACCGGAGGGAGCTCTCATTTGCCTCGCCCAGTGGGTTCAGTTTCCTCCCATTCCTGTGATGGTATAATGGACACTATAAACTGGTCGTAAAGCAGGGTCCTTGTGACAGTATTCATGCAATGCATTTGAAAAGATGCATGGCATTGTATGGCAACCGTTATCCCACTGAAAAGAAGCCTTTTTTTGACAGATTTTTTTTTTATATTAATCTACCAATCCAATATTAATAATAACAAAAACTATGGGCCAATAAAACGAAATAATAAAAAGGCTATGGGCTGACAGCGAAGCAAAAGATTGAGAGCGAGCCAGCCAGGAGTCGAACCTAGAATCTTCTGATCCGTAGTCAGACGCGTTGTCCATTGCGCCACTGGGCCACTGGTCCGGAGTCCTTGAGCTTACTCGGGACCTGTTGCTATTCGACTGGGCAGAGGCCTTTCATGACATCTACTTTTCCTCATGCCATTAACAGGCCTGGAGCCACCGTCAGGAAGGGGTCAGATGAGGGGCCTGCTATAATAACCTTCGAGATGGGTTGCATTGTTTTCATGGCAAGTTGTGGTGTTGTTAGAATATTCCAACAGAGCCTGTGACAGTTTCTCAGCAGAAGAACTGGGATCCAGTGTCAGAGACGTCTCATCTCCTGGAGAAAAACACAACCCTTAGTGGTCTTGCTTCAAAATCTGGTAGAGGCCCACAGCTAGGCTTGAGGGGAAGGAATCAACAGAACTTCCCTGGTAGTCTAGTGGTTAGGATTCGGCGCTCTCACCGCCGCGGCCAGGGTTCGATTCCCGGTCAGGGAATAAGCTTTTACCCTCCATCGGTGGTCGTGATTACAAAATGGAGGACTACGAACTGAAGTGCAGTCGGCCTCTTCGAGAAGCACGGTCAAGGAAATGTTTGCGTGTGAAAAAGATCTCCTTCGAGCCGGAGTCGAACCAGCGACCTAAGGATTGCTAACTTCCTACCTACAGTCCTCCGCTCTACCAGCTGAGCTATCGAAGGCACATTGGTCAGGGACAGAACCTCAAAGTTTCAGGTTGCTGAAGCTCCGCAACTGGCTAAAAGTGCTATTGGCACTGAAACACGTTTAGTATTTCACACTCTCACCGCCGCAGCTCGGGTTCGATTCTCGGTCACGGAATGAACTTTTACCCTTTATCGGCGGTCGTTATTGCAAATTGGCGGACTACGAACTCAAGCGTAGTAACTCAATACATTGCATGACAGTATTCATGCAATGCATTTGAAAAGACGCATGGCATTGTATGGTAACCGTTATCCCACTGACAAAGAAGCCTATTGTTGGACTTTCAAATTTTAATATTAATCTACCAATCCAATATTAATAATATCAAAAACTATGGGCCAATAAAACGAAATAATGAAACGGCTATGGGCTGACAGCGAAGCAAAAGATGCAGAGCGAGCAAGCCAGGAATTGAAGCTAGAATCTCCTGATCCATAGTCAGACGCTTTGTCCATTGCGACTACGAACTCAAGTGCTGACGGCCTCTTCGAGAAGCACGGCCAAGGAAATGTTTGCAATGGACAACGCGAAATGAACGCGTTGTCCATTGCGCCACTGGCCCACTGGTCCGGAGTCCTTGAGCTTACTCGGGACCTGTTGCTGTTCGACTGGGCAGAGGCCTTTCATGACATCTACTTTTCCTCATGCCATTAACAGGCCTGGAGCCACTGTCAGGAAGGGGTCAGATGAGGGGCCTGCTATAATAACCTTCGAGATGGGTTGCATTGTTTTCATGGCAAGTTGTGGTGTTGTTAGGATATTCCAACAGAGCCTGTGACAGTTTCTCAGCAGAAGAACTGGGATCCAGTGTCAGAGACGTCTCCTCCCCTGGAGAAAAACACAAGCCTTAGTGGTCTTGCTTCAAAATATGGTAGAGGGCCAAAGCCAGGCTTGAGGGGCAGGTATCAACAGAACTTCCCTGGTAGTCTAGTGGTTAGGATTCGGCGCTCTCACTGCCGCGGCCCGGGTTCGATTCCCGGTCAGGGAATGAGCTTTTACCCTCCATCGGTGGTCGTGATTGCAAAATGGTGGACTACGAACTGAAGTGCAGACGGCACTTCGAGAAGCACGGTCAAGGAAATGTTTGCGTGTGAAAAAGATCTCCTTCGAACCAGCGACCTAAGGATTGCTAACTTCCCACATACAGTCCTCCGCTCTACCAGCTGAGCTATCGAAGGCACACTGGTCAGGGACAGAACCTCAAAGTTTCAGGTTGCTGAAGCTCCGCCACTGGCTAAAAGTGCTATTGGCACTGAAACACGTGCTGGCTGTTTCGATAAGTGAAGCAAAGGCAAAAGATGCAGAGCGAGCCAGCCAAAGGTCTAGTGTTTAGGATTTCACACTCTCACCGCCGTAGCCCGGGTTCGATTCTCGGTCAGGGAATGAACTTTTACCCTTTATCGGCGGTCGTTATTGCAAATGGCGGACTATGAACTCAAGCGTAGTAACTCAATACTGTCATGAAATAAATTGCATGACAGTATTCATGCAATGCATTTGAAAAGACGCATGGCATTGTATGGTAACCGTTATCCCACTGACAAAGAAGCCTATTGTTGGACTGTCAAATTTTAATATTAATCTACCAATCCAATATTAATAATATCAAAAACGATGGGCCAATAAAACGAAATAATAAAATGGCTATGGGCTGAGAGCGAAGCAAAAGATGCAGAGCGAGCAAGCCAGGAATTGAAGCTAGAATCTCCTGATCCATTGTCAGACGCTTTGTCCATTGCGACTACGAACTCACGTGCTGACGGCCTCTTCGAGAAGCACGGCCAAGGAAATGTTTGCGTGTGAAAAAGATCTCCTTCGAGCCGGAGTCGAACCAGCGACCTAAGGATTGCTAACTTGCCACCTACAGTCCTCCGCTCTACCAGCTGAGCTATCGAAGGCTCATTGGTCAAGAACAGAACCTCAAACTGTCAGGTTGCTGAAGCTCCACCGCTGGCTAAAAGTGCTATTGGCACTGACACACGTGCTGGCTGTTTTGATAAGTGAAGCAAAGACAACCCCAACTTCCCATTTCGGGAGTCGAAATCGGGCCACCTGGGTGAGAACAAAGAATCCTGACCGCTAGACCATATGGGATCTTCCTTCCGCCTGGAGCAGGCCCGTTGGCTTTTAGTGTGTGACCACCCCCTTTAAGAACATGAGAACGATCCAAAAGGATTGTTTACTGAATTCAATTTCATCAGGCTCACCGAAGGGAGCTCTCATTTGCCTCGCCCAGTGGGTTCAGTTTCCTCCCATTCCTGTGATGGTATAATGGACACTATAAACTGGTCGTAAAGCAGGGTCCTTGTGACAGTATTCATGCAATGCATTTGAAAAGATGCATGGCATTGTATGGCAACCGTTATCCCACTGAAAAGAAGCCTATTGTTGGACAGAAATTTTTTAATATTAATCTACCAATCCAATATTAATAATAACAAAAACTATGGGCCAATAAAACGAAATAATAAAACGTCTATGGGCTGACAGCGAAGCAAATGATGCAGAGCGAGCAAGCCAGGAGTCAAACCTAGAATCTTCTAATCCGTAGTCAGACGCGTTGTCCATTGCGCCACTGGCCCACTGGTCCGGAGTCCTTGAGCTTACTCGGGACCTGTTGCTGTTCGACTGGGCAGAGGCCTTTCATGACATCTACTTTTCCTCATGCCATTAACAGGCCTGGAGCCACTCTCAGGAAGGGGTCAGATGAGGGGCCTGCTATAATAACCTTCGAGATGGGTTGCATTGTTTTCATGGCAAGTTGTGGTGTTGTTAGGATATTCCAACAGAGCCTGTGACAGTTTCTCAGCAGAAGAACTGGGATCCAGTGTCAGAGACGTCTCCTCTCCTGGAGAAAAACACAAGCCTTAGTGGTCTTGCTTCAAAATCTGGTAGAGGCCCACAGCCATGCTTGAGGGGCAGGAATCAACAGAACTTCCCTCGTAGTCTAGTGACTTTGCATTATTGCAAATTGGCGGACTACGAACTCAAGCGTAGTAACTCAATACTGTCATGCAATAAATTGCATGACAGTATTCATGTAATGCATTTGACAAGACGCATGGCCCGTTGGCTTTTAGTGTGTGACGGCCCCCTTTAAGAACATGGGAATGATCCGAAGGGATTGTTTACTGAATTCAATTTCATCAGGCTCACCGGAGGGAGCTCTCATTTGCCTCGCCCAGTGGGTTCAGTTTCCTCCCATTCCTGTGATGGTATAATGGACATTATAAACTGGTCGTAAAGCAAGGTCCTTGTGACAGTATTCATGCCATGTTTGAGGAAAATCTGACAGAAAATTTTTAATATTAATCTACCAATCCAATATTAATAATAACAAAAACTATGGGCCTATAAAAACGAAATAATAAAACGTCTATGGGCTGACAGCGAAGCAAAAGATTAAGAACGAGCCAGCCAGGAGTCGAACCTAGAATCTTCTGATCCGTAGTCAGACACGTTGTCCATTGCGCCACTGGCCCAGTGGTCCAGAGTCCTTGAGCTTACTCGGCACCTGTTGCTGTTCGACTGGGCAGAGGCTTTTCATGACATCTACTTTTCCTCATGCCATTAACAGGCCTGGAGCCACCGTCGGGAAGGTGTCAGATGAGGGGCCTGCTATAATAACCTTCGAGATGGGTTGCATTGTTTTCATGGCAAGTTGTGGTGTTGTTAGGATATTCCAACAGAGCCTGTGACAGTTTCTCAGCAGAAGAACTGGGATCCAGTGTCAGAGACGTCTCCTCTCCTGGAGAAAAACACAAGCCTTAGTGGTCTTGCTTCAAAATCTGGTAGAGGCCCACAGCCATGCTTGAGGGGCAGGAATCAACAGAACTTCCCTCGTAGTCTAGTGACTTTGCATTATTGCAAATTGGCGGACTACGAACTACAATAAATTGCATGACAGTATTCATGCAATGCATTTGAAAAGACGCATGGCATTGTATGGTAACCGTTATCCCACTGACAAAGAAGCCTATTGTTGGACTGTCAAATTTTAATATTAATCTACCAATCCAATATTAATAATATCAAAAACTATGGGCCTATAAAACGAAATAATAAAACGCCTATGGGCTGACAGCGAAGCAAAAGATGCAGAGCGAGCAAGCCAGGAATTGAAGCTAGAATCTCCTGATCCATAGTCAGACGCGTTGTCCATTGCGACTACGAACTCAAGCGCTGACGGCCTCTTCGCGAAGCGCGGCCAAGGAAATGTTTGCGTGTGAAAAAGATCTCCTTCGAGCCGGAGTCGAACCAGCGACCTAAGGATTGCTAACCTGCCACCTACAGTCCTCCGCTCTACCAGCTGAGCTATCGAAGGCTCTCTGGTCAGGGACAGAACCTCAAACTGTCAGGTTGCTGAAGCTCCGCCGCTAGCTAATAGTGCTATTGGCACCGACACACATGCTGGCTCTTTCGATAAGTGAAGCAAAGACAACCCCCAATTCCCATACCGGGAGTCGAACCCGGACCGCCTGGGTGAAAACCAGGAATCCTGACCGCTAGACTATATGGGATCTTCCTTCTGCCTGGAGAGGCAGAGACTGGCATTGCATTGCATGGCAACCGTTATCCCACTGAAAAGAAGCCTTTTGTTGGACTGTCAAATTTTAATATTAATCTACCAATCCAATATTAATAATATCAAAAACTATGGGCCTATAAAACGAAATAATAAAACGCCTATGGGCTGACAGCGAAGCAAAAGATGCAGAGCGAGCAAGCCAGGAATTGAAGCTAGAATCTCCTGATCCATAGTCAGACGCGTTGTCCATTGCGACTACGAACTCAAGCGCTGACGGCCTCTTCGCGAAGCGCGGCCAAGGAAATGTTTGCGTGTGAAAAAGATCTCCTTCGAGCCGGAGTCGAACCAGCGACCTAAGGATTGCTAACCTGCCACCTACAGTCCTCCGCTCTACCAGCTGAGCTATCGAAGGCTCACTGGTTAGGGACAGAACCTCAAACTGTCAGGTTGCTGAAGCTCCACCGCTGGCTAAAAGTGCTATTGGCACTGACACACGTGCTGGCTTTTTTGATAAGTGAAGCAAAGACAACCCCAACTTCCCATATCGGGAGTCAAAATCGGGCCACCCTGGTGAGAACCAAGAATCCTGACCGCTAGACCATATGGGATCTTCCTTCCGCATGGAGCAGGCCCGTTGGCTTTTAGTGTGTGACGGCCCCCTTTAAGAACATGGGAATGATCCGAAGGGATTGTTTACTGAATTCAATTTCATCAGGCTCACCGGAGGGAGCTCTCATTTGCCTCGCCCAGTGGGTTCAGTTTCCTCCCATTCCTGTGATGGTATAATGGACACTATAAACTGGTCATAAAGCAAGGTCCTTGTGACAGTATTCATGCCATGCATTTTAAAAGACGCATTGCATTGTATGGTAACCGTTATCCCACTGACAAAGAAGCCTATTGTTGGACTGTCAAATTTTAATATTAATCTACCAATCCAATATTAATAATAACAAAAACTATGGGCCAATAAAACGAAATAATAAAACGTCTATGGGCTGACAGCGAAGCAAATGATGCAGAGCGAGCAAGCCAGGAATTGAAGCTAGAATCTACTGATCCATAGTCAGACGCTTTGTCCATTGCGACTACGAACTCAAGTGCTGACGGCCTCTTCGAGAAGCACGGCCAAGGAAATGTTTGCGTGTGAAAAAGATCTCCTTCGAGCCGGAGTCAAACCAGCGACCTAAGGATTGCTAACTTGCCACCTACAGTCCTCCGCTCTACCAGCTGAGCTATCGAAGGCTCACTGGTCAGGGACAGAACCTCAAACTGTCAGGTTGCTGAAGCTCCAACGCTGGCTAAAAATGCTATTGGCACTGACACACGTGCTGGCTGTTTTGATAAGTGAAGCAAAGACAACCCCAACTTCCCATATCGGGAGTCGAAATCGGGCCACCTGGGTGAGAACAAAAAATACTGACCGCTAGACCATATGGGATCTTCCTTCCGACTGGAGCAGGCCCGTTGGCTTTTAGTGTGTGACCGCCCCCTTTAAGAACATGAGAACGATCCAAAGGGATTGTTTACTGAATTCAATTTCATCAGGCTCACCGGAGGGAGCTCTCATTTGCCCCGCCCAGTGGGTTCAGTTTCCTCCCATTCCTGTGATGGTATAATGGACATTATAAACTGGTCGTAAAGCAGGGTCCTTGTGACAGTATTCATGCAATGCATTTGAAAAGATGCATGGCATTGTATGGCAACCGTTATCCCACTGAAAAGAAGCCTTTTGTTGGACAGAAAAATTTTAATACTAATCTACCAATCCAATATTAATAATAACAAAAACTATGGGCCAATAAAACGAAATAATAAAAAGGCTATGGGCTGACAGCGAAGCAAAAGATTAAGAGCGAGCCAGCCAGGAGTCAAACCTAGAATCTTCTAATCCGTAGTCAGACGCGTTGTCCATTGCGCCACTGGCCCACCGGTCCGGAGTCCTTGAGCTTACTCGGGACCTGTTGCTGTTCGACTGGGCAGAGGCCTTTCATGACATCTACTTTTCCTCATGCCATTAACAGGCCTGGAGCCACTCTCAGGAAGGGGTCAGATGAGGGGCCTGCTATAATAACCTTCGAGATGGGTTGCATTGTTTTCATGGCAAGTTGTGGTGTTGTTAGGATATTCCAACAGAGCCTGTGACAGTTTCTCAGCAGAAGAACTGGGATCCAGTGTCAGAGACGTCTCCTCTCCTGGAGAAAAACACAAGCCTTAGTGGTCTTGCTTCAAAATCTGGTAGAGGCCCAAAGCCAGGCTTGAGGGGCAGGTATCAACCGAACTTCCCTGGTAGTCTAGTGGTTAGGATTCGGCGCTCTCACCACCGCGGCCCGGGTTCGATTCCCGGTCAGGGAATGAGCTTTTACCCTCCATCGGTGGTCGTGATTGCAAAATGGCGGACTACGAACTGAAGTGCAGACGGCCTCTTCTAGAAGCACGGTCAAGGAAATGTTTGCGTGTGAAAAAGATCTCCTTCGAACCAGCGACCTAAGGATTGCTAACTTCCCACATACAGTCCTCCGCTCTACCAGCTGAGCTATCGAAGGCACACTGGTCAGGGACAGAACCTCAAAGTTTCAGGTTGCTGAAGCTCCGCCACTGGCTAAAAGTGCTATTGGCACTGAAACACGTGCTGGCTGTTTCGATTAGTGAAGCAAAGGCAAAAGATGCAGGGCGAGCCAGCTAAAGGTCTAGTGTTTAGGATTTCACACTCTCACCGCCGTAGCCCGGGTTCGATTCTCCGTCAGGGAATGAACTTTTACCCTTTATCGGCGGTCGTTATTGCAAATTGGCGGACTACGAACTCAAGCGTAGTAACTCAATACTGTCATGCAATAAATTGCATGACAGTATTCATGCAATGCATTTGACAAGACGCATGGCCCGTAGGCTTTTAGTGTGTGACGGCCCCCTTTAAGAACATGGGAATGATCCGAAGGGATTGTTTACTGAATTCAATTTCATCAGGCTCACCGGAGAGAGCTCTCATTTGCCTCGCCCAGTGGGTTCAGTTTCCTCCCATTCCTGTGATGGTATAATGGACACTATAAACTGGTCGTAAAGCAAGGTCCTTGTGACAGTATTCATGCCATGCACTTTAAAAGACGCATGGCATTGTATGGTATCCGTTATCCCACTGACAAAGAAGCCTATTGTTGGACTGTCAAATTTTAATATTAATCTACCAATCCAATATTAATAATAACAAAAACTATGGGCCAATAAAACGAAATAATAAAACGTCTATGGGCTGACAGCGAAGCAAATGATGCAGAGCGAGCAAGCCAGGAATTTAAGCTAGAATCTCCTGATCCATAGTCAGACGCGTTGTCCATTGCGACTACGAACTCAAGCGCTGACGGCCTCTTCGCGAAGCGCGGCCAAGGAAATGTTTGCGTGTGAAAAAGATCTCCTTCGAGCCGGAGTCGAACCAGCGACCTAAGGATTGCTAACCTGCCACCTACAGTCCTCCGCTCTACCAGCTGAGCTATCGAAGGCTCTCTGGTCAGGGACAGAACCTCAAACTGTCAGGTTGCTGAAGCTCCGCCGCTAGCTAATAGTGCTATTGGCACCGACACACATGCTGGCTCTTTCGATAAGTGAAGCAAAGACAACCCCCAATTCCCATACCGGGAGTCGAACCCGGACCGCCTGGGTGAAAACCAAGAATCCTGACCGCTAGACTATATGGGATCTTCCTTCTGGCTGGAGAGGCAGAGACTGGCATTGCATTGCATGGCAACCGTTATCCCACTGAAAAGAAGCCTTTTGTTGGACAGAAAATTTTTAATATTAATCTACCAATCCAATATTAATAATAACAAAAACTATGGGCCAATAAAACGAAATAATAAAACGTCTATGGGCTGACAGCGAAGCAAAAGATTAAGAACGAGCCAGGCAGGAGTCGAACCTAGAATCTTCTGATCCGTAGTCAGACGCGTTGTCCATTGCGCCACTGGCCCAGTGGTCCAGAGTCCTTGAGCTTACTCGGCACCTGTTGCTGTTCGACTGGGCAGAGGCTTTTCATGACATCTACTTTTCCTCATGCCATTAACAGGCCTGGAGCCACCGTCGGGAAGGGGTCAGATGAGGGGCCTGCTATAATAACCTTCGAGATGGGTTGCATTGTTTTCATGGCAAGTTGTGGTGTTGTTAGGATATTCCAACAGAGCCTGTGACAGTTTCTCAGCAGAAGAACTGGGATCCAGTGTCAGAGACGTCTCCTCTCCTGGAGAAAAACACAAGCCTTAGTGGTCTTGCTTCAAAATCTGGTAGAGGCCCAAAGCCATGCTTGAGGGGCAGGAATCAACAGAACTTCCCTGGTAGTCTAGTGACTTTGCATTATTGCAAATTGGCGGACTACGAACTCAAGCGTAGTAACTCAATACTGTCATGCAATAAATTGCATGACAGTATTCATGCAATGCATTTGAAAAGACGCATGGCATTGTATGGTAACCGTTATCCCACTGACAAAGAAGCCTATTGTTGGACTGTCAAATTTTAATATTAATCTACCAATCCAATATTAATAATATCAAAAACGATGGGCCTATAAAACGAAATAATAAAACGCCTATGGGCTGACAGCGAAGCAAAAGATGCAGAGCGAGCAAGCCAGGAATTGAAGCTAGAATCTCCTGATCCATAGTCAGACGCTTTGTCCATTGCGACTACGAACTCAAGTGCTGACGGCCTCTTCGAGAAGCACGGCCAAGGAAATGTTTGCGTGTGAAAAAGATCTCCTTCGAGCCGGAGTCGAACCAGCGACCTAAGGATTGCTTACTTCCCACCTATAGTCCCCCGCTCTACCAGCTGACCTATCGAACGCTCACTGGTCAGGAACAGAACCTCAAACTGTCAGGTTGCTGAAGCTCTACCGCTGGCTAAAAGTGCTATTGGCACTGACACACGTGCTGGCTGTTTTGATAAGTGAAGCAAAGACAACCCCAACTTCCCATATCGGGAGTCGAAATCGGGCCACCTGGGTGAGAACAAAGAATCCTGACCGCTAGACCATATGGGATCTTCCTTCCCCCTGGAGCAGGCCCGTTGGCTTTAAGTGTGTGACCACCCCCTTTAAGAACATGAGAACGATCCAAAAGGATTGTTTACTGAATTCAATTTCATCAGGCTCACTGGAGGGAGCTCTCATTTGCCTCGCCCAGTGGGTTCAGTTTCCTCCCATTCCTGTGATGGTATAATGGACACTATAAACTGGTCGTAAAGCAGGGTCCTTGTGACAGTATTCATGCAATGCATTTGAAAAGACGCATGGCATTGTATGGTAACCGTTATCCCACTGACAAAGAAGCCTATTGTTGGACTGTCAAATTGTAATATTAATCTACCAATCAAATATTAATAATATCAAAAACGATGGGCCAATAAAACTAATTTTTGCGTGTGAAAAAGATCTCCTTCGAGCCGGAGTCGAACCAGCGACCTAAGGATTGCTAACTTGCCACCTACAGTCCTCCGCTCTACCAGCTGAGCTATCGAAGGCTCACTAGTTAGGGACAGAACCTCAAACTGTCAGGTTGCTGAAGCTCCACCGCTGGCTTAAAGTGCTATTGGCACTGACACACGTGCTGGCTGTTTTGATAAGTGAAGCAAAGACAACCCCAACTTCCCATATCGGGAGTCAAAATCGGGCCACCCTGGTGAGAACCAAGAATCCTGACCGCTAGACCATATGGGATCTTCCTTCCGCATGGAGCAGGCCCGTTGGCTTTTAGTGTGTGACGGCCCCCTTTAAGAACATGGGAATGATCCGAAGGGATTGTTTACTGAATTCAATTTCATCAGGCTCACCGGAGGGAGCTCTCATTTGCCTCGCCCAGTGGGTTCAGTTTCCTCCCATTCCTGTGATGGTATAATGGACACTATAAACTGGTCATAAAGCAAGGTCCTTGTGACAGTATTCATGCCATGCATTTTAAAAGACGCATTGCATTGTATGGTAACCGTTATCCCACTGACAAAGAAGCCTATTGTTGGACTGTCAAATTTTAATATTAATCTACCAATCAAATATTAATAATATCAAAAACGATGGGCCAATAAAACTAATTTTTGCGTGTGAAAAAGATCTCCTTCGAGCCGGAGTCGAACCAGCGACCTAAGGATTTCTAACTTGTCACCTACAGTCCTCCGCTCTACCAGCTGAGCTATTGAAGGCTCACTGGTTAGGGACAGAACCTCAAACTGTCAGGTTGCTGAAGCTCCACCGCTGGCTAAAAGTGCTATTGGCACTGACACACGTGCTGGCTGTTTTGATAAGTGAAGCAAAGACAACCCCAACTTCCCATATCGGGAGTCAAAATCGGGCCACCCTGGTGAGAACCAAGAATCCTGACCGCTAGACCATATGGGATCTTCCTTCCGCATGGAGCAGGCCCGTTGGCTTTTAGTGTGTGACGGCCCCCTTTAAGAACATGGGAATGATCCGAAGGGATTGTTTACTGAATTCAATTTCATCAGGCTCACCGGAGGGAGCTCTCATTTGCCTCGCCCAGTGGGTTCAGTTTCCTCCCATTCCTGTGATGGTATAATGGACACTATAAACTGGTCATAAAGCAAGGTCCTTGTGACAGTATTCATGCCATGCATTTTAAAAGACGCATTGCATTGTATGGTAACCGTTATCCCACTGACAAAGAAGCCTATTGTTGGACTGTCAAATTTTAATATTAATCTACCAATCCAATATTAATAATAACAAAAACTATGGGCCAATAAAACGAAATAATAAAACGTCTATGGGCTGACAGCGAAGCAAATGATGCAGAGCGAGCAAGCCAGGAATTGAAGCTAGAATCTACTGATCCATAGTCAGACGCTTTGTCCATTGCGACTACGAACTCAAGTGCTGACGGCCTCTTCGAGAAGCACGGCCAAGGAAATGTTTGCGTGTGAAAAAGATCTCCTTCGAGCCGGAGTCGAACCAGCGACCTAAGGATTGCTAACTTGCCACCTACAGTCCTCCGCTCTACCAGCTGAGCTATCGAAGGCTCACTGGTCAGGGACAGAACCTCAAACTGTCAGGTTGCTGAAGCTCCAACGCTGGCTAAAAATGCTATTGGCACTGACACACGTGCTGGCTGTTTTGATAAGTGAAGCAAAGACAACCCCAACTTCCCATATCGGGAGTCGAAATCGGGCCACCTGGGTGAGAACAAAAAATACTGACCGCTAGACCATATGGGATCTTCCTTCCGACTGGAGCAGGCCCGTTGGCTTTTAGTGTGTGACCGCCCCCTTTAAGAACATGAGAACGATCCAAAGGGATTGTTTACTGAATTCAATTTCATCAGGCTCACCGGAGGGAGCTCTCATTTGCCCCGCCCAGTGGGTTCAGTTTCCTCCCATTCCTGTGATGGTATAATGGACATTATAAACTGGTCGTAAAGCAGGGTCCTTGTGACAGTATTCATGCAATGCATTTGAAAAGATGCATGGCATTGTATGGCAACCGTTATCCCACTGAAAAGAAGCCTTTTGTTGGACAGAAAAATTTTAATACTAATCTACCAATCCAATATTAATAATAACAAAAACTATGGGCCAATAAAACGAAATAATAAAAAGGCTATGGGCTGACAGCGAAGCAAAAGATTAAGAGCGAGCCAGCCAGGAGTCAAACCTAGAATCTTCTAATCCGTAGTCAGACGCGTTGTCCATTGCGCCACTGGCCCACCGGTCCGGAGTCCTTGAGCTTACTCGGGACCTGTTGCTGTTCGACTGGGCAGAGGCCTTTCATGACATCTACTTTTCCTCATGCCATTAACAGGCCTGGAGCCACTCTCAGGAAGGGGTCAGATGAGGGGCCTGCTATAATAACCTTCGAGATGGGTTGCATTGTTTTCATGGCAAGTTGTGGTGTTGTTAGGATATTCCAACAGAGCCTGTGACAGTTTCTCAGCAGAAGAACTGGGATCCAGTGTCAGAGACGTCTCCTCTCCTGGAGAAAAACACAAGCCTTAGTGGTCTTGCTTCAAAATCTGGTAGAGGCCCAAAGCCAGGCTTGAGGGGCAGGTATCAACCGAACTTCCCTGGTAGTCTAGTGGTTAGGATTCGGCGCTCTCACCACCGCGGCCCGGGTTCGATTCCCGGTCAGGGAATGAGCTTTTACCCTCCATCGGTGGTCGTGATTGCAAAATGGCGGACTACGAACTGAAGTGCAGACGGCCTCTTCTAGAAGCACGGTCAAGGAAATGTTTGCGTGTGAAAAAGATCTCCTTCGAACCAGCGACCTAAGGATTGCTAACTTCCCACATACAGTCCTCCGCTCTACCAGCTGAGCTATCGAAGGCACACTGGTCAGGGACAGAACCTCAAAGTTTCAGGTTGCTGAAGCTCCGCCACTGGCTAAAAGTGCTATTGGCACTGAAACACGTGCTGGCTGTTTCGATTAGTGAAGCAAAGGCAAAAGATGCAGAGCGAGCCAGCTAAAGGTCTAGTGTTTAGGATTTCACACTCTCACCGCCGTAGCCCGGGTTCGATTCTCCGTCAGGGAATGAACTTTTACCCTTTATCGGCGGTCGTTATTGCAAATTGGCGGACTACGAACTCAAGCGTAGTAACTCAATACTGTCATGCAATAAATTGCATGACAGTATTCATGCAATGCATTTGACAAGACGCATGGCCCGTTGGCTTTTAGTGTGTGACGGCCCCCTTTAAGAACATGGGAATGATCCGAAGGGATTGTTTACTGAATTCAATTTCATCAGGCTCACCGGAGGGAGCTCTCATTTGCCTCGCCCAGTGGGTTCAGTTTCCTCCCATTCCTGTGATGGTATAATGGACACTATAAACTGGTCGTAAAGCAAGGTCCTTGTGACAGTATTCATGCCATGCACTTTAAAAGACGCATGGCATTGTATGGTATCCGTTATCCCACTGACAAAGAAGCCTATTGTTGGACTGTCAAATTTTAATATTAATCTACCAATCCAATATTAATAATAACAAAAACTATGGGCCAATAAAACGAAATAATAAAACGTCTATGGGCTGACAGCGAAGCAAATGATGCAGAGCGAGCAAGCCAGGAATTTAAGCTAGAATCTCCTGATCCATAGTCAGACGCGTTGTCCATTGCGACTACGAACTCAAGCGCTGACGGCCTCTTCGCGAAGCGCGGCCAAGGAAATGTTTGCGTGTGAAAAAGATCTCCTTCGAGCCGGAGTCGAACCAGCGACCTAAGGATTGCTAACCTGCCACCTACAGTCCTCCGCTCTACCAGCTGAGCTATCGAAGGCTCTCTGGTCAGGGACAGAACCTCAAACTGTCAGGTTGCTGAAGCTCCGCCGCTAGCTAATAGTGCTATTGGCACCGACACACATGCTGGCTCTTTCGATAAGTGAAGCAAAGACAACCCCCAATTCCCATACCGGGAGTCGAACCCGGACCGCCTGGGTGAAAACCAAGAATCCTGACCGCTAGACTATATGGGATCTTCCTTCTGGCTGGAGAGGCAGAGACTGGCATTGCATTGCATGGCAACCGTTATCCCACTGAAAAGAAGCCTTTTGTTGGACAGAAAATTTTTAATATTAATCTACCAATCCAATATTAATAATAACAAAAACTATGGGCCAATAAAACGAAATAATAAAACGTCTATGGGCTGACAGCGAAGCAAAAGATTAAGAACGAGCCAGCCAGGAGTCGAACCTAGAATCTTCTGATCCGTAGTCAGACGCGTTGTCCATTGCGCCACTGGCCCAGTGGTCCAGAGTCCTTGAGCTTACTCGGCACCTGTTGCTGTTCGACTGGGCAGAGGCTTTTCATGACATCTACTTTTCCTCATGCCATTAACAGGCCTGGAGCCACCGTCGGGAAGGGGTCAGATGAGGGGCCTGCTATAATAACCTTCGAGATGGGTTGCATTGTTTTCATGGCAAGTTGTGGTGTTGTTAGGATATTCCAACAGAGCCTGTGACAGTTTCTCAGCAGAAGAACTGGGATCCAGTGTCAGAGACGTCTCCTCTCCTGGAGAAAAACACAAGCCTTAGTGGTCTTGCTTCAAAATCTGGTAGAGGCCCAAAGCCATGCTTGAGGGGCAGGAATCAACAGAACTTCCTTGGTAGTCTAGTGACTTTGCATTATTGCAAATTGGCGGACTACGAACTCAAGCGTAGTAACTCAATACTGTCATGCAATAAATTGCATGACAGTATTCATGCAATGCATTTGAAAAGACGCATGGCATTGTATGGTAACCGTTATCCCACTGACAAAGAAGCCTATTGTTGGACTGTCAAATTTTAATATTAATCTACCAATCCAATATTAATAATATCAAAAACGATGGGCCTATAAAACGAAATAATAAAACGCCTATGGGCTGACAGCGAAGCAAAAGATGCAGAGCGAGCAAGCCAGGAATTGAAGCTAGAATCTCCTGATCCATAGTCAGACGCTTTGTCCATTGCGACTACGAACTCAAGTGCTGACGGCCTCTTCGAGAAGCACGGCCAAGGAAATGTTTGCGTGTGAAAAAGATCTCCTTCGAGCCGGAGTCGAACCAGCGACCTAAGGATTGCTTACTTCCCACCTATAGTCCCCCGCTCTACCAGCTGAGCTATCGAACGCTCACTGGTCAGGAACAGAACCTCAAACTGTCAGGTTGCTGAAGCTCTACCGCTGGCTAAAAGTGCTATTGGCACTGACACACGTGCTGGCTGTTTTGATAAGTGAAGCAAAGACAACCCCAACTTCCCATATCGGGAGTCGAAATCGGGCCACCTGGGTGAGAACAAAGAATCCTGACCGCTAGACCATATGGGATCTTCCTTCCCCCTGGAGCAGGCCCGTTGGCTTTAAGTGTGTGACCACCCCCTTTAAGAACATGAGAACGATCCAAAAGGATTGTTTACTGAATTCAATTTCATCAGGCTCACTGGAGGGAGCTCTCATTTGCCTCGCCCAGTGGGTTCAGTTTCCTCCCATTCCTGTGATGGTATAATGGACACTATAAACTGGTCGTAAAGCAGGGTCCTTGTGACAGTATTCATTCAATGCATTTGAAAAGACGCATGGCATTGTATGGTAACCGTTATCCCACTGACAAAGAAGCCTATTGTTGGACTGTCAAATTGTAATATTAATCTACCAATCAAATATTAATAATATCAAAAACGATGGGCCAATAAAACTAATTTTTGCGTGTGAAAAAGATCTCCTTCGAGCCGGAGTCGAACCAGCGACCTAAGGATTGCTAACTTGCCACCTACAGTCCTCCGCTCTACCAGCTGAGCTATCGAAGGCTCTCTGGTCAGGGACAGAACCTCAAACTGTCAGGTTGCTGAAGCTCCGCCGCTAGCTAATAGTGCTATTGGCACCGACACACATGCTGGCTCTTTCGATAAGTGAAGCAAAGACAACCCCCAATTCCCATACCGGGAGTCGAACCCGGACCGCCTGGGTGAAAACCAAGAATCCTGACCGCTAGACTATATGGGATCTTCCTTCTGGCTGGAGAGGCAGAGACTGGCATTGCATTGCATGGCAACCGTTATCCCACTGAAAAGAAGCCTTTTGTTGGACTGTCAAATTTTAATATTAATCTACCAATCCAATATTAATAATATCAAAAACTATGGGCCTATAAAACGAAATAATAAAACGCCTATGGGCTGACAGCGAAGCAAAAGATGCAGAGCGAGCAAGCCAGGAATTGAAGCTAGAATCTCCTGATCAATAGTCAGACGCGTTGTCCATTGCGACTACGAACTCAAGCGCTGACGGCCTCTTCGCGAAGCGCGGCCAAGGAAATGTTTGCGTGTGAAAAAGATCTCCTTCGAGCCGGAGTCGAACCAGCGACCTAAGGATTGCTAACCTGCCACCTATAGTCCTCCGCTCTACCAGCTGAGCTATCGAAGGCTCACTGGTTAGGGACAGAACCTCAAACTGTCAGGTTGCTGAAGCTCCACCGCTGGCTAAAAGTGCTATTGGCACTGACACACGTGCTGGCTGTTCTGATAAGTGAAGCAAAGACAACCCCAACTTCCCATATCGGGAGTCAAAATCGGGCCATCTGGGTGAGAACCAAGAATCCTGACCGCTAGACCATATGGGATCTTCCTTCCGCATGGAGCAGGCCCGTTGGCTTTTAGTGTGTGACGGCCCCCTTTAAGAACATGGGAATGATCCGAAGGGATTGTTTACTGAATTCAATTTCATCAGGCTCACCGGAGGGAGCTCTCATTTGCCGTGCCCAGTGGGTTCAGTTTCCTCCCATTCCTGTGATGGTATAATGGACACTATAAACTGGTCGTAAAGCAAGGTCCTTGTGACAGTATTCATGCCATGCATTTTAAAAGACGCATGGCATTGTATGGTAACCGTTATCCCACTGACAAAGAAGCCTATTGTTAGACTGTCAAATTTTAATATTAATCTACCAATCCAATATTAATAATAACAAAAACTATGGGCCAATAAAACGAAATAATAAAACGTCTATGGGCTGACAGCGAAGCAAATGATGCAGAGCGAGCAAGCCAGGAATTTAAGCTAGAATCTCCTGATCCATAGTCAGACGCGTTGTCCATTGCGACTACGAACTCAAGCGCTGACGGCCTCTTCGCGAAGCGCGGGCAAGGAAATGTTTGCGTGTGAAAAAGATCTCCTTCGAGCCGGAGTCGAACCAGCGACCTAAGGATTGCTAACCTGCCACCTACAGTCCTCCGCTCTACCAGCTGAGCTATCGAAGGCTCTCTGGTCAGGGACAGAACCTCAAACTGTCAGGTTGCTGAAGCTCCGCCGCTAGCTAACAGTGCTATTGGCACCGACACACATGCTGGCTCTTTCGATAAGTGAAGCAAAGACAACCCCAAATTCCCATACCGGGAGTCGAACCCGGACCGCCTGGGTGAAAACCAGGAACCCTGACCGCTAGACCATATGGGATCTTCCTTCTACCTGGAGAGGCAGAGACTGGCATTGCATTGCATTGCATGGCAACCGTTATCCCACTGAAAAGAAGCCTTTTGTTGGACAGAAAATTTTTAATATTAATCTACCAATCCAATATTAATAATAACAAAAACTATGGGCCAATAAAACGAAATAATAAAAAGATTATGGGCTGACAGCGAAGCAAAAGATTAAGAACGAGCCAGCCAGGAGTCGAACCTAGAATCTTCTGATCCGTAGTCAGACGCGTTGTCCATTGCGCCACTGGCCCACTGGTCCAGAGTCCTTGAGCTTACTCGGCACCTGTTGCTGTTCGACTGGGCAGAAGCTTTTCATGACATCTACTTTTCCTCATGCCATTAACAGGCCTGGAGCCACCGTCAGGAAGGGGTCAGATGAGGGGCCTGCTATAATAACCTTCGAGATGGGTTGCATTGTTTTCATGGCAAGTTGTGGTGTTGTTAGGATATTCCAACAGAGCCTGTGACAGTTTCTCAGCAGAAGAACTGGGATCCAGTGTCAGAGACGTCTCCTCACCTGGAGAAAAACACAAGCCTTAGTGGTCTTGCTTCAAAATCTGGTAGAGGCCCAAAGCCATGCTTGAGGGGCAGGAATCAACAGAACTTCCCTGGTAGTCTAGTGACTTTGCATTATTGCAAATTGGCGGACTACGAACTCAAGCGTAGTAACTCAATACTGTCATGCAATAAATTGCATGACAGTATTCATGCAATGCATTTGAAAAGACGCATGGCATTGTATGGTAACCGTTATCCCACTGACAAAGAAGCCTATTGTTGGACTGTCAAATTTTAATATTAATCTACCAATCCAATATTAATAATATCAAAAACGATGGGCCTATAAAACGAAATAATAAAACGCCTATGGGCTGACAGCGAAGCAAAAGATGCAGAGCGAGCAAGCCAGGAATTGAAGCTAGAATCTCCTGATCCATAGTCAGACGCTTTGTCCATTGCGACTACGAACTCAAGTGCTGACGGCCTCTTCGAGAAGCACGGCCAAGGAAATGTTTGCGTGTGAAAAAGATCTCCTTCGAGCCGGAGTCGAACCAGCGACCTAAGGATTGCTTACTTCCCACCTATAGTCCCCCGCTCTACCAGCTGAGCTATCGAACGCTCACTGGTCAGGAACAGAACCTCAAACTGTCAGGTTGCTGAAGCTCCACCGCTGGCTAAAAGTGCTATTGGCACTGACACACGTGCTGGCTGTTTTGATAAGTGAAGCAAAGACAACCCCAACTTCCCATATCGGGAGTCGAAATCGGGCCACCTGGGTGAGAACAAAGAATCCTGACCGCTAGACCATATGGGATCTTCCTTCCCCCTGGAGCAGGCCCGTTGGCTTTAAGTGTGTGACCACCCCCTTTAAGAACATGAGAACGATCCAAAAGGATTGTTTACTGAATTCAATTTCATCAGGCTCACTGGAGGGAGCTCTCATTTGCCTCGCCCAGTGGGTTCAGTTTCCTCCCATTCCTGTGATGGTATAATGGACACTATAAACTGGTCGTAAAGCAGGGTCCTTGTGACAGTATTCATGCAATGCATTTGAAAAGACGCATGGCATTGTATGGTAACCGTTATCCCACTGACAAAGAAGCCTATTGTTGGACTGTCAAATTGTAATATTAATCTACCAATCAAATATTAATAATATCAAAAACGATGGGCCAATAAAACTAATTTTTGCGTGTGAAAAAGATCTCCTTCGAGCCGGAGTCGAACCAGCGACCTAAGGATTGCTAACTTGCCACCTACAGTCCTCCGCTCTACCAGCTGAGCTATCGAAGGCTCACTAGCTAGGGACAGAACCTCAAACTGTCAGGTTGCTGAAGCTCCACCGCTGGCTTAAAGTGCTATTGGCACTGACACACGTGCTGGCTGTTTTGATAAGTGAAGCAAAGACAACCCCAACTTCCCATATCGGGAGTCAAAATCGGGCCACCCTGGTGAGAACCAAGAATCCTGACCGCTAGACCATATGGGACCTTCCTTCCGCATGGAGCAGGCCCGTTGGCTTTTAGTGTGTGACGGCCCCCTTTAAGAACATGGGAATGATCCGAAGGGATTGTTTACTGAATTCAATTTCATCAGGCTCACCGGAGGGAGCTCTCATTTGCCTCGCCCAGTGGGTTCAGTTTCCTCCCATTCCTGTGATGGTATAATGGACACTATAAACTGGTCATAAAGCAAGGTCCTTGTGACAGTATTCATGCCATGCATTTTAAAAGACGCATTGCATTGTATGGTAACCGTTATCCCACTGACAAAGAAGCCTATTGTTGGACTGTCAAATTTTAATATTAATCTACTAATCCAATATTAATAATAACAAAAACTATGGGCCAATAAAACGAAATAATAAAACGTCTATGGGCTCACAGCGAAGCAAATGATGCAGAGCGAGCAAGCCAGGAATTGAAGCTAGAATCTCCTGATCCATAGTCAGACGCTTTGTCCATTGGGACTACGAACTCAAGTGCTGACGGCCTCTTCGAGAAGCACGGCCAAGGAAATGTTTGCGTGTGAAAAAGATCTCCTTCGAGCCGGAGTCGAACCAGCGACCTAAGGATTGCTAACTTGCCACCTACAGTCCTCCGCTCTACCAGCTGAGCTATCGAAGGCTCACTGGTCAGGGACAGAACCTCAAACTGTCAGGTTGCTGAAGCTCCAACGCTGGCTAAAAATGCTATTGGCACTGACACACGTGCTGGCTGTTTTGATAAGTGAAGCAAAGACAACCCCAACTTCCCATATCGGGAGTCGAAATCGGGCCACCTGGGTGAGAACAAAAAATACTGACCGCTAGACCATATGGGATCTTCCTTCCGCCTGGAGCAGGCCCGTTGGCTTTTAGTGTGTGACCGCCCCCTTTAAGAACATGAGAACGATCCAAAGGGATTGTTTACTGAATTCAATTTCATCAGGCTCACCGGAGGGAGCTCTCATTTGCCCCGCCCAGTGGGTTCAGTTTCCTCCCATTCCTGTGATGGTATAATGGACATTATAAACTGGTCGTAAAGCAGGGTCCTTGTGACAGTATTCATGCAATGCATTTGAAAAGATGCATGGCATTGTATGGCAACCGTTATCCCACTGAAAAGAAGCCTTTTGTTGGACAGAAAAATTTTAATATTAATCTACCAATCCAATATTAATAATAACAAAAACTATGGGCCAATAAAACGAAATAATAAAAAGGCTATGGGCTGACAGCGAAGCAAAAGATTAAGAGCGAGCCAGCCAGGAGTCAAACCTAGAATCTTCTAATCCGTAGTCAGACGCGTTGTCCATTGCGCCACTGGCCCACCGGTCCGGAGTCCTTGAGCTTACTCGGGACCTGTTGCTGTTCGACTGGGCAGAGGCCTTTCATGACATCTACTTTTCCTCATGCCATTAACAGGCCTGGAGCCACTCTCAGGAAGGGGTCAGATGAGGGGCCTGCTATAATAACCTTCGAGATGGGTTGCATTGTTTTCATGGCAAGTTGTGGTGTTGTTAGGATATTCCAACAGAGCCTGTGACAGTTTCTCAGCAGAAGAACTGGGATCCAGTGTCAGAGACGTCTCCTCTCCTGGAGAAAAACACAAGCCTTAGTGGTCTTGCTTCAAAATCTGGTAGAGGCCCACAGCCATGCTTGAGGGGCAGGAATCAACAGAACTTCCCTCGTAGTCTAGTGACTTTGCATTATTGCAAATTGGCGGACTACGAACTACAATAAATTGCATGACAGTATTCATGCAATGCATTTGAAAAGACGCATGGCATTGTATGGTAACCGTTATCCCACTGACAAAGAAGCCTATTGTTGGACTGTCAAATTTTAATATTAATCTACCAATCCAATATTAATAATATCAAAAACTATGGGCCTATAAAACGAAATAATAAAACGCCTATGGGCTGACAGCGAAGCAAAAGATGCAGAGCGAGCAAGCCAGGAATTGAAGCTAGAATCTCCTGATCCATAGTCAGACGCTTTGTCCATTGCGACTACGAACTCAAGTGCTGACGGCCTCTTCGAGAAGCACGGCCAAGGAAATGTTTGCGTGTGAAAAAGATCTCCTTCGAGCCGGAGTCGAACCAGCGACCTAAGGATTGCTTACTTCCCACCTATAGTCCCCCGCTCTACCAGCTGAGCTATCGAAGGCTCACTGGTCAGGAACAGAACCTCAAACTGTCAGGTTGCTGAAGCTCCACCGCTGGCTAAAAGTGCTATTGGCACTGACACACGTGCTGGCTGTTTTGATAAGTGAAGCAAAGACAACCCCAACTTCCCATATCGGGAGTCGAAATCGGGCCACCTGGGTGAGAACAAAGAATCCTGACCGCTAGACCATATGGGATCTTCCTTCCCCCTGGAGCAGGCCCGTTGGCTTTAAGTGTGTGACCACCCCCTTTAAGAACATGAGAACGATCCAAAAGGATTGTTTACTGAATTCAATTTCATCAGGCTCACTGGAGGGAGCTCTCATTTGCCTCGCCCAGTGGGTTCAGTTTCCTCCCATTCCTGTGATGGTATAATGGACACTATAAACTGGTCGTAAAGCAGGGTCCTTGTGACAGTATTCATGCAATGCATTTGAAAAGATGCATGGCATTGTATGGTAACCGTTATCCCACTGACAAAGAAGCCTATTGTTGGACTGTCAAATTTTAATATTAATCTACCAATCAAATATTAATAATATCAAAAACGATGGGCCAATAAAACTAATTTTTGCGTGTGAAAAAGATCTCCTTCGAGCCGGAGTCGAACCAGCGACCTAAGGATTGCTAACTTGCCACCTACAGTCCTCCGCTCTACCAGCTGAGCTATCGAAGGCTCACTAGTTAGGGACAGAACCTCAAACTGTCAGGTTGCTGAAGCTCCACCGCTGGCTTAAAGTGCTATTGGCACTGACACACGTGCTGGCTGTTTTGATAAGTGAAGCAAAGACAACCCCAACTTCCCATATCGGGAGTCAAAATCGGGCCACCCTGGTGAGAACCAAGAATCCTGACCGCTAGACCATATGGGATCTTCCTTCCGCATGGAGCAGGCCCGTTGGCTTTTAGTGTGTGACGGCCCCCTTTAAGAACATGGGAATGATCCGAAGGGATTGTTTACTGAATTCAGTTTCATCAGGCTCACCGGAGGGAGCTCTCATTTGCCTCGCCCAGTGGGTTCAGTTTCCTCCCATTCCTGTGATGGTATAATGGACACTATAAACTGGTAATAAAGCAAGGTCCTTGTGACAGTATTCATGCCATGCATTTTAAAAGACGCATTGCATTGTATGGTAACCGTTATCCCACTGACAAAGAAGCCTATTGTTGGACTGTCAAATTTTAATATTAATCTACTAATCCAATATTAATAATAACAAAAACTATGGTCCAATAAAACGAAATAATAAAACGTCTATGGGCTCACAGCGAAGCAAATGATGCAGAGCGAGCAAGCCAGGAATTGAAGCTAGAATCTCCTGATCCATAGTCAGACGCTTTGTCCATTGGGACTACGAACTCAAGTGCTGACGGCCTCTTCGAGAAGCACGGCCAAGGAAATGTTTGCGTGTGAAAAAGATCTCCTTCGAGCCGGAGTCGAAGCAGCGACCTAAGGATTGCTAACTTGCCACCTACAGTCCTCCGCTCTACCAGCTGAGCTATCGACGGCTCACTGGTCAGGGACAGAACCTCAAACTGTCAGGTTGCTGAAGCTCCAACGCTGGCTAAAAATGCTATTGGCACTGACACACGTGCTGGCTGTTTTGATAAGTGAAGCAAAGACAACCCCAACTTCCCATATCGGGAGTCGAAATCGGGCCACCTGGGTGAGAACAAAAAATACTGACCGCTAGACCATATGGGATCTTTCTTCCGCCTGGAGCAGGCCCGTTGGCTTTTAGTGTGTGACCGCCCCCTTTAAGAACATGAGAACGATCCAAAGGGATTGTTTACTGAATTCAATTTCATCAGGCTCACCGGAGGGAGCTCTCATTTGCCCCGCCCAGTGGGTTCAGTTTCCTCCCATTCCTGTGATGGTATAATGGACATTATAAACTGGTCGTAAAGCAGGGTCCTTGTGACAGTATTCATGCAATGCATTTGAAAAGATGCATGGCATTGTATGGCAACCGTTATCCCACTGAAAAGAAGCCTTTTGTTGGACAGAAAATTTTTAATATTAATCTACCAATCCAATATTAATAATAACAAAAACTATGGGCCAATAAAACGAAATAATAAAAAGGCTATGGGCTGACAGCGAAGCAAAAGATTAAGAGCGAGCCAGCCAGGAGTCAAACCTAGAATCTTCTAATCCGTAGTCAGACGCGTTGTCCATTGCGCCACTGGCCCACCGGTCCGGAGTCCTTGAGCTTACTCGGGACCTGTTGCTGTTCGACTGGGCAGAGGCCTTTCATGACATCTACTTTTCCTCATGCCATTAACAGGCCTGGAGCCACTCTCAGGAAGGGGTCAGATGAGGGGCCTGCTATAATAACCTTCGAGATGGGTTGCATTGTTTTCATGGCAAGTTGTGGTGTTGTTAGGATATTCCAACAGAGCCTGTGACAGTTTCTCAGCAGAAGAACTGGGATCCAGTGTCAGAGACGTCTCCTCTCCTGGAGAAAAACACAAGCCTTAGTGGTCTTGCTTCAAAATCTGGTAGAGGCCCAAAGCCAGGCTTGAGGGGCAGGTATCAACAGAACTTCCCTGGTAGTCTAGTGGTTAGGATTCGGCGCTCTCACCGCCGCGGCCCGGGTTCGATTCCCGGTCAGGGAATGAGCTTTTACCCTCCATCGGTGGTCGTAATTGCAAAATGGCGGACTACGAACTGAAGTGCAGACGGCCTCTTCGAGAAGCACGGTCAAGGAAATGTTTGCGTGTGAAAAAGATCTCCTTCGAACCAGCGACCTAAGGATTGCTAACTTCCCACATACAGTCCTCCGCTCTACCAGCTGAGCTATCGAAGGCACACTGGTCAGGGACAGAACCTCAAAGTTTCAGGTTGCTGAAGCTCCGCCACTGGCTAAAAGTGCTATTGGCACTGAAACACGTGCTGGCTGTTTCGATTAGTGAAGCAAAGGCAAAAGATGCAGAGCGAGCCAGCTAAAGGTCTAGTGTTGAGGATTTCACACTCTCACCGCCGTAGCCCGGGTTCGATTCTCGGTCAGGGAATGAACTTTTACCCTTTATCGGCGGTCGTTATTGCAAATTGGCGGACTACGAACTCAAGCGTAGTAACTCAATACTGTCATGCAATAAATTGCATGACAGTATTCATGCAATGCATTTGACAAGACGCATGGCCCGTTGGCTTTTAGTGTGTGACGGCCCCCTTTAAGAACATGGGAATGATCCGAAGGGATTGTTTACTGAATTCAATTTCATCAGGCTCACCGGAGGGAGCTCTCATTTGCCTCGCCCAGTGGGTTGAGTTTCCTCCCATTCCTGTGATGGTATAATGGACACTATAAACTGGTCGTAAAGCAAGGTCCTTGTGACAGTATTCATGCCATGCACTTTAAAAGACGCATGGCATTGTATGGTATCCGTTATCCCACTGACAAAGAAGCCTATTGTTGGACTGTCAAATTTTAATATTAATCTACCAATCCAATATTAATAATAACAAAAACTATGGGCCAATAAAACGAAATAATAAAACGTCTATGGGCTGACAGCGAAGCAAATGATGCAGAGCGAGCAAGCCAGGAATTTAAGCTAGAATCTCCTGATCCATAGTCAGACGCGTTGTCCATTGCGACTACGAACTCAAGCGCTGACGGCCTCTTCGCGAAGCGCGGCCAAGGAAATGTTTGCGTGTGAAAAAGATCTCCTTCGAGCCGGAGTCGAACCAGCGACCTAAGGATTGCTAACTTGCCACCTACAGTCCTCCGCTCTACCAGCTGAGCTATCGAAGGCTCTCTGGTCAGGGACAGAACCTCAAACTGTCAGGTTGCTGAAGCTCCGCCGCTAGCTAATAGTGCTATTGGCACCGACACACATGCTGGCTCTTTCGATAAGTGAAGCAAAGACAACCCCCAATTCCCATACCGGGAGTCGAACCCTGACCGCCTGGGTGAAAACCAGGAATCCTGACCGCTAGACTATATGGGATCTTCCTTCTGCCTGGAGAGGCAGAGACTGGCATTGCATTGCATGGCAACCGTTATCCCACTGAAAAGAAGCCTTTTGTTGGACAGAAAATTTTTAATATTAATCTACCAATCCAATATTAATAATAACAAAAACTATGGGCCAATAAAACGAAATAATAAAACGTCTATGGGCTGACAGCGAAGCAAAAGATTAAGAACGAGCCAGGCAGGAGTCGAACCTAGAATCTTCTGATCCGTAGTCAGACGCGTTGTCCATTGCGCCACTGGCCCAGTGGTCCAGAGTCCTTGAGCTTACTCGGCACCTGTTGCTGTTCGACTGGGCAGAGGCTTTTCATGACATCTACTTTTCCTCATGCCATTAACAGGCCTGGAGCCACCGTCGGGAAGGGGTCAGATGAGGGGCCTGCTATAATAACCTTCGAGATGGGTTGCATTGTTTTCATGGCAAGTTGTGGTGTTGTTAGGATATTCCAACAGAGCCTGTGACAGTTTCTCAGCAGAAGAACTGGGATCCAGTGTCAGAGACGTCTCCTCTCCTGGAGAAAAACACAAGCCTTAGTGGTCTTGCTTCAAAATCTGGTAGAGGCCCAAAGCCATGCTTGAGGGGCAGGAATCAACAGAACTTCCCTGGTAGTCTAGTGACTTTGCATTATTGCAAATTGGCGGACTACGAACTCAAGCGTAGTAACTCAATACTGTCATGCAATAAATTGCATGACAGTATTCATGCAATGCATTTGAAAAGACGCATGGCATTGTATGGTAACCGTTATCCCACTGACAAAGAAGCCTATTGTTGGACTGTCAAATTTTAATATTAATCTACCAATCCAATATTAATAATATCAAAAACTATGGGCCTATAAAACGAAATAATAAAACGCCTATGGGCTGACAGCGAAGCAAAAGATGCAGAGCGAGCAAGCCAGGAATTGAAGCTAGAATCTCCTGATCCATAGTCAGACGCTTTGTCCATTGCGACTACGAACTCAAGTGCTGACGGCCTCTTCGAGAAGCACGGCCAAGGAAATGTTTGCGTGTGAAAAAGATCTCCTTCGAGCCGAAGTCGAACCAGCGACCTAAGGATTGCTTACTTCCCACCTATAGTCCCCCGCTCTACCAGCTGAGCTATCGAAGGCTCACTGGTCAGGAACAGAACCTCAAACTGTCAGGTTGCTGAAGCTCCACCGCTGGCTAAAAGTGCTATTGGCACTGACACACGTGCTGGCTGTTTTGAGAAGTGAAGCAAAGACAACCCCAACTTCCCATATCGGGAGTCGAAATCGGGCCACCTGGGTGAGAACAAAGAATCCTGACCGCTAGACCATATGGGATCTTCCTTCCCCCTGGAGCAGGCCCGTTGGCTTTAAGTGTGTGACCACCCCCTTTAAGAACATGAGAACGATCCAAAAGGATTGTTTACTGAATTCAATTTCATCAGGCTCACTGGAGGGAGCTCTCATTTGCCTCGCCCAGTGGGTTCAGTTTCCTCCCATTCCTGTGATGGTATAATGGACACTATAAACTGGTCGTAAAGCAGGGTCCTTGTGACAGTATTCATGCAATGCATTTGAAAAGACGCATGGCATTGTATGGTAACCGTTATCCCACTGACAAAGAAGCCTATTGTTGGACTGTCAAATTTTAATATTAATCTACCAATCAAATATTAATAATATCAAAAACGATGGGCCAATAAAACTAATTTTTGCGTGTGAAAAAGATCTCCTTCGAGCCGGAGTCGAACCAGCGACCTAAGGATTGCTAACTTGCCACCTACAGTCCTCCGCTCTACCAGCTGAGCTATCGAAGGCTCACTAGTTAGGGACAGAACCTCAAACTGTCAGGTTGCTGAAGCTCCACCGCTGGCTTAAAGTGCTATTGGCACTGACACACGTGCTGGCTGTTTTGATAAGTGAAGCAAAGACAACCCCAACTTCCCATATCGGGAGTCAAAATCGGGCCACCCTGGTGAGAACCAAGAATCCTGACCGCTAGACCATATGGGATCTTCCTTCCGCATGGAGCAGGCCCGTTGGCTTTTAGTGTGTGACGGCCCCCTTTAAGAACATGGGAATGATCCGAAGGGATTGTTTACTGAATTCAATTTCATCAGGCTCACCGGAGGGAGCTCTCATTTGTCTCGCCCAGTGGGTTCAGTTTCCTCCCATTCCTGTGATGGTATAATGGACACTATAAACTGGTAATAAAGCAAGGTCCTTGTGACAGTATTCATGCCATGCATTTTAAAAGACGCATTGCATTGTATGGTAACCGTTATCCCACTGACAAAGAAGCCTATTGTTGGACTGTCAAATTTTAATATTAATCTACTAATCCAATATTAATAATAACAAAAACTATGGGCCAATAAAACGAAATAATAAAACGTCTATGGGCTCACAGCGAAGCAAATGATGCAGAGCGAGCAAGCCAGGAATTGAAGCTAGAATCTCCTGATCCATAGTCAGACGCTTTGTCCATTGGGACTACGAACTCAAGTGCTGACGGCCTCTTCGAGAAGCACGGCCAAGGAAATGTTTGCGTGTGAAAAAGATCTCCTTCGAGCCGGAGTCGAACCAGCGACCTAAGGATTGCTAACTTGCCACCTAGAGTCCTCCGCTCTACCAGCTGAGCTATCGACGGCTCACTGGTCAGGGACAGAACCTCAAACTGTCAGGTTGCTGAAGCTCCAACGCTGGCTAAAAATGCTATTGGCACTGACACACGTGCTGGCTGTTTTGATAAGTGAAGCAAAGACAACCCCAACTTCCCATATCGGGAGTCGAAATCGGGCCACCTGGGTGAGAACAAAGAATCCTGACCGCTAGACCATATGGGATCTTCCTTCCGCCTGGAGCAGGCCCGTTGGCTTTAAGTGTGTGACCACCCCCTTTAAGAACATGAGAACGATCCAAAAGGATTGTTTACTGAATTCAATTTCATCAGGCTCACTGGAGGGAGCTCTCATTTGCCTCGCCCAGTGGGTTCAGTTTCCTCCCATTCCTGTGATGGTATAATGGACACTATAAACTGGTCGTAAAGCAGGGTCCTTGTGACAGTATTCATGCAATGCATTTGAAAAGACGCATGGCATTGTATGGTAACCGTTATCCCACTGACAAAGAAGCCTATTGTTGGACTGTCAAATTTTAATATTAATCTACCAATCAAATATTAATAATATCAAAAACGATGGGCCAATAAAACTAATTTTTGCGTGTGAAAAAGATCTCCTTCGAGCCGGAGTCGAAGCAGCGACCTAAGGATTGCTAACTTGCCACCTACAGTCCTCCGCTCTACCAGCTGAGCTATCGAAGGCTCACTAGTTAGGGACAGAACCTCAAACTGTCAGGTTGCTGAAGCTCCACCGCTGGCTTAAAGTGCTATTGGCACTGACACACGTGCTGGCTGTTTTGATAAGTGAAGCAAAGACAACCCCAACTTCCCATATCGGGAGTCAAAATCGGGCCACCCTGGTGAGAACCAAGAATCCTGACCGCTAGACCATATGGGATCTTCCTTCCGCATGGAGCAGGCCCGTTGGCTTTTAGTGTGTGACGGCCCCCTTTAAGAACATGGGAATGATCCGAAGGGATTGTTTACTGAATTCAATTTCATCAGGCTCACCGGAGGGAGCTCTCATTTGTCTCGCCCAGTGGGTTCAGTTTCCTCCCATTCCTGTGATGGTATAATGGACACTATAAACTGGTAATAAAGCAAGGTCCTTGTGACAGTATTCATGCCATGCATTTTAAAAGACGCATTGCATTGTATGGTAACCGTTATCCCACTGACAAAGAAGCCTATTGTTGGACTGTCAAATTTTAATATTAATCTACTAATCCAATATTAATAATAACAAAAACTATGGGCCAATAAAACGAAATAATAAAACGTCTATGGGCTCACAGCGAAGCAAATGATGCAGAGCGAGCAAGCCAGGAATTGAAGCTAGAATCTCCTGATCCATAGTCAGACGCTTTGTCCATTGGGACTACGAACTCAAGTGCTGACGGCCTCTTCGAGAAGCACGGCCAAGGAAATGTTTGCGTGTGAAAAAGATCTCCTTCGAGCCGGAGTCGAACCAGCGACCTAAGGATTGCTAACTTGCCACCTAGAGTCCTCCGCTCTACCAGCTGAGCTATCGACGGCTCACTGGTCAGGGACAGAACCTCAAACTGTCAGGTTGCTGAAGCTCCAACGCTGGCTAAAAATGCTATTGGCACTGACACACGTGCTGGCTGTTTTGATAAGTGAAGCAAAGACAACCCCAACTTCCCATATCGGGAGTCGAAATCGGGCCACCTGGGTGAGAACAAAAAATACTGACCGCTAGACCATATGGGATCTTCCTTCCGCCTGGAGCAGGCCCGTTGGCTTTTAGTGTGTGACCGCCCCCTTTAAGAACATGAGAACGATCCAAAGGGATTGTTTACTGAATTCAATTTCATCAGGCTCACCGGAGGGAGCTCTCATTTGCTCCGCCCAGTGGGTTCAGTTTCCTCCCATTCCTGTGATGGTATAATGGACATTATAAACTGGTCGTAAAGCAGGGTCCTTGTGACAGTATTCATGCAATGCATTTGAAAAGATGCATGGCATTGTATGGCAACCGTTATCCCACTGAAAAGAAGCCTTTTGTTGGACAGAAAAATTTTAATATTAATCTACCAATCCAATATTAATAATAACAAAAACTATGGGCCAATAAAACGAAATAATAAAAAGGCTATGGGCTGACAGCGAAGCAAAAGATTAAGAGCGAGCCAGCCAGGAGTCAAACCTAGAATCTTCTAATCCGTAGTCAGACGCGTTGTCCAATGCGCCACTGGCCCACCGGTCCGGAGTCCTTGAGCTTACTCGGGACCTGTTGCTGTTCGACTGGGCAGAGGCCTTTCATGACATCTACTTTTCCTCATGCCATTAACAGGCCTGGAACCACACTCAGGAAGGGGTCAGATGAGGGGCCTGCTATAATAACCTTCGAGATGGGTTGCATTGTTTTCATGGCAAGTTGTGGTGTTGTTAGGATATTCCAACAGAGCCTGTGACAGTTTCTCAGCAGAAGAACTGGGATCCAGTGTCAGAGACGTCTCCTCTCCTGGAGAAAAACACAAGCCTTAGTGGTCTTGCTTCAAAATCTGGTAGAGGCCCAAAGCCAGGCTTGAGGGGCAGGTATCAACAGAACTTCCCTGGTAGTCTAGTGGTTAGGATTCGGCGCTCTCACCACCGCGGCCCGGGTTCGATTCCCGGTCAGGGAATGAGCTTTTACCCTCCATCGGTGGTCGTAATTGCAAAATGGCGGACTACGAACTGAAGTGCAGACGGCCTCTTCGAGAAGCACGGTCAAGGAAATGTTTGCGTGTGAAAAAGATCTCCTTCGAACCAGCGACCTAAGGATTGCTAACTTCCCACATACAGTCCTCCGCTCTACCAGCTGAGCTATCGAAGGCACACTGGTCAGGGACAGAACCTCAAAGTTTCAGGTTGCTGAAGCTCCGCCACTGGCTAAAAGTGCTATTGGCACTGAAACACGTGCTGGCTGTTTCGATTAGTGAAGCAAAGGCAAAAGATGCAGAGCGAGCCAGCTAAAGGTCTAGTGTTGAGGATTTCACACTCTCACCGCCGTAGCCCGGGTTCGATTCTCGGTCAGGGAATGAACTTTTACCCTTTATCGGCGGTCGTTATTGCAAATTGGCGGACTACGAACTCAAGCGTAGTAACTCAATACTGTCATGCAATAAATTGCATGACAGTATTCATGCAATGCATTTGACAAGACGCATGGCCCGTTGGCTTTTAGTGTGTGACGGCCCCCTTTAAGAACATGGGAATGATCCGAAGGGATTGTTTACTGAATTCAATTTCATCAGGCTCACCGGAGGGAGCTCTCATTTGCCTCGCCCAGTGGGTTCAGTTTCCTCCCATTCCTGTGATGGTATAATGGACACTATAAACTGGTCGTAAAGCAAGGTCCTTGTGACAGTATTCATGCCATGCACTTTAAAAGACGCATGGCATTGTATGGTATCCGTTATCCCACTGACAAAGAAGCCTATTGTTGGACTGTCAAATTTTAATATTAATCTACCAATCCAATATTAATAATAACAAAAACTATGGGCCAATAAAACGAAATAATAAAACGTCTATGGGCTGACAGCGAAGCAAATGATGCAGAGCGAGCAAGCCAGGAATTTAAGCTAGAATCTCCTGATCCATAGTCAGACGCGTTGTCCATTGCGACTACGAACTCAAGCGCTGACGGCCTCTTCGCGAAGCGCGGCCAAGGAAATGTTTGCGTGTGAAAAAGATCTCCTTCGAGCCGGAGTCGAACCAGCGACCTAAGGATTGCTAACCTGCCACCTACAGTCCTCCGCTCTACCAGCTGAGCTATCGAAGGCTCTCTGGTCAGGGACAGAACCTCAAACTGTCAGGTTGCTGAAGCTCCGCCGCTAGCTAATAGTGCTATTGGCACCGACACACATGCTGGCTCTTTCGATAAGTGAAGCAAAGACAACCCCCAATTCCCATACCGGGAGTCGAACCCGGACCGCCTGGGTGAAAACCAGGAATCCTGACCGCTAGACTATATGGGATCTTCCTTCTGCCTGGAGAGGCAGAGACTGGCATTGCATTGCATGGCAACCGTTATCCCACTGAAAAGAAGCCTTTTGTTGGACAGAAAATTTTTAATATTAATCTACCAATCCAATATTAATAATAACAAAAACTATGGGCCAATAAAACGAAATAATAAAACGTCTATGGGCTGACAGCGAAGCAAAAGATTAAGAACGAGCCAGCCAGGAGTCGAACCTAGAATCTTCTGATCCGTAGTCAGACGCGTTGTCCATTGCGCCACTGGCCCAGTGGTCCAGAGTCCTTGAGCTTACTCGGCACCTGTTGCTGTTCGACTGGGCAGAGGCTTTTCATGACATCTACTTTTCCTCATGCCATTAACAGGCCTGGAGCCACCGTCGGGAAGGGGTCAGATGAGGGGCCTGCTATAATAACCTTCGAGATGGGTTGCATTGTTTTCATGGCAAGTTGTGGTGTTGTTAGGATATTCCAACAGAGCCTGTGACAGTTTCTCAGCAGAAGAACTGGGATCCAGTGTCAGAGACGTCTCCTCTCCTGGAGAAAAACACAAGCCTTAGTGGTCTTGCTTCAAAATCTGGTAGAGGCCCAAAGCCATGCTTGAGGGGCAGGAATCAACAGAACTTCCCTGGTAGTCTAGTGACTTTGCATTATTGCAAATTGGCGGACTACGAACTCAAGCGTAGTAACTCAATACTGTCATGCAATAAATTGCATGACAGTATTCATGCAATGCATTTGAAAAGACGCATGGCATTGTATGGTAACCGTTATCCCACTGACAAAGAAGCCTATTGTTGGACTGTCAAATTTTAATATTAATCTACCAATCCAATATTAATAATATCAAAAACGATGGGCCTATAAAACGAAATAATAAAACGCCTATGGGCTGACAGCGAAGCAAAAGATGCAGAGCGAGCAAGCCAGGAATTGAAGCTAGAATCTCCTGATCCATAGTCAGACGCTTTGTCCATTGCGACTACGAACTCAAGTGCTGACGGCCTCTTCGAGAAGCACGGCCAAGGAAATGTTTGCGTGTGAAAAAGATCTCCTTCGAGCCGGAGTCGAACCAGCGACCTAAGGATTGCTTACTTCCCACCTATAGTCCCCCGCTCTACCAGCTGAGCTATCGAACGCTCACTGGTTAGGAACAGAACCTCAAACTGTCAGGTTGCTGAAGCTCCACCGCTGGCTAAAAGTGCTATTGGCACTGACACACGTGCTGGCTGTTTTGATAAGTGAAGCAAAGACAACCCCAACTTCCCATATCGGGAGTCGAAATCGGGCCACCTGGGTGAGAACAAAGAATCCTGACCGCTAGACCATATGGGATCTTCCTTCCGCCTGGAGCAGGCCCGTTGGCTTTAAGTGTGTGACCACCCCCTTTAAGAACATGAGAACGATCCAAAAGGATTGTTTACTGAATTCAATTTCATCAGGCTCACTGGAGGGAGCTCTCATTTGCCTCGCCCAGTGGGTTCAGTTTCCTCCCATTCCTGTGATGGTATAATGGACACTATAAACTGGTCGTAAAGCAGGGTCCTTGTGACAGTATTCATGCATTGCATTTGAAAAGACGCATGGCATTGTATGGTAACCGTTATCCCACTGACAAAGAAGCCTATTGTTGGACTGTCAAATTTTAATATTAATCTACCAATCAAATATTAATAATATCAAAAACGATGGGCCAATAAAACTAATTTTTGCGTGTGAAAAAGATCTCCTTCGAGCCGGAGTCGAAGCAGCGACCTAAGGATTGCTAACTTGCCACCTACAGTCCTCCGCTCTACCAGCTGAGCTATCGAAGGCTCACTAGTTAGGGACAGAACCTCAAACTGTCAGGTTGCTGAAGCTCCACCGCTGGCTAAAAGTGCTATTGGCACTGACACACGTGCTGGCTGTTTTGATAAGTGAAGCAAAGACAACCCCAACTTCCCATATCGGGAGTCAAAATCGGGCCACCCTGGTGAGAACCAAGAATCCTGACCGCTAGACCATATGGGATCTTCCTTCCGCATGGAGCAGGCCCGTTGGCTTTTAGTGTGTGACGGCCCCCTTTAAGAACATGGGAATGATCCGAAGGGATTGTTTACTGAATTCAATTTCATCAGGCTCACCGGAGGGAGCTCTCATTTGCCTCGCCCAGTGGGTTCAGTTTCCTCCCATTCCTGTGATGGTATAATGGACACTATAAACTGGTCATAAAGCAAGGTCCTTGTGACAGTATTCATGCCATGCATTTTAAAAGACGCATTGCATTGTATGGTAACCGTTATCCCACTGACAAAGAAGCCTATTGTTGGACTGTCAAATTTTAATATTAATCTACCAATCCAATATTAATAATAACAAAAACTATGGGCCAATAAAACGAAATAATAAAACGTCTATGGGCTCACAGCGAAGCAAATGATGCAGAGCGAGCAAGCCAGGAATTGAAGCTAGAATCTCCTGATCCATAGTCAGACGCTTTGTCCATTGGGACTACGAACTCAAGTGCTGACGGCCTCTTCGAGAAGCACGGCCAAGGAAATGTTTGCGTGTGAAAAAGATCTCCTTCGAGCCGGAGTCGAACCAGCGACCTAAGGATTGCTAACTTGCCACCTACAGTCCTGCGCTCTACCAGCTGAGCTATCGAAGGCTCACTGGTCAGGGACAGAACCTCAAACTGTCAGGTTGCTGAAGCTCCAACGCTGGCTAAAAGTGCTATTGGCACTGACCACGTGCTGGCTGTTTTGATAAGTGAAGCAAAGACAACCCCAACTTCCCATATCGGGAGTCGAAATCGGGCCACCTGGGATCTTGGGATCCATATGGGATATCGGACCATATGGGATCTTCCTTCCGCCTGGAGCAGGCCCGTTGGCTTTTAGTGTGTGACCGCCCCCTTTAAGAACATGAGAACGATCCAAAGGGATTGTTTACTGAATTCAATTTCATCAGGCTCACCGGAGGGAGCTCTCATTTGCCTCGCCCAGTGGGTTCAGTTTCCTCCCATTCCTGTGATGGTATAATGGACATTATAAACTGGTCGTAAAGCAGGGTCCTTGTGACAGTATTCATGCAATGCATTTGAAAAGATGCATGGCATTGTATGGCAACCGTTATCCCACTGAAAAGAAGCCTTTTGTTGGACAGAAAAATTTTAATATTAATCTACCAATCCAATATTAATAATAACAAAAACTATGGGCCAATAAAACGAAATAATAAAAAGGCTATGGGCTGACAGCGAAGCAAAAGATTAAGAGCGAGCCAGCCAGGAGTCAAACCTAGAATCTTCTAATCCGTAGTCAGACGCGTTGTCCATTGCGCCACTGGCCCACCGGTCCGGAGTCCTTGAGCTTACTCGGGACCTGTTGCTGTTCGACTGGGCAGAGGCCTTTCATGACATCTACTTTTCCTCATGCCATTAACAGGCCTGGACCCACTCTCAGGAAGGGGTCAGATGAGGGGCCTGCTATAATAACCTTCGAGATGGGTTGCATTGTTTTCATGGCAAGTTGTGGTGTTGTTAGGATATTCCAACAGAGGCTGTGACAGTTTCTCAGCAGAAGAACTGGGATCCAGTGTCAGAGACGTCTCCTCTCCTGGAGAAAAACACAAGCCTTAGTGGTCTTGCTTCAAAATCTGGTAGAGGCCCAAAGCCATGCTTGAGGGGCAGGAATCAACAGAACTTCCCTGGTAGTCTAGTGACTTTGCATTATTGCAAATTGGCGGACTACGAACTCAAGCGTAGTAACTCAATACTGTCATGCAATAAATTGCATGACAGTATTCATGCAATGCATTTGAAAAGACGCATGGCATTGTATGGTAACCGTTATCCCACTGACAAAGAAGCCTATTGTTGGACTGTCAAATTTTAATATTAATCTACCAATCCAATATTAATAATATCAAAAACGATGGGCCTATAAAACGAAATAATAAAACGCCTATGGGCTGACAGCGAAGCAAAAGATGCAGAGCGAGCAAGCCAGGAATTGAAGCTAGAATCTCCTGATCCATAGTCAGACGCTTTGTCCATTGCGACTACGAACTCAAGTGCTGACGGCCTCTTCGAGAAGCACGGCCAAGGAAATGTTTGCGTGTGAAAAAGATCTCCTTCGAGCCGGAGTCGAACCAGCGACCTAAGGATTGCTTACTTCCCACCTATAGTCCCCCGCTCTACCAGCTGAGCTATCGAACGCTCACTGGTTAGGAACAGAACCTCAAACTGTCAGGTTGCTGAAGCTCCACCGCTGGCTAAAAGTGCTATTGGCACTGACACACGTGCTGGCTGTTTTGATAAGTGAAGCAAAGACAACCCCAACTTCCCATATCGGGAGTCGAAATCGGGCCACCTGGGTGAGAACAAAGAATCCTGACCGCTAGACCATATGGGATCTTCCTTCCGCCTGGAGCAGGCCCGTTGGCTTTAAGTGTGTGACCACCCCCTTTAAGAACATGAGAACGATCCAAAAGGATTGTTTACTGAATTCAATTTCATCAGGCTCACTGGAGGGAGCTCTCATTTGCCTCGCCCAGTGGGTTCAGTTTCCTCCCATTCCTGTGATGGTATAATGGACACTATAAACTGGTCGTAAAGCAGGGTCCTTGTGACAGTATTCATGCATTGCATTTGAAAAGACGCATGGCATTGTATGGTAACCGTTATCCCACTGACAAAGAAGCCTATTGTTGGACTGTCAAATTTTAATATTAATCTACCAATCAAATATTAATAATATCAAAAACGATGGGCCAATAAAACTAATTTTTGCGTGTGAAAAAGATCTCCTTCGAGCCGGAGTCGAAGCAGCGACCTAAGGATTGCTAACTTGCCACCTACAGTCCTCCGCTCTACCAGCTGAGCTATCGAAGGCTCACTAGTTAGGGACAGAACCTCAAACTGTCAGGTTGCTGAAGCTCCACCGCTGGCTAAAAGTGCTATTGGCACTGACACACGTGCTGGCTGTTTTGATAAGTGAAGCAAAGACAACCCCAACTTCCCATATCGGGAGTCAAAATCGGGCCACCCTGGTGAGAACCAAGAATCCTGACCGCTAGACCATATGGGATCTTCCTTCCGCATGGAGCAGGCCCGTTGGCTTTTAGTGTGTGACGGCCCCCTTTAAGAACATGGGAATGATCCGAAGGGATTGTTTACTGAATTCAATTTCATCAGGCTCACCGGAGGGAGCTCTCATTTGCCTCGCCCAGTGGGTTCAGTTTCCTCCCATTCCTGTGATGGTATAATGGACACTATAAACTGGTCATAAAGCAAGGTCCTTGTGACAGTATTCATGCCATGCATTTTAAAAGACGCATTGCATTGTATGGTAACCGTTATCCCACTGACAAAGAAGCCTATTGTTGGACTGTCAAATTTTAATATTAATCTACCAATCCAATATTAATAATAACAAAAACTATGGGCCAATAAAACGAAATAATAAAACGTCTATGGGCTCACAGCGAAGCAAATGATGCAGAGCGAGCAAGCCAGGAATTGAAGCTAGAATCTCCTGATCCATAGTCAGACGCTTTGTCCATTGGGACTACGAACTCAAGTGCTGACGGCCTCTTCGAGAAGCACGGCCAAGGAAATGTTTGCGTGTGAAAAAGATCTCCTTCGAGCCGGAGTCGAACCAGCGACCTAAGGATTGCTAACTTGCCACCTACAGTCCTGCGCTCTACCAGCTGAGCTATCGAAGGCTCACTGGTCAGGGACAGAACCTCAAACTGTCAGGTTGCTGAAGCTCCAACGCTGGCTAAAAGTGCTATTGGCACTGACCACGTGCTGGCTGTTTTGATAAGTGAAGCAAAGACAACCCCAACTTCCCATATCGGGAGTCGAAATCGGGCCACCTGGGATCTTGGGATCCATATGGGATATCGGACCATATGGGATCTTCCTTCCGCCTGGAGCAGGCCCGTTGGCTTTTAGTGTGTGACCGCCCCCTTTAAGAACATGAGAACGATCCAAAGGGATTGTTTACTGAATTCAATTTCATCAGGCTCACCGGAGGGAGCTCTCATTTGCCTCGCCCAGTGGGTTCAGTTTCCTCCCATTCCTGTGATGGTATAATGGACATTATAAACTGGTCGTAAAGCAGGGTCCTTGTGACAGTATTCATGCAATGCATTTGAAAAGATGCATGGCATTGTATGGCAACCGTTATCCCACTGAAAAGAAGCCTTTTGTTGGACAGAAAAATTTTAATATTAATCTACCAATCCAATATTAATAATAACAAAAACTATGGGCCAATAAAACGAAATAATAAAAAGGCTATGGGCTGACAGCGAAGCAAAAGATTAAGAGCGAGCCAGCCAGGAGTCAAACCTAGAATCTTCTAATCCGTAGTCAGACGCGTTGTCCATTGCGCCACTGGCCCACCGGTCCGGAGTCCTTGAGCTTACTCGGGACCTGTTGCTGTTCGACTGGGCAGAGGCCTTTCATGACATCTACTTTTCCTCATGCCATTAACAGGCCTGGAGCCACTCTCAGGAAGGGGTCAGATGAGGGGCCTGCTATAATAACCTTCGAGATGGGTTGCATTGTTTTCATGGCAAGTTGTGGTGTTGTTAGGATATTCCAACAGAGCCTGTGACAGTTTCTCAGCAGAAGAACTGGGATCCAGTGTCAGAGACGTCTCCTCTCCTGGAGAAAAACACAAGCCTTAGTGGTCTTGCTTCAAAATCTGGTAGAGGCCCAAAGCCAGGCTTGAGGGGCAGGTATCAACAGAACTTCCCTGGTAGTCTAGTGGTTAGGATCCGGCGCTCTCACCGCCGCGGCCCGGGTTCGATTCCCGGTCAGGGAATGAGCTTTTACCCTCCATCGGTGGTCGTAATTGCAAAATGGCGGACTACGAACTGAAGTGCAGACGGCCTCTTCGAGAAGCACGGTCAAGGAAATGTTTGCGTGTGAAAAAGATCTCCTTCGAACCAGCGACCTAAGGATTGCTAACTTCCCACATACAGTCCTCCGCTCTACCAGCTGAGCTATCGAAGGCACACTGGTCAAGGACAGAACCTCAAAGTTTCAGGTTGCTGAAGCTCCGCCACTGGCTAAAAGTGCTATTGGCACTGAAACACGTGCTGGCTGTTTCGATTAGTGAAGCAAAGGCAAAAGATGCAGAGCGAGCCAGCTAAAGGTCTAGTGTTGAGGATTTCACACTCTCACCGCCGTAGCCCGGGTTCGATTCTCGGTCAGGGAATGAACTTTTACCCTTTATCGGCGGTCGTTATTGCAAATTGGCGGACTACGAACTCAAGCGTAGTAACTCAATACTGTCATGCAATAAATTGCATGACAGTATTCATGCAATGCATTTGACAAGACGCATGGCCCGTTGGCTTTTAGTGTGTGACGGCCCCCTTTAAGAACATGGGAATGATCCGAAGGGATTGTTTACTGAATTCAATTTCATCAGGCTCACCGGAGGGAGCTCTCATTTGCCTCGCCCAGTGGGTTCAGTTTCCTCCCATTCCTGTGATGGTATAATGGACACTATAAACTGGTCGTAAAGCAAGGTCCTTGTGACAGTATTCATGCCATGCACTTTAAAAGACGCATGGCATTGTATGGTATCCGTTATCCCACTGACAAAGAAGCCTATTGTTGGACTGTCAAATTTTAATATTAATCTACCAATCCAATATTAATAATAACAAAAACTATGGGCCAATAAAACGAAATAATAAAACGTCTATGGGCTGACAGCGAAGCAAATGATGCAGAGCGAGCAAGCCAGGAATTTAAGCTAGAATCTCCTGATCCATAGTCAGACGCGTTGTCCATTGCGACTACGAACTCAAGCGCTGACGGCCTCTTCGCGAAGCGCGGCCAAGGAAATGTTTGCGTGTGAAAAAGATCTCCTTCGAGCCGGAGTCGAACCAGCGACCTAAGGATTGCTAACCTGCCACCTACAGTCCTCCGCTCTACCAGCTGAGCTATCGAAGGCTCTCTGGTCAGGGAAAGAACCTCAAACTGTCAGGTTGCTGAAGCTCCGCCGCTAGCTAATAGTGCTATTGGCACCGACACACATGCTGGCTCTTTCGATAAGTGAAGCAAAGACAACCCCCAATTCCCATACCGGGAGTCGAACCCGGACCGCCTGGGTGAAAACCAGGAATCCGGACCGCTAGACTATATGGGATCTTCCTTCTGCCTGGAGAGGCAGAGACTGGCATTGCATTGCATGGCAACCGTTATCCCACTGAAAAGAAGCCTTTTGTTGGACAGAAAATTTTTAATATTAATCTACCAATCCAATATTAATAATAACAAAAACTATGGGCCAATAAAACGAAATAATAAAACGTCTATGGGCTGACAGCGAAGCAAAAGATTAAGAACGAGCCAGCCAGGAGTCGAACCTAGAATCTTCTGATCCGTAGTCAGACGCGTTGTCCATTGCGCCACTGGCCCAGTGGTCCAGAGTCCTTGAGCTTACTCGGCACCTGTTGCTGTTCGACTGGGCAGAGGCTTTTCATGACATCTACTTTTCCTCATGCCATTAACAGGCCTGGAGCCACCGTCGGGAAGGGGTCAGATGAGGGGCCTGCTATAATAACCTTCGAGATGGGTTGCATTGTTTTCATGGCAAGTTGTGGTGTTGTTAGGATATTCCAACAGAGCCTGTGACAGTTTCTCAGCAGAAGAACTGGGATCCAGTGTCAGAGACGTCTCCTCTCCTGGAGAAAAACACAAGCCTTAGTGGTCTTGCTTCAAAATCTGGTAGAGGCCCAAAGCCATGCTTGAGGGGCAGGAATCAACAGAACTTCCCTGGTAGTCTAGTGACTTTGCATTATTGCAAATTGGCGGACTACGAACTCAAGCGTAGTAACTCAATACTGTCATGCAATAAATTGCATGACAGTATTCATGCAATGCATTTGAAAAGACGCATGGCATTGTATGGTAACCGTTATCCCACTGACAAAGAAGCCTATTGTTGGACTGTCAAATTTTAATATTAATCTACCAATCCAATATTAATAATATCAAAAACGATGGGCCTATAAAACGAAATAATAAAACGCCTATGGGCTGACAGCGAAGCAAAAGATGCAGAGCGAGCAAGCCAGGAATTGAAGCTAGAATCTCCTGATCCATAGTCAGACGCTTTGTCCATTGCGACTACGAACTCAAGTGCTGACGGCCTCTTCGAGAAGCACGGCCAAGGAAATGTTTGCGTGTGAAAAAGATCTCCTTCGAGCCGGAGTCGAACCAGCGACCTAAGGATTGCTTACTTCCCACCTATAGTCCCCCGCTCTACCAGCTGAGCTATCGAACGCTCACTGGTTAGGAACAGAACCTCAAACTGTCAGGTTGCTGAAGCTCCACCGCTGGCTAAAAGTGCTATTGGCACTGACACACGTGCTGGCTGTTTTGATAAGTGAAGCAAAGACAACCCCAACTTCCCATATCGGGAGTCGAAATCGGGCCACCTGGGTGAGAACAAAGAATCCTGACCGCTAGACCATATGGGATCTTCCTTCCGCCTGGAGCAGGCCCGTTGGCTTTAAGTGTGTGACCACCCCCTTTAAGAACATGAGAACGATCCAAAAGGATTGTTTACTGAATTCAATTTCATCAGGCTCACTGGAGGGAGCTCTCATTTGCCTCGCCCAGTGGGTTCAGTTTCCTCCCATTCCTGTGATGGTATAATGGACACTATAAACTGGTCGTAAAGCAGGGTCCTTGTGACAGTATTCATGCATTGCATTTGAAAAGACGCATGGCATTGTATGGTAACCGTTATCCCACTGACAAAGAAGCCTATTGTTGGACTGTCAAATTTTAATATTAATCTACCAATCAAATATTAATAATATCAAAAACGATGGGCCAATAAAACTAATTTTTGCGTGTGAAAAAGATCTCCTTCGAGCCGGAGTCGAAGCAGCGACCTAAGGATTGCTAACTTGCCACCTACAGTCCTCCGCTCTACCAGCTGAGCTATCGAAGGCTCACTAGTTAGGGACAGAACCTCAAACTGTCAGGTTGCTGAAGCTCCACCGCTGGCTAAAAGTGCTATTGGCACTGACAGACGTGCTGGCTGTTTTGATAAGTGAAGCAAAGACAACCCCAACTTCCCATATCGGGAGTCAAAATCGGGTCACCCTGGTGAGAACCAAGAATCCTGACCGCTAGACCATATGGGATCTTCCTTCCGCATGGAGCAGGCCCGTTGGCTTTTAGTGTGTGACGGCCCCCTTTAAGAACATGGGAATGATCCGAAGGGATTGTTTACTGAATTCAATTTCATCAGGCTCACCGGAGGGAGCTCTCATTTGCCTCGCCCAGTGGGTTCAGTTTCCTCCCATTCCTGTGATGGTATAATGGACACTATAAACTGGTCATAAAGCAAGGTCCTTGTGACAGTATTCATGCCATGCATTTTAAAAGACGCATTGCATTGTATGGTAACCGTTATCCCACTGAAAAAGAAGCCTATTGTTGGACTGTCAAATTTTAATATTAATCTACCAATCCAATATTAATAATAACAAAAACTATGGGCCAATAAAACGAAATAATAAAACGTCTATGGGCTCACAGCGAAGCAAATGATGCAGAGCGAGCAAGCCAGGAATTGAAGCTAGAATCTCCTGATCCATAGTCAGACGCTTTGTCCATTGGGACTACGAACTCAAGTGCTGACGGCCTCTTCGAGAAGCACGGCCAAGGAAATGTTTGCGTGTGAAAAAGAGCTCCTTCGAGCCAGAGTCGAACCAGCGACCTAAGGATTGCTAACTTGCCACCTACAGTCCTGCGCTCTACCAGTTGAGCTATCGAAGGCTCACTGGTCAGGGACAGAACCTCAAACTGTCAGGTTGCTGAAGCTCCAACGCTGGCTAAAAGTGCTATTGGCACTGACCACGTGCTGGCTGTTTTGATAAGTGAAGCAAAGACAACCCCAACTTCCCATATCGGGAGTCGAAATCGGGCCACCTGGGTGAGATCAAAAAATACTGACCGCTAGACCATATGGGATCTTCCTTCCGCCTGGAGCAGGCCCGTTGGCTTTTAGTGTGTGACCGCCCCCTTTAAGAACATGAGAACGATCCAAAGGGATTGTTTACTGAATTCAATTTCATCAGGCTCACCGGAGGGAGCTCTCATTTGCCTCGCCCAGTGGGTTCAGTTTCCTCCCATTCCTGTGATGGTATAATGGACATTATAAACTGGTCGTAAAGCAGGGTCCTTGTGACAGTATTCATGCAATGCATTTGAAAAGATGCATGGCATTGTATGGCAACCGTTATCCCACTGAAAAGAAGCCTTTTGTTGGACAGAAAAATTTTAATATTAATCTACCAATCCACTATTAATAATAACAAAAACTATGGGCCAATAAAACGAAATAATAAAAAGGCTATGGGCTGACAGCGAAGCAAAAGATTAAGAGCGAGCCAGCCAGGAGTCAAACCTAGAATCTTCTAATCCGTAGTCAGACGCGTTGTCCAATGCGCCACTGGCCCACCGGTCCGGAGTCCTTGAGCTTACTCGGGACCTGTTGCTGTTCGACTGGGCAGAGGCCTTTCATGACATCTACTTTTCCTCATGCCATTAACAGGCCTGGAGCCACTCTCAGGAAGGGGTCAGATGAGGGGCCTGCTATAATAACCTTCGAGATGGGTTGCATTGTTTTCATGGCAAGTTGTGGTGTTGTTAGGATATTCCAACAGAGCCTGTGACAGTTTCTCAGCAGAAGAACTGGGATCCAGTGTCAGAGACGTCTCCTCTCCTGGAGAAAAACACAAGCCTTAGTGGTCTTGCTTCAAAATCTGGTAGAGGCCCAAAGCCAGGCTTGAGGGGCAGGTATCAACAGAACTTCCCTGGTAGTCTAGTGGTTAGGATTCGGCGCTCTCACCACCGCGGCCCGGGTTCGATTCCCGGTCAGGGAATGAGCTTTTACCCTCCATCGGTGGTCGTAATTGCAAAATGGCCGACTACGAACTGAAGTGCAGACGGCCTCTTCGAGAAGCACGGTCAAGGAAATGTTTGCGTGTGAAAAAGATCTCCTTCGAACCAGCGACCTAAGGATTGCTAACTTCCCACATACAGTCCTCCGCTCTACCAGCTGAGCTATCGAAGGCACACTGGTCAGGGACAGAACCTCAAAGTTTCAGGTTGCTGAAGCTCCGCCACTGGCTAAAAGTGCTATTGGCACTGAAACACGTGCTGGCTGTTTCGATTAGTGAAGCAAAGGCAAAAGATGCAGAGCGAGCCAGCTAAAGGTCTAGTGTTGAGGATTTCACACTCTCACCGCCGTAGCCCGGGTTCGATTCTCGGTCAGGGAATGAACTTTTACCCTTTATCGGCGGTCGTTATTGCAAATTGGCGGACTACGAACTCAAGCGTAGTAACTCAATACTGTCATGCAATAAATTGCATGACAGTATTCATGCAATGCATTTGACAAGACGCATGGCCCGTTGGCTTTTAGTGTGTGACGGCCCCCTTTAAGAACATGGGAATGATCCGAAGGGATTGTTTACTGAATTCAATTTCATCAGGCTCACCGGAGGGAGCTCTCATTTGCCTCGCCCAGTGGGTTCAGTTTCCTCCCATTCCTGTGATGGTATAATGGACACTATAAACTGGTCGTAAAGCAAGGTCCTTGTGACAGTATTCATGCCATGCACTTTAAAAGACGCATGGCATTGTATGGTATCCGTTATCCCACTGACAAAGAAGCCTATTGTTGGACTGTCAAATTTTAATATTAATCTACCAATCCAATATTAATAATAACAAAAACTATGGGCCAATAAAACGAAATAATAAAACGTCTATGGGCTGACAGCGAAGCAAATGATGCAGAGCGAGCAAGCCAGGAATTTAAGCTAGAATCTCCTGATCCATAGTCAGACGCGTTGTCCATTGCGACTACGAACTCAAGCGCTGACGGCCTCTTCGCGAAGCGCGGCCAAGGAAATGTTTGCGTGTGAAAAAGATCTCCTTCGAGCCGGAGTCGAACCAGCGACCTAAGGATTGCTAACCTGCCACCTACAGTCCTCCGCTCTACCAGCTGAGCTATCGAAGGCTCTCTGGTCAGGGAAAGAACCTCAAACTGTCAGGTTGCTGAAGCTCCGCCGCTAGCTAATAGTGCTATTGGCACCGACACACATGCTGGCTCTTTCGATAAGTGAAGCAAAGACAACCCCCAATTCCCATACCGGGAGTCGAACCCGGACCGCCTGGGTGAAAACCAGGAATCCGGACCGCTAGACTATATGGGATCTTCCTTCTGCCTGGAGAGGCAGAGACTGGCATTGCATTGCATGGCAACCGTTATCCCACTGAAAAGAAGCCTTTTGTTGGACAGAAAATTTTTAATATTAATCTACCAATCCAATATTAATAATAACAAAAACTATGGGCCAATAAAACGAAATAATAAAACGTCTATGGGCTGACAGCGAAGCAAAAGATTAAGAACGAGCCAGCCAGGAGTCGAACCTAGAATCTTCTGATCCGTAGTCAGACGCGTTGTCCATTGCGCCACTGGCCCAGTGGTCCAGAGTCCTTGAGCTTACTCGGCACCTGTTGCTGTTCGACTGGGCAGAGGCTTTTCATGACATCTACTTTTCCTCATGCCATTAACAGGCCTGGAGCCACCGTCGGGAAGGGGTCAGATGAGGGGCCTGCTATAATAACCTTCGAGATGGGTTGCATTGTTTTCATGGCAAGTTGTGGTGTTGTTAGGATATTCCAACAGAGCCTGTGACAGTTTCTCAGCAGAAGAACTGGGATCCAGTGTCAGAGACGTCTCCTCTCCTGGAGAAAAACACAAGCCTTAGTGGTCTTGCTTCAAAATCTGGTAGAGGCCCAAAGCCATGCTTGAGGGGCAGGAATCAAGAGAACTTCCCTGGTAGTCTAGTGACTTTGCATTATTGCAAATTGGCGGACTACGAACTCAAGCGTAGTAACTCAATACTGTCATGCAATAAATTGCATGACAGTATTCATGCAATGCATTTGAAAAGACGCATGGCCTTGTATGGTAACCGTTATCCCACTGACAAAGAAGCCTATTGTTGGACTGTCAAATTTTAATATTAATCTACCAATCCAATATTAATAATATCAAAAACTATGGGCCTATAAAACGAAATAATAAAACGCCTATGGGCTGACAGCGAAGCAAAAGATGCAGAGCGAGCAAGCCAGGAATTGAAGCTAGAATCTCCTGATCCATAGTCAGACGCTTTGTCCATTGCGACTACGAACTCAAGTGCTGACGGCCTCTTCGAGAAGCACGGCCAAGGAAATGTTTGCGTGTGAAAAAGATCTCCTTCGAGCCGGAGTCGAACCAGCGACCTAAGGATTGCTTACTTCCCACCTATAGTCCCCCGCTCTACCAGCTGAGCTATCGAACGCTCACTGGTCAGGAACAGAACCTCAAACTGTCAGGTTGCTGAAGCTCCACCGCTGGCTAAAAGTGCTATTGGCACTGACACACGTGCTGGCTGTTTTGATAAGTGAAGCAAAGACAACCCCAACTTCCCATATCGGGAGTCGAAATCGGGCCACCTGGGTGAGAACAAAGAATCCTGACCGCTAGACCATATGGGATCTTCCTTCCGCCTGGAGCAGGCCCGTTGGCTTTAAGTGTGTGACCACCCCCTTTAAGAACATGAGAACGATCCAAAAGGATTGTTTACTGAATTCAATTTCATCAGGCTCACTGGAGGGAGCTCTCATTTGCCTCGCCCAGTGGGTTCAGTTTCCTCCCATTCCTGTGATGGTATAATGGACACTATAAACTGGTCGTAAAGCAGGGTCCTTGTGACAGTATTCATGCATTGCATTTGAAAAGACGCATGGCATTGTATGGTAACCGTTATCCCACTGACAAAGAAGCCTATTGTTGGACTGTCAAATTTTAATATTAATCTACCAATCAAATATTAATAATATCAAAAACGATGGGCCAATAAAACTAATGTTTGCGTGTGAAAAAGATCTCCTTCGAGCCGGAGTCGAAGCAGCGACCTAAGGATTGCTAACTTGCCACCTACAGTCCTCCGCTCTACCAGCTGAGCTATCGAAGGCTCACTAGTTAGGGACAGAACCTCAAACTGTCAGGTTGCTGAAGCTCCACCGCTGGCTAAAAGTGCTATTGGCACTGACACACGTGCTGGCTGTTTTGATAAGTGAAGCAAAGACAACCCCAACTTCCCATATCGGGAGTCAAAATCGGGCCACCCTGGTGAGAACCAAGAATCCTGACCGCTAGACCATATGGGATCTTCCTTCCGCATGGAGCAGGCCCGTTGGCTTTTAGTGTGTGACGGCCCCCTTTAAGAACATGGGAATGATCCGAAGGGATTGTTTACTGAATTCAATTTCATCAGGCTCACCGGAGGGAGCTCTCATTTGCCTCGCCCAGTGGGTTCAGTTTCCTCCCATTCCTGTGATGGTATAATGGACACTATAAACTGGTAATAAAGCAAGGTCCTTGTGACAGTATTCATGCCATGCATTTTAAAAGACGCATTGCATTGTATGGTAACCGTTATCCCACTGACAAAGAAGCCTATTGTTGGACTGTCAAATTTTAATATTAATCTACTAATCCAATATTAATAATAACAAAAACTATGGGCCAATAAAACGAAATAATAAAACGTCTATGGGCTCACAGCGAAGCAAATGATGCAGAGCGAGCAAGCCAGGAATTGAAGCTAGAATCTCCTGATCCATAGTCAGACGCTTTGTCCATTGGGACTACGAACTCAAGTGCTGACGGCCTCTTCGAGAAGCACGGCCAAGGAAATGTTTGCGTGTGAAAAAGATCTCCTTCGAGCCGGAGTCGAACCAGCGACCTAAGGATTGCTAACTTGCCACCTAGAGTCCTCCGCTCTACCAGCTGAGCTATCGACGGCTCACTGGTCAGGGACAGAACCTCAAACTGTCAGGTTGCTGAAGCTCCAACGCTGGCTAAAAATGCTATTGGCACTGACACACGTGCTGGCTGTTTTGATAAGTGAAGCAAAGACAACCCCAACTTCCCATATCGGGAGTCGAAATCGGGCCACCTGGGTGAGAACAAAGAATCCTGACCGCTAGACCATATGGGATCTTCCTTCCGCCTGGAGCAGGCCCGTTGGCTTTAAGTGTGTGACCACCCCCTTTAAGAACATGAGAACGATCCAAAGGGATTGTTTACTGAATTCAATTTCATCAGGCTCACCGGAGGGAGCTCTCATTTGCCTCGCCCAGTGGGTTCAGTTTCCTCCCATTCCTGTGATGGTATAATGGACACTATAAACTGGTAATAAAGCAAGGTCCTTGTGACAGTATTCATGCCATGCATTTTAAAAGACGCATTGCATTGTATGGTAACCGTTATCCCACTGACAAAGAAGCCTATTGTTGGACTGTCAAATTTTAATATTAATCTACCAATCCAATATTAATAATAACAAAAACTATGGGCCAATAAAACGAAATAATAAAACGTCTATGGGCTCACAGCGAAGCAAATGATGCAGAGCGAGCAAGCCAGGAATTGAAGCTAGAATCTCCTGATCCATAGTCAGACGCTTTGTCCATTGGGACTACGAACTCAAGTGCTGACGGCCTCTTCGAGAAGCACGGCCAAGGAAATGTTTGCGTGTGAAAAAGATCTCCTTCGAGCCGGAGTCGAACCAGCGACCTAAGGTTTGCTAACTTGCCACCTACAGTCCAGCGCTCTACCAGCTGAGCTATCGAAGGCTCACTGGTCAGGGACAGAACCTCAAACTGTCAGGTTGCTGAAGCTCCAACGCTGGCTAAAAGTGCTATTGGCACTGACCACGTGCTGGCTGTTTTGATAAGTGAAGCAAAGACAACCCCAACTTCCCATATCGGGAGTCGAAATCGGGCCACCTGGGTGAGATCAAAAAATACTGACCGCTAGACCATATGGGATCTTCCTTCCGCCTGGAGCAGGCCCGTTGGCTTTTAGTGTGTGACCGCCGCCTTTAAGAACATGAGAACGATCCAAAGGGATTGTTTACTGAATTCAATTTCATCAGGCTCACCGGAGGGAGCTCTCATTTGCCTCGCCCAGTGGGTTCAGTTTCCTCCCATTCCTGTGATGGTATAATGGACATTATAAACTGGTCGTAAAGCAGGGTCCTTGTGACAGTATTCATGCAATGCATTTGAAAAGATGCATGGCATTGTATGGCAACCGTTATCCCACTGAAAAGAAGCCTTTTGTTGGACAGAAAAATTTTAATATTAATCTACCAATCCAATATTAATAATAACAAAAACTATGGGCCAATAAAACGAAATAATAAAAAGGCTATGGGCTGACAGCGAAGCAAAAGATTAAGAGCGAGCCAGCCAGGAGTCAAACCTAGAATCTTCTAATCCGTAGTCAGACGCGTTGTCCATTGCGCCACTGGCCCACCGGTCCGGAGTCCTTGAGCTTACTCGGGACCTGTTGCTGTTCGACTGGGCAGAGGCCTTTCATGACATCTACTTTTCCTCATGCCATTAACAGGCCTGGAGCCACTCTCAGGAAGGGGTCAGATGAGGGGCCTGCTATAATAACCTTCGAGATGGGTTGCATTGTTTTCATGGCAAGTTGTGGTGTTGTTAGGATATTCCAACAGAGCCTGTGACAGTTTCTCAGCAGAAGAACTGGGATCCAGTGTCAGAGACGTCTCCTCTCCTGGAGAAAAACACAAGCCTTAGTGGTCTTGCTTTAAAATCTGGTAGAGGCCCAAAGCCAGGCTTGAGGGGCAGGTATCAACAGATCTTCCCTGGTAGTCTAGTGGTTAGGATTCGGCGCTCTCACCGCCGCGGCCCGGGTTCGATTCCCGGTCAGGGAATGAGCTTTTACCCTCCATCGGTGGTCGTAATTGCAAAATGGCGGACTACGAACTGAAGTGCAGACGGCCTCTTCGAGAAGCACGGTCAAGGAAATGTTTGCGTGTGAAAAAGATCTCCTTCGAACCAGCGACCTAAGGATTGCTAACTTCCCACATACAGTCCTCCGCTCTACCAGCTGAGCTATCGAAGGCACACTGGTCAGGGACAGAACCTCAAAGTTTCAGGTTGCTGAAGCTCCGCCACTGGCTAAAAGTGCTATTGGCACTGAAACACGTGCTGGCTGTTTCGATTAGTGAAGCAAAGGCAAAAGATGCAGAGCGAGCCAGCTAAAGGTCTAGTGTTGAGGATTTCACACTCTCACCGCCGTAGCCCGGGTTCGATTCTCGGTCAGGGAATGAACTTTTACCCTTTATCGGCGGTCGTTATTGCAAATTGGCGGACTACGAACTCAAGCGTAGTAACTCAATACTGTCATGCAATAAATTGCATGACAGTATTCATGCAATGCATTTGACAAGACGCATGGCCCGTTGGCTTTTAGTGTGTGACGGCCCCCTTTAAGAACATGGGAATGATCCGAAGGGATTGTTTACTGAATTCAATTTCATCAGGCTCACCGGAGGGAGCTCTCATTTGCCTCGCCCAGTGGGTTCAGTTTCCTCCCATTCCTGTGATGGTATAATGGACACTATAAACTGGTCGTAAAGCAAGGTCCTTGTGACAGTATGCATGCCATGCACTTTAAAAGACGCATGGCATTGTATGGTATCCGTTATCCCACTGACAAAGAAGCCTATTGTTGGACTGTCAAATTTTAATATTAATCTACCAATCCAATATTAATAATAACAAAAACTATGGGCCAATAAAACGAAATAATAAAACGTCTATGGGCTGACAGCGAAGCAAATGATGCAGAGCGAGCAAGCCAGGAATTTAAGCTAGAATCTCCTGATCCATAGTCAGACGCGTTGTCCATTGCGACTACGAACTCAAGCGCTGACGGCCTCTTCGCGAAGCGCGGCCAAGGAAATGTTTGCGTGTGAAAAAGATCTCCTTCGAGCCGGAGTCGAACCAGCGACCTAAGGATTGCTAACCTGCCACCTACAGTCCTCCGCTCTACCAGCTGAGCTATCGAAGGCTCTCTGGTCAGAGACAGAACCTCAAACTGTCAGGTTGCTGAAGCTCCGCCGCTAGCTAATAGTGCTATTGGCACCGACACACATGCTGGCTCTTTCGATAAGTGAAGCAAAGACAACCCCCAATTCCCATACCGGGAGTCGAACCCGGACCGCCTGGGTGAAAACCAGGAATCCTGACCGCTAGACTATATGGGATCTTCCTTCTGCCTGGAGAGGCAGAGACTGGCATTGCATTGCATGGCAACCGTTATCCCACTGAAAAGAAGCCTTTTGTTGGACAGAAAATTTTTAATATTAATCTACCAATCCAATATTAATAATAACAAAAACTATGGGCCAATAAAACGAAATAATAAAACGTCTATGGGCTGACAGCGAAGCAAAAGATTAAGAACGAGCCAGCCAGGAGTCGAACCTAGAATCTTCTGATCCGTAGTCAGACGCGTTGTCCATTGCGCCACTGGCCCAGTGGTCCAGAGTCCTTGAGCTTACTCGGCACCTGTTGCTGTTCGACTGGGCAGAGGCTTTTCATGACATCTACTTTTCCTCATGCCATTAACAGGCCTGGAGCCACCGTCGGGAAGGGGTCAGATGAGGGGCCTGCTATAATAACCTTCGAGATGGGTTGCATTGTTTTCATGGCAAGTTGTGGTGTTGTTAGGATATTCCAACAGAGCCTGTGACAGTTTCTCAGCAGAAGAACTGGGATCCAGTGTCAGAGACGTCTCCTCTCCTGGAGAAAAACACAAGCCTTAGTGGTCTTGCTTCAAAATCTGGTAGAGGCCCAAAGCCATGCTTGAGGGGCAGGAATCAACAGAACTTCCCTGGTAGTCTAATGACTTTGCATTATTGCAAATTGGCGGACTACGAACTCAAGCGTAGTAACTCAATACTGTCATGCAATAAATTGCATGACAGTATTCATGCAATGCATTTGAAAAGACGCATGGCATTGTATGGTAACCGTTATCCCACTGACAAAGAAGCCTATTGTTGGACTGTCAAATTTTAATATTAATCTACCAATCCAATATTAATAATATCAAAAACGATGGGCCTATAAAACGAAATAATAAAACGCCTATGGGCTGACAGCGAAGCAAAAGATGCAGAGCGAGCAAGCCAGAAATTGAAGCTAGAATCTCCTGATCCATAGTCAGACGCTTTGTCCATTGCGACTACGAACTCAAGTGCTGACGGCCTCTTCGAGAAGCACGGCCAAGGAAATGTTTGCGTGTGAAAAAGATCTCCTTCGAGCCGGAGTCGAACCAGCGACCTAAGGATTGCTTACTTCCCACCTATAGTCCCCCGCTCTACCAGCTGAGCTATCGAACGCTCACTGGTTAGGAACAGAACCTCAAACTGTCAGGTTGCTGAAGCTCCACCGCTGGCTAAAAGTGCTATTGGCACTGACACACGTGCTGGCTGTTTTGATAAGTGAAGCAAAGACAACCCCAACTTCCCATATCGGGAGTCGAAATCGGGCCACCTGGGTGAGAACAAAGAATCCTGACCGCTAGACCATATGGGATCTTCCTTCCGCCTGGAGCAGGCCCGTTGGCTTTAAGTGTGTGACCACCCCCTTTAAGAACATGAGAACGATCCAAAAGGATTGTTTACTGAATTCAATTTCATCAGGCTCACTGGAGGGAGCTCTCATTTGCCTCGCCCAGTGGGTTCAGTTTCCTCCCATTCCTGTGATGGTATAATGGACACTATAAACTGGTCGTAAAGCAGGGTCCTTGTGACAGTATTCATGCATTGCATTTGAAAAGATGCATGGCATTGTATGGTAACCGTTATCCCACTGACAAAGAAGCCTATTGTTGGACTGTCAAATTTTAATATTAATCTACCAATCAAATATTAATAATATCAAAAACGATGGTCCAATAAAACTAATTTTTGCGTGTGAAAAAGATCTCCTTCGAGCCGGAGTCGAAGCAGCGACCTAAGGATTGCTAACTTGCCACCTACAGTCCTCCGCTCTACCAGCTGAGCTATCGAAGGCTCACTAGTTAGGGACAGAACCTCAAACTGTCAGGTTGCTGAAGCTCCACCGCTGGCTAAAAGTGCTATTGGCACTGACACACGTGCTGGCTGTTTTGATAAGTGAAGCAAAGACAACCCCAACTTCCCATATCGGGAGTCAAAATCGGGCCACCCTGGTGAGAACCAAGAATCCTGACCGCTAGACCATATGGGATCTTCCTTCCGCATGGAGCAGGCCCGTTGGCTTTTAGTGTGTGACGGCCCCCTTTAAGAACATGGGAATGATCCGAAGGGATTGTTTACTGAATTCAATTTCATCAGGCTCACCGGAGGGAGCTCTCATTTGCCTCGCCCAGTGGGTTCAGTTTCCTCCCATTCCTGTGATGGTATAATGGACACTATAAACTGGTAATAAAGCAAGGTCCTTGTGACAGTATTCATGCCATGCATTTTAAAAGACGCATTGCATTGTATGGTAACCGTTATCCCACTGACAAAGAAGCCTATTGTTGGACTGTCAAATTTTAATATTAATCTACCAATCCAATATTAATAATAACAAAAACTATGGGCCAATAAAACGAAATAATAAAACGTCTATGGGCTCACAGCGAAGCAAATGATGCAGAGCGAGCAAGCCAGGAATTGAAGCTAGAATCTCCTGATCCATAGTCAGACGCTTTGTCCATTGGGACTACGAACTCAAGTGCTGACGGCCTCTTCGAGAAGCACGGCCAAGGAAATGTTTGCGTGTGAAAAAGATCTCCTTCGAGCCGGAGTCGAACCAGCGACCTAAGGATTGCTAACTTGCCACCTACAGTCCAGCGCTCTACCAGCTGAGCTATCGAAGGCTCACTGGTCAGGGACAGAACCTCAAACTGTCAGGTTGCTGAAGCTCCAACGCTGGCTAAAAGTGCTATTGGCACTGACCACGTGCTGGCTGTTTTGATAAGTGAAGCAAAGACAACCCCAACTTCCCATATCGGGAGTCGAAATCGGGCCACCTGGGTGAGATCAAAAAATACTGACCGCTAGACCATATGGGATCTTCCTTCCGCCTGGAGCAGGCCCGTTGGCTTTTAGTGTGTGACCGCCGCCTTTAAGAACATGAGAACGATCCAAAGGGATTGTTTACTGAATTCAATTTCATCAGGCTCACCGGAGGGAGCTCTCATTTGCCTCGCCCAGTGGGTTCAGTTTCCTCCCATTCCTGTGATGGTATAATGGACATTATAAACTGGTCGTAAAGCAGGGTCCTTGTGACAGTATTCATGCAATGCATTTGAAAAGATGCATGGCATTGTATGGCAACCGTTATCCCACTGAAAAGAAGCCTTTTGTTGGACAGAAAAATTTTAATATTAATCTACCAATCCAATATTAATAATAACAAAAACTATGGGCCAATAAAACGAAATAATAAAAAGGCTATGGGCTGACAGCGAAGCAAAAGATTAAGAGCGAGCCAGCCAGGAGTCAAACCTAGAATCTTCTAATCCGTAGTCAGACGCGTTGTCCATTGCGCCACTGGCCCACCGGTCCGGAGTCCTTGAGCTTACTCGGGACCTGTTGCTGTTCGACTGGGCAGAGGCCTTTCATGACATCTACTTTTCCTCATGCCATTAACAGGCCTGGAGCCACTCTCAGGAAGGGGTCAGATGAGGGGCCTGCTATAATAACCTTCGAGATGGGTTGCATTGTTTTCATGGCAAGTTGTGGTGTTGTTAGGATATTCCAACAGAGCCTGTGACAGTTTCTCAGCAGAAGAACTGGGATCCAGTGTCAGAGACGTCTCCTCTCCTGGAGAAAAACACAAGCCTTAGTGGTCTTGCTTCAAAATCTGGTAGAGGCCCAAAGCCAGGCTTGAGGGGCAGGTATCAACAGAACTTCCCTGGTAGTCTAGTGGTTAGGATTCGGCGCTCTCACCGCCGCGGCCCGGGTTCGATTCCCGGTCAGGGAATGAGCTTTTACCCTCCATCGGTGGTCGTAATTGCAAAATGGCGGACTACGAACTGAAGTGCAGACGGCCTCTTCGAGAAGCACGGTCAAGGAAATGTTTGCGTGTGAAAAAGATCTCCTTCGAACCAGCGACCTAAGGATTGCTAACTTCCCACATACAGTCCTCCGCTCTACCAGCTGAGCTATCGAAGGCACACTGGTCAGGGACAGAACCTCAAAGTTTCAGGTTGCTGAAGCTCCGCCACTGGCTAAAAGTGCTATTGGCACTGAAACACGTGCTGGCTGTTTCGATTAGTGAAGCAAAGGCAAAAGATGCAGAGCGAGCCAGCTAAAGGTCTAGTGTTGAGGATTTCACACTCTCACCGCCGTAGCCCGGGTTCGATTCTCGGTCAGGGAATGAACTTTTACCCTTTATCGGCGGTCGTTATTGCAAATTGGCGGACTACGAACTCAAGCGTAGTAACTCAATACTGTCATGCAATAAATTGCATGACAGTATTCATGCAATGCATTTGACAAGACGCATGGCCCGTTGGCTTTTAGTGTGTGACGGCCCCCTTTAAGAACATGGGAATGATCCGAAGGGATTGTTTACTGAATTCAATTTCATCAGGCTCACCGGAGGGAGCTCTCATTTGCCTCGCCCAGTGGGTTCAGTTTCCTCCCATTCCTGTGATGGTATAATGGACACTATAAACTGGTCGTAAAGCAAGGTCCTTGTGACAGTATTCATGCCATGCACTTTAAAAGACGCATGGCATTGTATGGTATCCGTTATCCCACTGACAAAGAAGCCTATTGTTGGACTGTCAAATTTTAATATTAATCTACCAATCCAATATTAATAATAACAAAAACTATGGGCCAATAAAACGAAATAATAAAACGTCTATGGGCTGACAGCGAAGCAAATGATGCAGAGCGAGCAAGCCAGGAATTTAAGCTAGAATCTCCTGATCCATAGTCAGACGCGTTGTCCATTGCGACTACGAACTCAAGTGCTGACGGCCTCTTCGCGAAGCGCGGCCAAGGAAATGTTTGCGTGTGAAAAAGATCTCCTTCGAGCCGGAGTCGAACCAGCGACCTAAGGATTGCTAACCTGCCACCTACAGTCCTCCGCTCTACCAGCTGAGCTATCGAAGGCTCTCTGGTCAGGGACAGAACCTCAAACTGTCAGGTTGCTGAAGCTCCGCCGCTAGCTAATAGTGCTATTGGCACCGACACACATGCTGGCTCTTTCGATAAGTGAAGCAAAGACAACCCCCAATTCCCATACCGGGAGTCGAACCCGGACCGCCTGGGTGAAAACCAGGAATCCTGACCGCTAGACTATATGGGATCTTCCTTCTGCCTGGAGAGGCAGAGACTGGCATTGCATTGCATGGCAACCGTTATCCCACTGAAAAGAAGCCTTTTGTTGGACAGAAAATTTTTAATATTAATCTACCAATCCAATATTAATAATAACAAAAACTATGGGCCAATAAAACGAAATAATAAAACGTCTATGGGCTGACAGCGAAGCAAAAGATTAAGAACGAGCCAGCCAGGAGTCGAACCTAGAATCTTCTGATCCGTAGTCAGACGCGTTGTCCATTGCGCCACTGGCCCAGTGGTCCAGAGTCCTTGAGCTTACTCGGCACCTGTTGCTGTTCGACTGGGCAGAGGCTTTTCATGACATCTACTTTTCCTCATGCCATTAACAGGCCTGGAGCCACCGTCGGGAAGGGGTCAGATGAGGGGCCTGCTATAATAACCTTCGAGATGGGTTGCATTGTTTTCATGGCAAGTTGTGGTGTTGTTAGGATATTCCAACAGAGCCTGTGACAGTTTCTCAGCAGAAGAACTGGGATCCAGTGTCAGAGACGTCTCCTCTCCTGGAGAAAAACACAAGCCTTAGTGGTCTTGCTTCAAAATCTGGTAGAGGCCCAAAGCCATGCTTGAGGGGCAGGAATCAACAGAACTTCCCTGGTAGTCTAGTGACTTTGCATTATTGCAAATTGGCGGATTACGAACTCATGCGTAGTAACTCAATACTGTCATGCAATAAATTGCATGACAGTATTCATGCAATGCATTTGAAAAGACGCATGGCATTGTATGGTAACCGTTATCCCACTGACAAAGAAGCCTATTGTTGGACTGTCAAATTTTAATATTAATCTACCAATCCAATATTAATAATATCAAAAACGATGGGCCTATAAAACGAAATAATAAAACGCCTATGGGCTGACAGCGAAGCAAAAGATGCAGAGCGAGCAAGCCAGGAATTGAAGCTAGAATCTCCTGATCCATAGTCAGACGCTTTGTCCATTGGGACTACGAACTCAAGTGCTGACGGCCTCTTCGAGAAGCACGGCCAAGGAAATGTTTGCGTGTGAAAAAGATCTCCTTCGAGCCGGAGTCGAACCAGCGACCTAAGGATTGCTAACTTGCCACCTAGAGTCCTCCGCTCTACCAGCTGAGCTATCGACGGCTCACTGGTCAGGGACAGAACCTCAAACTGTCAGGTTGCTGAAGCTCCAACGCTGGCTAAAAATGCTATTGGCACTGACACACGTGCTGGCTGTTTTGATAAGTGAAGCAAAGACAACCCCAACTTCCCATATCGGGAGTCGAAATCGGGCCACCTGGGTGAGAACAAAAAATACTGACCGCTAGACCATATGGGATCTTCCTTCCGCCTGGAGCAGGCCCGTTGGCTTTTAGTGTGTGACCGCCCCCTTTAAGAACATGAGAACGATCCAAAGGGATTGTTTACTGAATTCAATTTCATCAGGCTCACCGGAGGGAGCTCTCATTTGCCCCGCCCAGTGGGTTCAGTTTCCTCCCATTCCTGTGATGGTATAATGGACATTATAAACTGGTCGTAAAGCAGGGTCCTTGTGACAGTATTCATGCAATGCATTTGAAAAGATGCATGGCATTGTATGGCAACCGTTATCCCACTGAAAAGAAGCCTTTTGTTGGACAGAAACATTTTAATATTAATCTACCAATCCAATATTAATAATAACAAAAACTATGGGCCAATAAAACGAAATAATAAAAAGGCTATGGGCTGACAGCGAAGCAAAAGATTAAGAGCGAGCCAGCCAGGAGTCAAACCTAGAATCTTCTAATCCGTAGTCAGACGCGTTGTCCATTGCGCCACTGGCCCACCGGTCCGGAGTCCTTGAGCTTACTCGGGACCTGTTGCTGTTCGACTGGGCAGAGGCCTTTCATGACATCTACTTTTCCTCATGCCATTAACAGGCCTGGAGCCACTCTCAGGAAGGGGTCAGATGAGGGGCCTGCTATAATAACCTTCGAGATGGGTTGCATTGTTTTCATGGCAAGTTGTGGTGTTGTTAGGATATTCCAACAGAGCCTGTGACAGTTTCTCAGCAGAAGAACTGGGATCCAGTGTCAGAGACGTCTCCTCTCCTGGAGAAAAACACAAGCCTTAGTGGTCTTGCTTCAAAATCTGGTAGAGGCCCAAAGCCAGGCTTGAGGGGCAGGTATCAACAGAACTTCCCTGGTAGTCTAGTGGTTAGGATTCGGCGCTCTCACCGCCGCGGCCCGGGTTCGATTCCCGGTCAGGGAATGAGCTTTTACCCTCCATCGGTGGTCGTAATTGCAAAATGGCGGACTACGAACTGAAGTGCAGACGGCCTCTTCGAGAAGCACGGTCAAGGAAATGTTTGCGTGTGAAAAAGATCTCCTTCGAACCAGCGACCTAAGGATTGCTAACTTCCCACATACAGTCCTCCGCTCTACCAGCTGAGCTATCGAAGGCACACTGGTCAGGGACAGAACCTCAAAGTTTCAGGTTGCTGAAGCTCCGCCACTGGCTAAAAGTGCTATTGGCACTGAAACACGTGCTGGCTGTTTCGATTAGTGAAGCAAAGGCAAAAGATGCAGAGCGAGCCAGCTAAAGGTCTAGTGTTGAGGATTTCACACTCTCACCGCCGTAGCCCGGGTTCGATTCTCGGTCAGGGAATGAACTTTTACCCTTTATCGGCGGTCGTTATTGCAAATTGGCGGACTACGAACTCAAGCGTAGTAACTCAATACTGTCATGCAATAAATTGCATGACAGTATTCATGCAATGCATTTGACAAGACGCATGGCCCGTTGGCTTTTAGTGTGTGACGGCCCCCTTTAAGAACATGGGAATGATCCGAAGGGATTGTTTACTGAATTCAATTTCATCAGGCTCACCGGAGGGAGCTCTCATTTGCCTCGCCCAGTGGGTTCAGTTTCCTCCCATTCCTGTGATGGTATAATGGACACTATAAACTGGTCGTAAAGCAAGGTCCTTGTGACAGTATTCATGCCATGCACTTTAAAAGACGCATGGCATTGTATGGTATCCGTTATCCCACTGACAAAGAAGCCTATTGTTGGACTGTCAAATTTTAATATTAATCTACCAATCCAATATTAATAATAACAAAAACTATGGGCCAATAAAACGAAATAATAAAACGTCTATGGGCTGACAGCGAAGCAAATGATGCAGAGCGAGCAAGCCAGGAATTTAAGCTAGAATCTCCTGATCCATAGTCAGACGCGTTGTCCATTGCGACTACGAACTCAAGCGCTGACGGCCTCTTCGCGAAGCGCGGCCAAGGAAATGTTTGCGTGTGAAAAAGATCTCCTTCGAGCCGGAGTCAAACCAGCGACCTAAGGATTGCTAACCTGCCACCTACAGTCCTCCGCTCTACCAGCTGAGCTATCGAAGGCTCTCTGGTCAGGGACAGAACCTCAAACTGTCAGGTTGCTGAAGCTCCGCCGCTAGCTAATAGTGCTATTGGCACCGACACACATGCTGGCTCTTTCGATAAGTGAAGCAAAGACAACCCCCAATTCCCATACCGGGAGTCGAACCCGGACCGCCTGGGTGAAAACCAGGAATCCTGACCGCTAGACTATATGGGATCTTCCTTCTGCCTGGAGAGGCAGAGACTGGCATTGCATTGCATGGCAACCGTTATCCCACTGAAAAGAAGCCTTTTGTTGGACAGAAAATTTTTAATATTAATCTACCAATCCAATATTAATAATAACAAAAACTATGGGCCAATAAAACGAAATAATAAAACGTCTATGGGCTGACAGCGAAGCAAAAGATTAAGAACGAGCCAGCCAGGAGTCGAACCTAGAATCTTCTGATCCGTAGTCAGACGCGTTGTCCATTGCGCCACTGGCCCAGTGGTCCAGAGTCCTTGAGCTTACTCGGCACCTGTTGCTGTTCGACTGGGCAGAGGCTTTTCATGACATCTACTTTTCCTCATGCCATTAACAGGCCTGGAGCCACCGTCGGGAAGGGGTCAGATGAGGGGCCTGCTATAATAACCTTCGAGATGGGTTGCATTGTTTTCATGGCAAGTTGTGGTGTTGTTAGGATATTCCAACAGAGCCTGTGACAGTTTCTCAGCAGAAGAACTGGGATCCAGTGTCAGAGACGTCTCCTCTCCTGGAGAAAAACACAAGCCTTAGTGGTCTTGCTTCAAAATCTGGTAGAGGCCCAAAGCCAGGCTTGAGGGGCAGGTATCAACAGAACTTCCCTGGTAGTCTAGTGGTTAGGATTCGGCGCTCTCACCGCCGCGGCCCGGGTTCGATTCCCGGTCAGGGAATGAGCTTTTACCCTCCATCGGTGGTCGTAATTGCAAAATGGCGGACTACGAACTGAAGTGCAGACGGCCTCTTCGAGAAGCACGGTCAAGGAAATGTTTGCGTGTGAAAAAGATCTCCTTCGAACCAGCGACCTAAGGATTGCTAACTTCCCACATACAGTCCTCCGCTCTACCAGCTGAGCTATCGAAGGCACACTGGTCAGGGACAGAACCTCAAAGTTTCAGGTTGCTGAAGCTCCGCCACTGGCTAAAATTGCTATTGGCACTGAAACACGTGCTGGCTGTTTCGATTAGTGAAGCAAAGGCAAAAGATGCAGAGCGAGCCAGCTAAAGGTCTAGTGTTGAGGATTTCACACTCTCACCGCCGTAGCCCGGGTTCGATTCTCGGTCAGGGAATGAACTTTTACCCTTTATCGGCGGTCGTTATTGCAAATTGGTGGACTACGAACTCAAGCGTAGTAACTCAATACTGTCATGCAATAAATTGCATGACAGTATTCATGCAATGCATTTGACAAGACGCATGGCCCGTTGGCTTTTAGTGTGTGACGGCCCCCTTTAAGAACATGGGAATGATCCGAAGGGATTTTTTACTGAATTCAATTTCATCAGGCTCACCGGAGGGAGCTCTCATTTGCCTCGCCCAGTGGGTTCAGTTTCCTCCCATTCCTGTGATGGTATAATGGACACTATAAACTGGTCGTAAAGCAAGGTCCTTGTGACAGTATTCATGCCATGCACTTTAAAAGACGCATGGCATTGTATGGTATCCGTTATCCCACTGACAAAGAAGCCTATTGTTGGACTGTCAAATTTTAATATTAATCTACCAATCCAATATTAATAATAACAAAAACTATGGGCCAATAAAACGAAATAATAAAACGTCTATGGGCTGACAGCGAAGCAAATGATGCAGAGCGAGCAAGCCAGGAATTTAAGCTAGAATCTCCTGATCCATAGTCAGACGCGTTGTCCATTGCGACTACGAACTCAAGCGCTGACGGCCTCTTCGCGAAGCGCGGCCAAGGAAATGTTTGCGTGTGAAAAAGATCTCCTTCGAGCCGGAGTCGAACCAGCGACCTAAGGATTGCTAACCTGCCACCTACAGTCCTCCGCTCTACCAGCTGAGCTATCGAAGGCTCTCTGGTCAGGGACAGAACCTCAAACTGTCAGGTTGCTGAAGCTCCGCCGCTAGCTAATAGTGCTATTGGCACCGACACACATGCTGGCTCTTTCGATAAGTGAAGCAAAGACAACCCCCAATTCCCATACCGGGAGTCGAACACGGACCGCCTGGGTGAAAACCAGGAATCCTGACCGCTAGACTATATGGGATCTTCCTTCTGCCTGGAGAGGCAGAGACTGGCATTGCATTGCATGGCAACCGTTATCCCACTGAAAAGAAGCCTTTTGTTGGACAGAAAATTTTTAATATTAATCTACCAATCCAATATTAATAATAACAAAAACTATGGGCCAATAAAACGAAATAATAAAACGTCTATGGGCTGACAGCGAAGCAAAAGATTAAGAACGAGCCAGCCAGGAGTCGAACCTAGAATCTTCTGATCCGTAGTCAGACGCGTTGTCCATTGCGCCACTGGCCCAGTGGTCCAGAGTCCTTGAGCTTACTCGGCACCTGTTGCTGTTCGACTGGGCAGAGGCTTTTCATGACATCTACTTTTCCTCATGCCATTAACAGGCCTGGAGCCACCGTCGGGAAGGGGTCAGATGAGGGGCCTGCTATAATAACCTTCGAGATGGGTTGCATTGTTTTCATGGCAAGTTGTGGTGTTGTTAGGATATTCCAACAGAGCCTGTGACAGTTTCTCAGCAGAAGAACTGGGATCCAGTGTCAGAGACGTCTCCTCTCCTGGAGAAAAACACAAGCCTTAGTGGTCTTGCTTCAAAATCTGGTAGAGGCCCAAAGCCATGCTTGAGGGGCAGGAATCAACAGAACTTCCCTGGTAGTCTAGTGACTTTGCATTATTGCAAATTGGCGGACTACGAACTCAAGCGTAGTAACTCAATACTGTCATGCAATAAATTGCATGACAGTATTCATGCAATGCATTTGAAAAGACGCATGGCATTGTATGGTAACCGTTATCCCACTGACAAAGAAGCCTATTGTTGGACTGTCAAATTTTAATATTAATCTACCAATCCAATATTAATAATATCAAAAACGATGGGCCTATAAAACGAAATAATAAAACGCCTATGGGCTGACAGCGAAGCAAAAGATGCAGAGCGAGCAAGCCAGGAATTGAAGCTAGAATCTCCTGATCCATAGTCAGACGCTTTGTCCATTGCGACTACGAACTCAAGTGCTGACGGCCTCTTCGAGAAGCACGGCCAAGGAAATGTTTGCGTGTGAAAAAGATCTCCTTCGAGCCGGAGTCGAACCAGCGACCTAAGGATTGCTTACTTCCCACCTATAGTCCCCCGCTCTACCAGCTGAGCTATCGAACGCTCACTGGTCAGGAACAGAACCTCAAACTGTCAGGTTGCTGAAGCTCCACCGCTGGCTAAAAGTGCTATTGGCACTGACACACGTGCTGGCTGTTTTGATAAGTGAAGCAAAGACAACCCCAACTTCCCATATCGGGAGTCGAAATCGGGCCACCTGGGTGAGAACAAAGAATCCTGACCGCTAGACCATATGGGATCTTCCTTCCGCCTGGAGCAGGCCCGTTGGCTTTAAGTGTGTGACCACCCCCTTTAAGAACATGAGAACGATCAAAAAGGATTGTTTACTGAATTCAATTTCATCAGGCTCACTGGAGGGAGCTCTCATTTGCCTCGCCCAGTGGGTTCAGTTTCCTCCCATTCCTGTGATGGTATAATGGACACTATAAACTGGTCGTAAAGCAGGGTCCTTGTGACAGTATTCATGCATTGCATTTGAAAAGACGCATGGCATTGTATGGTAACCGTTATCCCACTGACAAAGAAGCCTATTGTTGGACTGTCAAATTTTAATATTAATCTACCAATCAAATATTAATAATATCAAAAACGATGGGCCAATAAAACTAATTTTTGCGTGTGAAAAAGATCTCCTTCGAGCCGGAGTCGAAGTAGCGACCTAAGGATTGCTAACTTGCCACCTACAGTCCTCCGCTCTACCAGCTGAGCTATCGAAGGCTCACTAGTTAGGGACAGAACCTCAAACTGTCAGGTTGCTGAAGCTCCACCGCTGGCTAAAAGTGCTATTGGCACTGACACACGTGCTGGCTGTTTTGATAAGTGAAGCAAAGACAACCCCAACTTCCCATATCGGGAGTCAAAATCGGGCCACCCTGGTGAGAACCAAGAATCCTGACCGCTAGACCATATGGGATCTTCCTTCCGCATGGAGCAGGCCCGTTGGCTTTTAGTGTGTGACGGCCCCCTTTAAGAACATGGGAATGATCCGAAGGGATTGTTTACTGAATTCAATTTCATCAGGCTCACCGGAGGGAGCTCTCATTTGCCTCGCCCAGTGGGTTCAGTTTCCTCCCATTCCTGTGATGGTATAATGGACACTATAAACTGGTCGTAAAGCAAGGTCCTTGTGACAGTATTCATGCCATGCACTTTAAAAGACGCATGGCATTGTATGGTATCCGTTATCCCACTGACAAAGAAGCCTATTGTTGGACTGTCAAATTTTAATATTAATCTACCAATCCAATATTAATAATAACAAAAACTATGGGCCAATAAAACGAAATAATAAAACGTCTATGGGCTGACAGCGAAGCAAATGATGCAGAGCGAGCAAGCCAGGAATTTAAGCTAGAATCTCCTGATCCATAGTCAGACGCGTTGTCCATTGCTACTACGAACTCAAGCGCTGACGGCCTCTTCGCGAAGCGCGGCCAAGGAAATGTTTGCGTGTGAAAAAGATCTCCTTCGAGCCGGAGTCGAACCAGCGACCTAAGGATTGCTAACCTGCCACCTACAGTCCTCCGCTCTACCAGCTGAGCTATCGAAGGCTCTCTGGTCAGGGACAGAACCTCAAACTGTCAGGTTGCTGAAGCTCCGCCGCTAGCTAATAGTGCTATTGGCACCGACACACATGCTGGCTCTTTCGATAAGTGAAGCAAAGACAACCCCCAATTCCCATACCGGGAGTCGAACCCGGACCGCCTGGGTGAAAACCAGGAATCCTGACCGCTAGACTATATGGGATCTTCCTTCTGCCTGGAGAGGCAGAGACTGGCATTGCATTGCATGGCAACCGTTATCCCACTGAAAAGAAGCCTTTTGTTGGACAGAAAATTTTTAATATTAATCTACCAATCCAATATTAATAATAACAAAAACTATGGGCCAATAAAACGAAATAATAAAACGTCTATGGGCTGACAGCGAAGCAAAAGATTAAGAACGAGCCAGCCAGGAGTCGAACCTAGAATCTTCTGATCCGTAGTCAGACGCGTTGTCCATTGCGCCACTGGCCCAGTGGTCCAGAGTCCTTGAGCTTACTCGGCACCTGTTGCTGTTCGACTGGGCAGAGGCTTTTCATGACATCTACTTTTCCTCATGCCATTAACAGGCCTGGAGCCACCGTCGGGAAGGGGTCAGATGAGGGGCCTGCTATAATAACCTTCGAGATGGGTTGCATTGTTTTCATGGCAAGTTGTGGTGTTGTTAGGATATTCCAACAGAGCCTGTGACAGTTTCTCAGCAGAAGAACTGGGATCCAGTGTCAGAGACGTCTCCTCTCCTGGAGAAAAACACAAGCCTTAGTGGTCTTGCTTCAAAATCTGGTAGAGGCCCAAAGCCATGCTTGAGGGGCAGGAATCAACAGAACTTCCCTGGTAGTCTAGTGACTTTGCATTATTGCAAATTGGCGGACTACGAACTCAAGCGTAGTAACTCAATACTGTCATGCAATAAATTGCATGACAGTATTCATGCAATGCATTTGAAAAGACGCATGGCATTGTATGGTAACCGTTATCCCACTGACAAAGAAGCCTATTGTTGGACTGTCAAATTTTAATATTAATCTACCAATCCAATATTAATAATATCAAAAACGATGGGCCTATAAAACGAAATAATAAAACGCCTATGGGCTGACAGCGAAGCAAAAGATGCAGAGCGAGGAAGCCAGGAATTGAAGCTAGAATCTCCTGATCCATAGTCAGACGCTTTGTCCATTGCGACTACGAACTCAAGTGCTGACGGCCTCTTCGAGAAGCACGGCCAAGGAAATGTTTGCGTGTGAAAAAGATCTTCTTCGAGCCGGAGTCGAACCAGCGACCTAAGGATTGCTGACTTCCCACCTATAGTCCCCCGCTCTACCAGCTGAGCTATCTTAGGCTCACTGGTCAGGAACAGAACCTCAAACTGTCAGGTTGCTGAAGCTCCACCGCTGGCTAAAAGTGCTATTGGCACTGACACACGTGCTGGCTGTTTTGATAAGTGAAGCAAAGACAACCCCAACTTCCCATATCGGGAGTCGAAATCGGGCCACCTGGGTGAGAACAAAGAATCCTGACCGCTAGACCATATGGGATCTTCCTTCCGCCTGGAGCAGGCCCGTTGGCTTTAAGTGTGTGACCACCCCCTTTAAGAACATGAGAACGATCCAAAAGGATTGTTTACTGAATTCAATTTCATCAGGCTCACTGGAGGGAGCTCTCATTTGCCTCGCCCAGTGGGTTCAGTTTCCTCCCATTCCTGTGATGGTATAATGGACACTATAAACTGGTCGTAAAGCAGGGTCCTTGTGACAGTATTCATGCATTGCATTTGAAAAGACGCATGGCATTGTATGGTAACCGTTATCCCACTGACAAAGAAGCCTATTGTTGGACTGTCAAATTTTAATATTAATCTACCAATCAAATATTAATAATATCAAAAACGATGGGCCAATAAAACTAATTTTTGCGTGTGAAAAAGATCTCCTTCGAGCCGGAGTCGAACCAGCGAAAGATGCAAGAGGCAAAAGATGCAGAGCGAGCCAGCTAAAGGTCTAGTGTTTAGGATTTCACACTCTCACCGCCGTAGCCCGGGTTCGATTCTCGGTCAGGGAATGAACTTTTACCCTTTATCGGCGGTCGTTATTGCAAATTGGCGGACTTCGAACTCAAGCGTAGTAACTCAATACTGTCATGCAATAAATTGCATGACAGTATTCATGCAATGCATTTGACAAGACGCATGGCCCGTTGGCTTTTAGTGTGTGACGGCCCCCTTTAAGAACATGGGAATGATCCGAAGGGATTGTTTACTGAATTCAATTTCATCAGGCTCACCGGAGGGAGCTCTCATTTGCCGTGCCCAGTGGGTTCAGTTTCCTCCCATTCCTGTGATGGTATAATGGACACTATAAACTGGTCGTAAAGCAAGGTCCTTGTGACAGTATTCATGCCATGCATTTTAAAAGACGCATGGCATTGTATGGTAACCGTTATCCCACTGACAAAGAAGCCTATTGTTAGACTGTCAAATTTTAATATTAATCTACCAATCCAATATTAATAATAACAAAAACTATGGGCCAATAAAACGAAATAATAAAACGTCTATGGGCTGACAGCGAAGCAAATGATGCAGAGCGAGCAAGCCAGGAATTTAAGCTAGAATCTCCTGATCCATAGTCAGACGCGTTGTCCATTGCGACTACGAACTCAAGCGCTGACGGCCTCTTCGCGAAGCGCGGCCAAGGAAATGTTTGCGTGTGAAAAAGATCTCCTTCGAGCCGGAGTCGAACAGGCGACCTAAGGATTGCTAACCTGCCACCTACAGTCCTCCGCTCTACCAGCTGAGCTATCGAAGGCTCTCTGGTCAGCGACAGAACCTCAAACTGTCAGGTTGCTGAAGCTCCGCCGCTAGCTAATAGTGCTATTGGCACCGACACACATGCTGGCTCTTTCGATAAGTGAAGCAAAGACAACCCCCAATTCCCATACCGGGAGTCGAACCCGGACCGCCAGGGTGAAAACCAGGAATCCTGACCGCTAGACCATATGGGATCTTCCTTCTACCTGGAGAGGCAGAGACTGGCATTGCATTGCATGGCAACCGTTATCCCACTGAAAAGAAGCCTTTTGTTGGACAGAAAATTTTTAATATTAATCTACCAATCCAATATTAATAATAACAAAAACTATGGGCCAATAAAACGAAATAATAAAAAGATTATGGGCTGACAGCGAAGCAAAAGATTAAGAACGAGCCAGCCAGGAGTCGAACCTAGAATCTTCTGATCCGTAGTCAGACGCGTTGTCCATTGCGCCACTGGCCCACTGGTCCAGAGTCCTTGAGCTTACTCGGCACCTGTTGCTGTTCGACTGGGCAAAAGCTTTTCATGACATCTACTTTTCCTCATGCCATTAACAGGCCTGGAGCCACCGTCAGGAAGGGGTCAGATGAGGGGCCTGCTATAATAACCTTCGAGATGGGTTGCATTGTTTTCATGGCAAGTTGTGGTGTTGTTAGGATATTCCAACAGAGCCTGTGACAGTTTCTCAGCAGAAGAACTGGGATCCAGTGTCAGAGACGTCTCCTCTCCTGGAGAAAAACACAAGCCTTAGTGGTCTTGCTTCAAAATCTGGTAGAGGCCCACAGCCATGCTTGAGGGGCAGGAATCAACAGAACTTCCCTCGTAGTCTAGTGACTTTGCATTATTGCAAATTGGCGGACTACGAACTCAAGCGTAGTAACTCAATACTGTCATGCAATAAATTGCATGACAGTATTCATGCAATGCATTTGACAAGACGCATGGCCCGTTGGCTTTTAGTGTGTGACGGCCCCCTTTAAGAACATGGGAATGATCCGAAGGGATTGTTTACTGAATTCAATTTCATCAGGCTCACCGGAGGGAGCTCTCATTTGCCTCGCCCAGTGGGTTCAGTTTCCTTCCATTCCTGTGATGGTATAATGGACACTATAAACTGGTCGTAAAGCAAGGTCCTTGTGACAGTATTCATGCCATGCATTTTAAAAGACGCATGGCATTGTATGGTAACCGTTATCCCACTGACAAAGAAGCCTATTGTTGGACTATTGCGGCCAAGGAAATGTTTGCGTGTGAAAAAGATCTCCTTCGCGCCGGAGTCGAACCAGCGACCTAAGGATTGCTAACCTGCCACCTACAGTCCTCCGCTCTACCAGCTGAGCTATTGCATTGCATTGCATGGCAACCGTTATCCCACTGAAAAGAAGCCTTTTGTTGGACAGAAAATTTTTAATATTAATCTACCAATCCAATATTAATAATAACAAAAACTATGGGCCAATAAAATGAAATAATAAAACGTCTATGGGCTGACAGCGAAGCAAAAGATTAAGAACGAGCCAGCCAGGAGTCGAACCTAGAATCTTCTGATCCGTAGTCAGACGCGTTGTCCATTGCGCCACTGGCCCAGTGGTCCAGAGTCCTTGAGCTTACTCGGCACCTGTTGCTGTTCGACTGGGCAGAGGCTTTTCATGACATCTACTTTTCCTCATGCCATTAACAGGCCTGGAGCCACCGTCGGGAAGGGGTCAGATGAGGGGCCTGCTATAATAACCTTCGAGATGGGTTGCATTGTTTTCATGGCAAGTTGTGGTGTTGTTAGGATATTCCAACAGAGCCTGTGACAGTTTCTCAGCAGAAGAACTGGGATCCAGTGTCAGAGACGTCTCCTCTCCTGGAGAAAAACACAAGCCTTAGTGGTCTTGCTTCAAAATCTGGTAGAGGCCCAAAGCCAGGCTTGAGGGGCAGGTATCAATGGAACTTCCCTGGTAGTCTAGTGGTTAGGATTCGGCGCTCTCACCGCCGCGGCCCGGGTTCGATTCCCGGTCAGGGAATGAGCTTTTACCCTCCATCGGTGGTCGTGATTGCAAAATGGCGGACTACGAACTGAAGTGCAGACGGCCTCTTCGAGAAGCACGGTCAAGGAAATGTTTGCGTGTGAAAAAGATCTCCTTCGAACCAGCGACCTAAGGATTGCTAACTTCCCACATACAGTCCTCGGCTCTACCAGCTGAGCTATCGAAGGCACACTGGTCAGGGACAGAACCTCAAAGTTTCAGGTTGCTGAAGCTCCGCCACTGGCTAAAAGTGCTATTGGCACTGAAACACGTGCTGGCTGTTTCGATTAGTGAAGCAAAGGCAAAAGATGCAGAGCGAGCCAGCTAAAGGTCTAGTGTTTAGGATTTCACACTCTCACCGCCGTAGCCCGGGTTAATCTACCAATCCAATATTAATAATATCAAAAACGATGGGCCTATAAAACGAAATAATAAAACGGCTATGGGCTGACAACGAAGCAAAAGATGCAGAGCGAGCAAGCCAGGAATTGAATCTAGAATCTCCTGATCCATAGTCAGACGCTTTGTCCATTGCGACTACGAACTCAAGTGCTGAAGGCCTCTTCGAGAAGCACGGCCAAGGAAATGTTTGCGTGTGAAAAAGATCTCCTTCGAGCCGGAGTCGAACCAGCGACCTAAGGATTGCTAACCTGCCACCTACAGTCCTCCGGTCTACCAGCTGAGCTATCGAAGGCTCTCTGGTCAGGGACAGAACCTCAAACTGTCAGGTTGCTGAAGCTCCACCGCTGGCTAAAAGTGCTATTGGCACCGACACACATGCTGGCTCTTTCGATAAGTGAAGCAAAGACAACCCCAAATTCCCATACCGGGAGTCGAACCCGGACCGCCTGGGTGAAAACCAGGAATCCTGACCGCTAGACCATATGGGATCTTCCTTCTGCCTGGAGAGGCAGAGACTGGCATTGCATTGCATGGCAACCGTTATCCCACTGAAAAGAAGCCTTTTGTTGGACAGAAATTTTTTAATATTAATCTACCAATCCAATATTAATAATAACAAAAACTATGGGCCAATAAAATGAAATAATAAAACGTCTATGGGCTGACAGCGAAGCAAAAGATTAAGAACGAGCCAGCCAGGAGTCGAACCTAGAATCTTCTGATCCGTAGTCAGACGCGTTGTCCATTGCGCCACTGGCCCAGTGGTCCAGAGTCCTTGAGCTTACTCGGCACCTGTTGCTGTTCGACTGGGCAGAGGCTTTTCATGACATCTACTTTTCCTCATGCCATTAACAGGCCTGGAGCCACCGTCGGGAAGGGGTCAGATGAGGGGCCTGCTATAATAACCTTCGAGATGGGTTGCATTGTTTTCATGGCAAGTTGTGGTGTTGTTAGGATATTCCAACAGAGCCTGTGACAGTTTCTCAGCAGAAGAACTGGGATCCAGTGTCAGAGACGTCTCCTCTCCTGGAGAAAAACACAAGCCTTAGTGGTCTTGCTTCAAAATCTGGTAGAGGCCCAAAGCCAGGCTTGAGGGGCAGGTATCAATGGAACTTCCCTGGTAGTCTAGTGGTTAGGATTCTGCGCTCTCACCGCCGCGACCCGGGTTCGATTCCCGGTCAGGGAATGAGCTTTTACCCTCCATCGGTGGTCGTGATTGCAAAATGGCGGACTACGAACTGAAGTGCAGACGGCCTCTTCGAGAAGCACGGTCAAGGAAATGTTTGCGATCTCCTTCGAACCAGCGACCTAAGGATTGCTAACTTCCCACATACAGTCCTCGGCTCTACCAGCTGAGCTATCGAAGGCACACTGGTCAGGGACAGAACCTCAAAGTTTCAGGTTGCTGAAGCTCCGCCACTGGCTAAAAGTGCTATTGGCACTGAAACACGTGCTGGCTGTTTCGATTAGTGAAGCAAAGGCAAAAGATGCAGAGCGAGCCAGCTAAAGGTCTAGTGTTTAGGATTTCACACTCTCACCGCCGTAGCCCGGGTTAATCTACCAATCCAATATTAATAATATCAAAAACGATGGGCCAATAAAACGAAATAATAAAACGGCTATGGGCTGACAACGAAGCAAAAGATGCAGAGCGAGCAAGCCAGGAATTGAATCTAGAATCTCCTGATCCATAGTCAGACGCTTTGTCCATTGCGACTACGAACTCAAGTGCTGAAGGCCTCTTCGAGAAGCACGGCCAAGGAAATGTTTGCGTGTGAAAAAGATCTCCTTCGAGCCGGAGTCGAACCAGCGACCTAAGGATTGCTAACTTGCCACCTACAGTCCTCCGCTCTACCAGCTGAGCTATCGAAGGCTCACTGGTTAGGGACAGAACCTCAAACTGTCAGGTTGCTGAAGCTCCACCGCTGGCTAAAAGTGCTATTGGCACTGACACACGTGCTGGCTGTTTTGATAAGTGAAGCAAAGACAACCCCAACTTCCCATATCGGGAGTCAAAATCGGGCCATCTGGGTGAGAACCAAGAATCCTGACAGCTAGACCATATGGGATCTTCCTTCCGCATGGAGCAGGTCCGTTGGCTTTTAGTGTGTGACGGCCCCCTTTAAGAACATGGGAATGATCCGAAGGGATTGTTTACTGAATTCAATTTCATCAGGCTCACCGGAGGGAGCTCTCATTTGCCGTGCCCAGTGGGTTCAGTTTCCTCCCATTCCTGTGATGGTATAATGGACACTATAAACTGGTCGTAAAGCAAGGTCCTTGTGACAGTATTCATGCCATGCATTTTAAAAGACGCATGGCATTGTATGGTAACCGTTATCCCACTGACAAAGAAGCCTATTGTTATACTGTCAAATTTTAATATTAATCTACCAATCCAATATTAATAATAACAAAAACTATGGGCCAATAAAACGAAATAATAAAACGTCTATGGGCTGACAGCGAAGCAAATGATGCAGAGCGAGCAAGCCAGGAATTTAAGCTAGAATCTCCTGATCCATAGTCAGACGCGTTGTCCATTGCGACTACGAACTCAAGCGCTGACGGCCTCTTCGCGAAGCGCGGGCAAGGAAATGTTTGCGTGTGAAAAAGATCTCCTTCGAGCCGGAGTCGAACCAGCGACCTAAGGATTGCTAACCTGCCACCTACAGTCCTCCGCTCTACCAGCTGAGCTATCGAAGGCTCTCTGGTCAGGGACAGAACCTCAAACTGTCAGGTTGCTGAAGCTCCGCCGCTAGCTAATAGTGCTATTGGCACCGACACACATGATGGCTCTTTCGATAAGTGAAGCAAAGACAACCCCAAATTCCCATACCGGGAGTCGAACCCGGACCGCCTGGATGAAAACCAGGAATCCTGAACGCTAGACCATATGGGATCTTCCTTCTACCTGGAGAGGCAGAGACTGGCATTGCATTGCATGGCAACCGTTATCCCACTGAAAAGAAGCCTTTTGTTGGACAGAAAATTTTTAATATTAATCTACCAATCCAATATTAATAATAACAAAAACTATGGGCCAATAAAACGAAATAATAAAAAGATTATGGGCTGACAGCGAAGCAAAAGATTAAGAACGAGCCAGCCAGGAGTCGAACCTAGAATCTTCTGATCCGTAGTCAGACGCGTTGTCCATTGCGCCACTGGCCCACTGGTCCAGAGTCCTTGAGCTTACTCGGCACCTGTTGCTGTTCGACTGGGCAGAAGCTTTTCATGACATCTACTTTTCCTCATGCCATTAACAGGCCTGGAGCCACCGTCAGGAAGGAGTCAGATGAGGGGCCTGCTATAATAACCTTCGAGATGGGTTGCATTGTTTTCATGGCAAGTTGTGGTGTTGTTAGGATATTCCAACAGAGCCTGTGACAGTTTCTCAGCAGAAGAACTGGGATCCAGTGTCAGAGACGTCTCCTCACCTGGAGAAAAACACAAGACTTAGTGGTCTTGCTTCAAAATATGGTAGAGGCCCACAGCCATGCTTGAGGGGCAGGAATCAACAGAACTTCCCTGGTAGTCTAGTGACTTTGCATTATTGCAAATTGGCGGACTACGAACTCAAGCGTAGTAACTCAATACTGTCATGCAATAAATTGCATGACAGTATTCATGGAATGCATTTGAAAAGACGCATGGCATTGTATGGTAACCGTTATCCCACTGACAAAGAAGCCTATTGTTGGACTGTCAAATTTTAATATTAATCTACCAATCCAATATTAATAATATCAAAAACTATGGGCCTATAAAACGAAATAATAAAACGCCTATGGGCTGACAGCGAAGCAAAAGATGCAGAGCGAGCAAGCCAGGAATTGAAGCTAGAATCTCCTGATCCATAGTCAGACGCTTTGTCCATTTGTCCTACGAACTCAAGTGCTGACGGCCTCTTCGAGAAGCACGGCCAAGGAAATGTTTGCGTGTGAAAAAGATCTCCTTCGAGCCGGAGTCGAACCAGCGACCTAAGGATTGCTAACTTCCCACCTATAGTCCCCCGCTCTACCAGCTGAGCTATCTTAGGCTCACTGGTCAGGAACAGAACCTCAAACTGTCAGGTTGCTGAAGCTCCACCGCTGGCTAAAAGTGCTATTGGCACTGACACACGTGCTGGCTGTTTTGATAAGTGAAGCAAAGACAACCCCAACTTCCCATATCGGGAGTCGAAATCGGGCCACCTGGGTGAGAACAAAGAATCCTGACCGCTAGACCATATGGGATCTTCCTTCCGCCTGGAGCAGGCCCGTTGGCTTTTAGTGTGTGACCACCCCCTTTAAGAACATGAGAACGATCCAAAAGGATTGTTTACTGAATTCAATTTCATCAGGCTCACTGGAGGGAGCTCTCATTTGCCTCGCCCAGTGGGTTCAGTTTCCTCCCATTCCTGTGATGGTATAATGGACACTATAAACTGGTCGTAAAGCAGGGTCCTTGTGACAGTATTCATGCAATGCATTTGAAAAGACGCATGGCATTGTATGGTAACCGTTATCCCACTGACAAAGAAGCCTATTGTTGGACTGTCAAATTTTAATATTAATCTACCAATCAAATATTAATAATATCAAAAACTATGGGCCAATAAAACTAATTTTTGCGTGTGAAAAAGATCTCCTTCGAGCCGGAGTCGAACCAGCGAAAGATGCAAGAGGCAAAAGATGCAGAGCGAGCCAGCTAAAGGTCTAGTGTTTAGGATTTCACACTCTCACCGCCGTAGCCCGGGTTCGATTCTCGGTCAGGGAATGAACTTTTACCCTTTATCGGCGGTCGTTATTGCAAATTGGCGGACTACGAACTCAAGCGTAGTAACTCAATACTGTCATGCAATAAATTGCATGACAGTATTCATGCAATGCATTTGACAAGACGCATGGCCCGTTGGCTTTTAGTGTGTGGCGGCCCCCTTTAAGAACATGGGAATGATCCGAAGGGATTGTTTACTGAATTCAATTTCATCAGGCTCACCGGAGGGAGCTCTCATTTGCCTCGCCCAGTGGGTTCAGTTTCCTCCCATTCCTGTGATGGTATAATGGACACTATAAACTGGTCGTAAAGCAAGGTCCTTGTGACAGTATTCATGCCATGCATTTTAAAAGACGCATGGCATTGTATGGTAACCGTTATCCCACTGACAAAGAAGCCTATTGTTGGACTGTCAAATTTTAATATTAATCTACCAATCCAATATTAATAATAACAAAAACTATGGGCCAATAAAACGAAATAATAAAACGTCTATGGGCTGACAGCGAAGCAAATGATGCAGAGCGAGCAAGCCAGGAATTTAAGCTAGAATCTCCTGATCCATAGTCAGACGCGTTGTCCATTGCGACTACGAACTCAAGCGCTGACGGCCTCTTCGCGAAGCGCGGCCAAGGAAATGTTTGCGTGTGAAAAAGATCTCCTTCGAGCCGGAGTCGAACCAGCGACCTAAGGATTGCTAACCTGCCACCTACAGTCCTCCGCTCTACCAGCTGAGCTATCGAAGGCTTTCTGGTCAGGGACAGAACCTCAAACTGTCAGGTTGCTGAAGCTCCGCCGCTAGCTAATAGTGCTATTGGCACCGACACACATGCTGGCTCTTTCGATAAGTGAAGCAAAGACAACCCCAAATTCCCATACCGGGAGTCGAACCCAGACCGCCTGGGTGAAAACCAGGAATCCTGACCGCTAGACCATATGGGATCTTCCTTCTGCCTGGAGAGGCAGAGACTGGCATTGCATTGCATGGCAACCGTTATCCCACTGAAAAGAAGCCTTTTGTTGGACAGAAAATTTTTAATATTAATCTACCAATCCAATATTAATAATAACAAAAACTATGGGCCAATAAAATGAAATAATAAAACGTCTATGGGCTGACAGCGAAGCAGAAGATTAAGAACGAGCCAGCCAGGAGTCGAACTTAGAATCTTCTGATCCGTAGTCAGACGCGTTGTCCATTGCGCCACTGGCCCAGTGGTCCAGAGTCCTTGAGCTTACTCGGCACCTGTTGCTGTTCGACTGGGCAGAGGCTTTTCATGACATCTACTTTTCCTCATGCCATTAACAGGCCTGGAGCCACCGTCGGGAAGGGGTCAGATGAGGGGCCTGCTATAATAACCTTCGAGATGGGTTGCATTGTTTTCATGGCAAGTTGTGGTGTTGTTAGGATATTCCAACAGAGCCTGTGACAGTTTCTCAGCAGAAGAACTGGGATCCAGTGTCAGAGACGTCTCCTCTCCTGGAGAAAAACACAAGCCTTAGTGGTCTTGCTTCAAAATCTGGTAGAGGCCCAAAGCCAGGCTTGAGGGGCAGGTATCAATGGAACTTCCCTGGTAGTCTAGTGGTTAGGATTCGGCGCTCTCACCGCCGCGGCCCGGGTTCGATTCCCGGTCAGGGAATGAGCTTTTACCCTCCATCGGTGGTCGTGATTGCAAAATGGCGGACTACGAACTGAAGTGCAGACGGCCTCTTCGAGAAGCACGGTCAAGGAAATGTTTGCGTGTGAAAAAGATCTCCTTCGAACCAGCGACCTAAGGATTGCTAACTTCCCACATACAGTCCTCGGCTCTACCAGCTGAGCTATCGAAGGCACACTGGTCAGGGACAGAACCTCAAAGTTTCAGGTTGCTGAAGCTCCGCCACTGGCTAAAAGTGCTATTGGCACTGAAACACGTGCTGGCTGTTTCGATTAGTGAAGCAAAGGCAAAAGATGCAGAGCGAGCCAGCTAAAGGTCTAGTGTTTAGGATTTCACACTCTCACCGCCGTAGCCCGGGTTCGATTCTCGGTCAGGGAATGAACTTTTACCCTTTATCGGCGGTCGTTATTGCAAATTGGCGGACTACGAACTCAAGCGTAGTAACTCAATACTGTCATGCAATAAATTGCATGACAGTATTCATGCAATGCATTTGACAAGACGCATGGCATTGTATGGTAACCGTTATCCCACAGACAAAGAAGCCTATTGTTGGACTGTCAAATTTTAATATTAATCTACCAATCCAATATTAATAATATCAAAAACGATGGGCCAATAAAACGAAATAATAAAACGGCTATGGGCTGACAACGAAGCAAAAGATGCAGAGCGAGCAAGCCAGGAATTGAATCTAGAATCTCCTGATCCATAGTCAGACGCTTTGTCCATTGCGACTACGAACTCAAGTGCTGAAGGCCTCTTCGAGAAGCACGGCCAAGGAAATGTTTGCGTGTGAAAAAGATCTCCTTCGAGCCGGAGTCGAACCAGCGACCTAAGGATTGCTAACTTGCCACCTACAGTCCTCCGCTCTACCAGCTGAGCTATCGAAGGCTCACTGGTTAGGGACAGAACCTCAAACTGTCAGGTTGCTGAAGCTCCACCGCTGGCTAAAAGTGCTATTGGCACTGACACACGTGCTGGCTGTTTTGATAAGTGAAGCAAAGACAACCCCAACTTCCCATATCGGGAGTCAAAATCGGGCCATCTGGGTGAGAACCAAGAATCCTGACCGCTAGACCATATGGGATCTTCCTTCCGCATGGAGCAGGCCCGTTGGCTTTTAGTGTGTGACGGCCCCCTTTAAGAACATGGGAATGATCCGAAGGGATTGTTTACTGAATTCAATTTCATCAGGCTCACCGGAGGGAGCTCTCATTTGCCGTGCCCAGTGGGTTCAGTTTCCTCCCATTCCTGTGATGGTATAATGGACACTATAAACTGGTCGTAAAGCCAGGTCCTTGTGACAGTATTCATGCCATGCATTTTAAAAGACGCATGGCATTGTATGGTAACCGTTATCCCACTGACAAAGAAGCCTATTGTTAGACTGTCAAATTTTAATATTAATCTACCAATCCAATATTAATAATAACAAAAACTATGGGCCAATAAAACGAAATAATAAAACGTCTATGGGCTGACAGCGAAGCAAATGATGCAGAGCGAGCAAGCCAGGAATTTAAGCTAGAATCTCCTGATCCATAGTCAGACGCGTTGTCCATTGCGACTACGAACTCAAGCGCTGACGGCCTCTTCGCGAAGCGCGGCCAAGGAAATGTTTGCGTGTGAAAAAGATCTCCTTCGAGCCGGAGTCGAACAGGCGACCTAAGGATTGCTAACCTGCCACCTACAGTCCTCCGCTCTACCAGCTGAGCTATCGAAGGCTCTCTGGTCAGAGACAGAACCTCAAACTGTCAGGTTGCTGAAGCTCCGCCGCTAGCTAATAGTGCTATTGGCACCGACACACATGCTGGCTCTTTCGATAAGTGAAGCAAAGACAACCCCCAATTCCCATACCGGGAGTCGAACCCGGACCGCCAGGGTGAAAACCAGGAATCCTGACCGCTAGACCATATGGGATCTTCCTTCTACCTGGAGAGGCAGAGACTGGCATTGCATTGCATGGCAACCGTTATCCCACTGAAAAGAAGCCTTTTGTTGGACAGAAAATTTTTAATATTAATCTACCAATCCAATATTAATAATAACAAAAACTATGGGCCAATAAAACGAAATAATAAAAAGATTATGGGCTGACAGCGAAGCAAAAGATTAAGAACGAGCCAGCCAGGAGTCGAACCTAGAATCTTCTGATCCGTAGTCAGACGCGTTGTCCATTGCGCCACTGGCCCACTGGTCCAGAGTCCAAGAGCTTACTCGGCACCTGTTGCTGTTCGACTGGGCAGAAGCTTTTCATGACATCTACTTTTCCTCATGCCATTAACAGGCCTGGAGCCACCGTCAGGAAGGGGTCAGATGAGGGGCCTGCTATAATAACCTTCGAGATGGGTTGCATTGTTTTCATGGCAAGTTGTGGTGTTGTTAGGATATTCCAACAGAGCCTGTGACAGTTTCTCAGCAGAAGAACTGGGATCCAGTGTCAGAGACGTCTCCTCTCCTGGAGAAAAACACAAGCCTTAGTGGTCTTGCTTCAAAATCTGGTAGAGGCCCACAGCCATGCTTGAGGGGCAGGAATCAACAGAACTTCCCTCGTAGTCTAGTGACTTTGCATTATTGCAAATTGGCGGACTACGAACTCAAGCGTAGTAACTCAATACTGTCATGCAATAAATTGCATGACAGTATTCATGCAATGCATTTGAAAAGACGCATGGCATTGTATGGTAACCGTTATCCCACTGACAAAGAAGCCTATTGTTGGACTGTCAAATTTTAATATTAATCTACCAATCCAATATTAATAATATCAAAAACTATGGGCCTATAAAACGAAATAATAAAACGCCTATGGGCTGACAGCGAAGCAAAAGATGCAGAGCGAGCAAGCCAGGAATTGAAGCTAGAATCTCCTGATCCATAGTCAGACGCTTTGTCCATTTGTCCTACGAACTCAAGTGCTGACGGCCTCTTCGAGAAGCACGGCCAAGGAAATGTTTGCGTGTGAAAAAGATCTCCTTCGAGCCGGAGTCGAACCAGCGACCTAAGGATTGCTAACTTCCCACCTATAGTCCCCCGCTCTACCAGCTGAGCTATCGTAGGCTCACTGGTCAGGAACAGAACCTCAAACTGTCAGGTTGCTGAAGCTCCACCGCTGGCTAAAAGTGCTATTGGCACTGACACACGTGCTGGCTGTTTTGATAAGTGAAGCAAAGACAACCCCAACTTCCCATATCGGGAGTCGAAATCGGGCCACCTGGGTGAGAACAAAGAATCCTGACCGCTAGACCATATGGGATCTTCCTTCCGCCTGGAGCAGGCCCGTTGGCTTTTAGTGTGTGACCACCCCCTTTAAGAACATGAGAACGATCCAAAAGGATTGTTTACTGAATTCAATTTCATCAGGCTCACTGGAGGGAGCTCTCATTTGCCTCGCCCAGTGGGTTCAGTTTCCTCCCATTCCTGTGATGGTATAATGGACACTATAAACTGGTCGTAAAGCAGGGTCCTTGTGACAGTATTCATGCAATGCATTTGAAAAGACGCATGGCATTGTATGGTAACCGTTATCCCACTGACAAAGAAGCCTATTGTTGGACTGTCAAATTTTAATATTAATCTACCAATCAAATATTAATAATATCAAAAACGATGGGCCAATAAAACTAATTTTTGCGTGTGAAAAAGATCTCCTTCGAGCCGGAGTCGAACCAGCGACCTAAGGATTGCTAACTTGCCACCTACAGTCCTCCGCTCTACCAGCTGAGCTATCGAAGGCTCACTAGTTAGCGACAGAACCTCAAACTGTCAGGTTGCTGAAGCTCCACCGCTGGCTAAAAGTGCTATTGGCACTGACACACGTGCTGGCTGTTTTGATAAGTGAAGCAAAGACAACCCCAACTTCCCATATCGGGAGTCAAAATCGGGCCACCCTGGTGAGAACCAAGAATCCTGACCGCTAGACCATATGGGATCTTCCTTCCGCATGGAGCAGGCCCGTTGGCTTTTAGTGTGTGACGGCCCCCTTTAAGAACATGGGAATGATCCGAAGGGATTGTTTACTGAATTCAATTTCATCAGGCTCACCGGAGGGAGCTCTCATTTGCCTCGCCCAGTGGGTTCAGTTTCCTCCCATTCCTGTGATGGTATAATGGACACTATAAACTGGTCATAAAGCAAGGTCCTTGTGACAGTATTCATGCCATGCATTTTAAAAGACGCATTGCATTGTATGGTAACCGTTATCCCACTGACAAAGAAGCCTATTGTTGGACTGTCAAATTTTAATATTAATCTACCAATCCAATATTAATAATAACAAAAACTATGGGCCAATAAAACGAAATAATAAAACGTCTATGGGCTCACAGCGAAGCAAATGATGCAGAGCGAGCAAGCCAGGAATTGAAGCTAGAATCTCCTGATCCATAGTCAGACGCTTTGTCCATTGGGACTACGAACTCAAGTGCTGACGGCCTCTTCGAGAAGCACGGCCAAGGAAATGTTTGCGTGTGAAAAAGATCTCCTTCGAGCCGGAGTCGAACCAGCGACCTAATGATTGCTAACTTGCCACCTACAGTCCTGCGCTCTACCAGCTGAGCTATCGAAGGCTCACTGGTCAGGGACAGAACCTCAAACTCTCAGGTTGCTGAAGCTCCAACGCTGGCTAAAAGTGCTATTGGCACTGACCACGTGCTGGCTGTTTTGATAAGTGAAGCAAAGACAACCCCAACTTCCCATATCGGGAGTCGAAATCGGGCCACCTCGGTGAGATCAAAAAATACTGACCGCTAGACCATATGGGATCTTCCTTCCGCCTGGAGCAGGCCCGTTGGCTTTTAGTGTGTGACCGCCCCCTTTAAGAACATGAGAACGATCCAAAGGGATTGTTTACTGAATTCAATTTCATCAGGCTCACCGGAGGGAGCTCTCATTTGCCTCGCCCAGTGGGTTCAGTTTCCTCCCATTCCTGTGATGGTATAATGGACATTATAAACTGGTCGTAAAGCAGGGTCCTTGTGACAGTATTCATGCAATGCATTTGAAAAGACGCATGGCATTGTATGGTAACCCTTATCCCACTGACAAAGAAGCCTATTGTTGGACTGTCAAATTTTAATATTAATCTACCAATCCAATATTAATAATAACAAAAACTATGGGCCAATAAAACGAAATAATAAAACGTCTATGGGCTGACAGCGAAGCAAATGATGCAGAGCGAGCAAGCCAGGAATTTAAGCTAGAATCTTCTGATCCATAGTCAGACGCGTTGTCCATTGCGACTATGAACTCAAGCGCTGACGGCCTCTTCGCGAAGCGCGGCCAAGGAAATGTTTGCGTGTGAAAAAGATCTCCTTCGAGCCGGAGTCGAACCAGCGACCTAAGGATTGCTAACCTGCCACCTACAGTCCTCCGCTCTACCAGCTGAGCTATCGAAGGCTCTCTGGTCAGGGACAGAACCTCAAACTGTCAGGTTGCTGAAGCTCCGCCGCTAGCTAATAGTGCTATTGGCACCGACACACATGCTGGCTCTTTCGATAAGTGAAGCAAAGACAACCCCAAATTCCCATACCGGGAGTCGAACCCAGACCGCCTGGGTGAAAACCAGGAATCCTGACCGCTAGACCATATGGGATCTTCCTTCTGCCTGGAGAGGCAGAGACTGGCATTGCATTGCATGGCAACCGTTATCCCACTGAAAAGAAGCCTTTTGTTGGACAGAAAATTTTTAATATTAATCTACCAATCCAATATTAATAATAACACAAACTATGGGCCAATAATAGAAATAAGAAAAAGGCTATGGGCTGACAGCGAAGCAAAAGATTAAGAACGAGCCAGCCAGGAGTCGAACCTAGAATCTTCTGATCCGTAGTCAGACGCGTTGTCCATTGCGCCACTGGCCCACTGGTCCAGAGTCCTTGAGCTTGCTCGGCACCTGTTGCTGTTCGACTGGGCAGAGGCTTTTCATGACATCTACTTTTCCTCATGCCATTAACAGGCCTGGAGCCACCGTCAGGAAGGGGTCACATGAGGGGCCTGCTATAATAACCTTCGAGATGGGTTGCATTGTTTTCATGGCAAGTTGTGGTGTTGTTAGGATATTCCAACAGAGCCTGTGACAGTTTCTCAGCAGAAGAACTGGGATCCAGTGTCAGAGACGTCTCCTCTCCTGGAGAAAAACACAAGCCTTAGTGGTCTTGCTTCAAAATCTGGTAGAGGCCCACAGCCATGCTTGAGGGGCAGGAATCAACAGAACTTCCCTCGTAGTCTAGTGACTTTGCATTATTGCAAATTGGCGGACTACGAACTCAAGCGTAGTAACTCAATACTGTCATGCAATAAATTGCATGACAGTATTCATGCAATGCATTTGACAAGACGCATGGCCCGTTGGCTTTTAGTGTGTGACGGCCCCCTTTAAGAACATGGGAATGATCCGAAGGGATTGTTTACTGAATTCAATTTCATCAGGCTCACCGGAGGGAGCTCTCATTTGCCTCGCCCAGTGGGTTCAGTTTCCTTCCATTCCTGTGATGGTATAATGGACACTATAAACTGGTCGTAAAGCAAGGTCCTTGTGACAGTATTCATGCCATGCATTTTAAAAGACGCATGGCATTGTATGGTAACCGTTATCCCACTGACAAAGAAGCCTATTGTTGGACTATTGCGGCCAAGGAAATGTTTGCGTGTGAAAAAGATCTCCTTCGCGCCGGAGTCGAACCAGCGACCTAAGGATTGCTAACCTGCCACCTACAGTCCTCCGCTCTACCAGCTGAGCTATTGCATTGCATTGCATGGCAACCGTTATCCCACTGAAAAGAAGCCTTTTGTTGGACAGAAATTTTTTAATATTAATCTACCAATCCAATATTAATAATAACAAAAACTATGGGCCAATAAAATGAAATAATAAAACGTCTATGGGCTGACAGCGAAGCAAAAGATTAAGAACGAGCCAGCCAGGAGTCGAACCTAGAATCTTCTGATCCGTAGTCAGACGCGTTGTCCATTGCGCCACTGGCCCAGTGGTCCAGAGTCCTTGAGCTTACTCGGCACCTGTTGCTGTTCGACTGGGCAGAGGCTTTTCATGACATCTACTTTTCCTCATGCCATTAACAGGCCTGGAGCCACCGTCGGGAAGGGGTCAGATGAGGGGCCTGCTATAATAACCTTCGAGATGGGTTGCATTGTTTTCATGGCAAGTTGTGGTGTTGTTAGGATATTCCAACAGAGCCTGTGACAGTTTCTCAGCAGAAGAACTGGGATCCAGTGTCAGAGACGTCTCCTCTCCTGGAGAAAAACACAAGCCTTAGTGGTCTTGCTTCAAAATCTGGTAGAGGCCCAAAGCCAGGCTTGAGGGGCAGGTATCAATGGAACTTCCCTGGTAGTCTAGTGGTTAGGATTCGGCGCTCTCACCGCCGCGGCCCGGGTTCGATTCCCGGTCAGGGAATGAGCTTTTACCCTCCATCGGTGGTCGTGATTGCAAAATGGCGGACTACGAACTGAAGTGCAGACGGCCTCTTCGAGAAGCACGGTCAAGGAAATGTTTGCGTGTGAAAAAGATCTCCTTCGAACCAGCGACCTAAGGATTGCTAACTTCCCACATACAGTCCTCGGCTCTACCAGCTGAGCTATCGAAGGCACACTGGTCAGGGACAGAACCTCAAAGTTTCAGGTTGCTGAAGCTCCGCCACTGGCTAAAAGTGCTATTGGCACTGAAACACGTGCTGGCTGTTTCGATTAGTGAAGCAAAGGCAAAAGATGCAGAGCGAGCCAGCTAAAGGTCTAGTGTTTAGGATTTCACACTCTCACCGCCGTAGCCCGGGTTCGATTCTCGGTCAGGGAATGAACTTTTACCCTTTATCGGCGGTCGTTATTGCAAATTGGCGGACTACGAACTGAAGCGTAGTAACTCAATACTGTCATGCAATAAATTGCATGACAGTATTCATGCAATGCATTTGACAAGACGCATGGCATTGTATGGTAACCGTTATCCCACAGACAAAGAAGCCTATTGTTGGACTGTCAAATTTTAATATTAATCTACCAATCCAATATTAATAATATCAAAAACGATGGGCCAATAAAACGAAATAATAAAACGGCTATGGGCTGACAACGAAGCAAAAGATGCAGAGCGAGCAAGCCAGGAATTGAATCTAGAATCTAGAATCCATTGCGACTACGAACTCAAGTGCTGAAGGCCTCTTCGAGAAGCACGGCCAAGGAAATGTTTGCGTGTGAAAAAGATCTCCTTCGAGCCGGAGTCGAACCAGCGACCTAAGGATTGCTAACTTGCCACCTACAGTCCTCCGCTCTACCAGCTGAGCTATCGAAGGCTCACTGGTTAGGGACAGAACCGCAAACTGTCAGGTTGCTGAAGCTCCACCGCTGGCTAAAAGTGCTATTGGCACTGACACACGTGCTGGCTGTTTTGATAAGTGAAGCAAAGACAACCCCAACTTCCCATATCGGGAGTCAAAATCGGGCCATCTGGGTGAGAACCAAGAATCCTGACCGCTAGACCATATGGGATCTTCCTTCCGCATGGAGCAGGCCCGTTGGCTTTTAGTGTGTGACGGCCCCCTTTAAGAACATGGGAATGATCCGAAGGGATTGTTTACTGAATTCAATTTCATCAGGCTCACCGGAGGGAGCTCTCATTTGCCGTGCCCAGTGGGTTCAGTTTCCTCCCATTCCTGTGATGGTATAATGGACACTATAAACTGGTCGTAAAGCAAGGTCCTTGTGACAGTATTCATGCCATGCATTTTAAAAGACGCATGGCATTGTATGGTAACCGTTATCCCACTGACAAAGAAGCCTATTGTTGGACTATTGCGGCCAAGGAAATGTTTGCGTGTGAAAAAGATCTCCTTCGCGCCGGAGTCGAACCAGCGTCCTAAGGATTGCTAACCTGCCACCTACAGTCCTCCGCTCTACCAGCTGAGCTATTGCATTGCATGGCATGGCAACCGTTATCCCACTGAAAAGAAGCCTTTTGTTGGACAGAAAATTTTTAATATTAATCTACCAATCCAATATTAATAATAACAAAAACTATGGGCCAATAAAATGAAATAATAAAACGTCTATGGGCTGACAGCGAAGCAAAAGATTAAGAACGAGCCAGCCAGGAGTCGAACCTAGAATCTTCTGATCCGTAGTCAGACGCGTTGTCCATTGCGCCACTGGCCCAGTGGTCCAGAGTCCTTGAGCTTACTCGGCACCTGTTGCTGTTCGACTGGGCAGAGGCTTTTCATGACATCTACTTTTCCTCATGCCATTAACAGGCCTGGAGCCACCGTCGGGAAGGGGTCAGATGAGGGGCCTGCTATAATAACCTTCGAGATGGGTTGCATTGTTTTCATGGCAAGTTGTGGTGTTGTTAGGATATTCCAACAGAGCCTGTGACAGTTTCTCAGCAGAAGAACTGGGATCCAGTGTCAGAGACGTCTCCTCTCCTGGAGAAAAACACAAGCCTTAGTGGTCTTGCTTCAAAATCTGGTAGAGGCCCAAAGCCAGGCTTGAGGGGCAGGTATCAATGGAAATTCCCTGGTAGTCTAGTGGTTAGGATTCGGCGCTCTCACCGCCGCGGCCCGGGTTCGATTCCCGGTCAGGGAATGAGCTTTTACCCTCCATCGGTGGTCGTGATTGCAAAATGGCGGACTACGAACTGAAGAGCAGACGGCCTCTTCGAGAAGCACGGTCAAGGAAATGTTTGCGTGTGAAAAAGATCTCCTTCGAACCAGCGACCTAAGGATTGCTAACTTCCCACATACAGTCCTCGGCTCTACCAGCTGAGCTATCGAAGGCACACTGGTCAGGGACAGAACCTCAAAGTTTCAGGTTGCTGAAGCTCCGCCACTGGCTAAAAGTGCTATTGGCACTGAAACACGTGCTGGCTGTTTCGATTAGTGAAGCAAAGGCAAAAGATGCAGAGCGAGCCAGCTAAAGGTCTAGTGTTTAGGATTTCACACTCTCACCGCCGTAGCCCGGGTTCGATTCTCGGTCAGGGAATGAACTTTTACCCTTTATCGGCGGTCGTTATTGCAAATTGGCGGACTACGAACTCAAGCGTAGTAACTCAATACTGTCATGCAATAAATTGCATGACAGTATTCATGCAATGCATTTGACAAGACGCATGGCATTGTATGGTAACCGTTATCCCACAGACAAAGAAGCCTATTGTTGGACTGTCAAATTTTAATATTAATCTACCAATCCAATATTAATAATATCAAAAACGATGGGCCAATAAAACGAAATAATAAAACGGCTATGGGCTGACAACGAAGCAAAAGATGCAGAGCGAGCAAGCCAGGAATTGAATCTAGAATCTAGAATCCATTGCGACTACGAACTCAAGTGCTGAAGGCCTCTTCGAGAAGCACGGCCAAGGAAATGTTTGCGTGTGAAAAAGATCACCTTCGAGCCGGAGTCGAACCAGCGACCTAAGGATTGCTAACTTGCCACCTACAGTCCTCCGCTCTACCAGCTGAGCTATCGAAGGCTCTCTAGTTAGGGACAGAACCTCGAACTGTCAGGTTGCTGAAGCTCCACCGCTGGCTAAAAGTGCTATTGGCACTGACACACGTGCTGGCTGTTTTGATAAGTGAAGCAAAGACAACCCCAACTTCCCATATCGGGAGTCAAAATCGGGCCACCCTGGTGAGAACCAAGAATCCTGACCGCTAGACCATATGGGATCTTCCTTCCGCATGGAGCAGGCCCGTTGGCTTTTAGTGTGTGACGGCCCTCTTTAAGAACATGGGAATGATCCGAAGGGATTGTTTACTGAATTCAATTTCATCAGGCTCACCGGAGGGAGCTCTCATTTGCCGTGCCCAGTGGGTTCAGTTTCCTCCCATTCCTGTGATGGTATAATGGACACTATAAACTGGTCGTAAAGCAAGGTCCTTGTGACAGTATTCATGCCATGCATTTTAAAAGACGCATGGCATTGTATGGTAACCGTTATCCCACTGACAAAGAAGCCTATTGTTAGACTGTCAAATTTTAATATTAATCTACCAATCCAATATTAATAATAACAAAAACTATGGGCCAATAAAACGAAATAATAAAACGTCTATGGGCTGACAGCGAAGCAAATGATGCAGAGCGAGCAAGCCAGGAATTTAAGCTAGAATCTCCTGATCCATAGTCAGACGCGTTGTCCATTGCGACTACGAACTCAAGCGCTGACGGCCTCTTCGCGAAGCGCGGGCAAGGAAATGTTTGCGTGTGAAAAAGATCTCCTTCGAGCCGGAGTCGAACCAGCGACCTAAGGATTGCTAACCTGCCACCTACAGTCCTCCGCTCTACCAGCTGAGCTATCGAAGGCTCTCTGGTCAGGGACAGAACCTCAAACTGTCAGGTTGCTGAAGCTCCGCCGCTAGCTAATAGTGCTATTGGCACCGACACACATGCTGGCTCTTTCGATAAGTGAAGCAAAGACAACCCCAAATTCCCATACCGGGAGTCGAACCCGGACCGCCTGGGTGAAAACCAGGAATCCTGACCGCTAGACCATATGGGATCTTCCTTCTACCTGGAGAGGCAGAGACTGGCATTGCATTGCATGGCAACCGTTATCCCACTGAAAAGAAGCCTTTTGTTGGACAGAAAATTTTTAATATTAATCTACCAATCCAATATTAATAATAACAAAAACTATGGGCCAATAAAACGAAATAATAAAAAGATTATGGGCTGACAGCGAAGCAAAAGATTAAGAACGAGCCAGCCAGGAGTCGAACCTAGAATCTTCTGATCCGTAGTCAGACGCGTTGTCCATTGCGCCACTGGCCCACTGGTCCAGAGTCCTTGAGCTTACTCGGCACCTGTTGCTGTTCGACTGGGCAGAAGCTTTTCATGACATCTACTTTTCCTCATGCCATTAACAGGCCTGGAGCCACCGTCAGGAAGGGGTCAGATGAGGGGCCTGCTATAATAACCTTCGAGATGGGTTGCATTGTTTTCATGGCAAGTTGTGGTGTTGTTAGGATATTCCAACAGAGCCTGTGACAGTTTCTCAGCAGAAGAACTGGGATCCAGTGTCAGAGACGTCTCCTCACCTGGAGAAAAACACAAGACTTAGTGGTCTTGCTTCAAAATATGGTAGAGGCCCACAGCCATGCTTGAGGGGCAGGAATCAACAGAACTTCCCTGGTAGTCTAGTGACTTTGCATTATTGCAAATTGGCGGACTACGAACTCAAGCGTAGTAACTCAATACTGTCATGCAATAAATTGCATGACAGTATTCATGCAATGCATTTGAAAAGACGCATGGCATTGTATGGTAACCGTTATCCCACTGACAAAGAAGCCTATTGTTGGACTGTCAAATTTTAATATTAATCTACCAATCCAATATTAATAATATCAAAAACTATGGGCCTATAAAACGAAATAATAAAACGCCTATGGGCTGACAGCGAAGCAAAAGATGCAGAGCGAGCAAGCCAGGAATTGAAGCTAGAATCTCCTGATCCATAGTCAGACGCTTTGTCCATTTGTCCTACGAACTCAAGTGCTGACGGCCTCTTCGAGAAGCACGGCCAAGGAAATGTTTGCGTGTGAAAAAGATCTCCTTCGAGCCGGAGTCGAACCAGCGACCTAAGGATTGCTAACTTCCCACCTATAGTCCCCCGCTCCACCAGCTGAGCTATCGTAGGCTCACTGGTCAGGAACAGAACCTCAAACTGTCAGGTTGCTGAAGCTCCACCGCTGGCTAAAAGTGCTATTGGCACTGACACACGTGCTGGCTGTTTTGATAAGTGAAGCAAAGACAACCCCAACTTCCCATATCGGGAGTCGAAATCGGGCCACCTGGGTGAGAACAAAGAATCCTGACCGCTAGACCATATGGGATCTTCCTTCCGCCTGGAGCAGGCCCGTTGGCTTTTAGTGTGTGACCACCCCCTTTAAGAACATGAGAACGATCCAAAAGGATTGTTTACTGAATTCAATTTCATCAGGCTCACTGGAGGGAGCTCTCATTTGCCTCGCCCAGTGGGTTCAGTTTCCTCCCATTCCTGTGATGGTATAATGGACACTATAAACTGGTCGTAAAGCAGGGTCCTTGTGACAGTATTCATGCAATGCATTTGAAAAGACGCATGGCATTGTATGGTAACCGTTATCCCACTGACAAAGAAGCCTATTGTTGGACTGTCAAATTTTAATATTAATCTACCAATCAAATATTAATAATATCAAAAACGATGGGCCAATAAAACTAATTTTTGCGTGTGAAAAAGATCTCCTTCGAGCCGGAGTCGAACCAGCGACCTAAGGATTGCTAACTTGCCACCTACAGTCCTCCGCTCTACCAGCTGAGCTATTGAAGGCTCACTGGTTAGGGACAGAACCTCAAACTGTCAGGTTGCTGAAGCTCCACCGCTGGCTAAAAGTGCTATTGGCACTGACACATGTGCTGGCTGTTTTGATAAGTGAAGCAAAGACAACCCCAACTTCCCATATCGGGAGTCAAAATCGGGCCACCCTGGTGAGAACAAAGAATCCTGACCGCTAGACCATATGGGATCTTCCTTCCGCATGGAGCAGGCCCGTTGGCTTTTAGTGTGTGACGGCCCCCTTTAAGAACATGGGAATGATCCGAAGGGATTGTTTACTGAATTCAATTTCATCAGGCTCACCGGAGGGAGCTCTCATTTGCCTCGCCCAGTGGGTTCAGTTTCCTCCCATTCCTGTGATGGTATAATGGACACTATAAACTGGTCATAAAGCAAGGTCCTTGTGACAGTATTTATGCCATGCATTTTAAAAGACGCATTGCATTGTATGGTAACCGTTATCCCACTGACAAAGAAGCCTATTGTTGGACTGTCAAATTTTAATATTAATCTACCAATCCAATATTAATAATAACAAAAACTATGGGCCAATAAAACGAAATAATAAAACGTCTATGGGCTGACAGCGAAGCAAATGATGCAGAGCGAGCAAGCCAGGAATTGAAGCTAGAATCTACTGATCCATAGTCAGACGCTTTGTCCATTGCGACTACGAACTCAAGTGCTGACGGCCTCTTCGAGAAGCACGGCCAAGGAAATGTTTGCGTGTGAAAAAGATCTCCTTCGAGCCGGAGTCGAACCAGCGACCTAAGGATTGCTAACTTGCCACCTACAGTCCTCCGCTCTACCAGCTGAGCTATCGAAGGCTCACTGGTCAGGAACAGAACCTCAAACTGTCAGGTTGCTGAAGCTCCAACGCTGGCTAAAAATGCTATTGGCACTGACACACGTGCTGGCTGTTTTGATAAGTGAAGCAAAGACAACCCCAACTTCCCATATCGGGAGTCGAAATCGGGCCACCTGGGTGAGAACAAAAAATACTGACCGCTAGACCATATGGGATCTTCCTTCCGCCTGGAGCAGGCCCGTTGGCTTTTAGTGTGTGACCGCCCCCTTTAAGAACATGAGAACGATCCAAAGGGATTGTTTACTGAATTCAATTTCATCAGGCTCACCGGAGGGAGCTCTCATTTGCCCCGCCCAGTGGGTTCAGTTTCCTCCCATTCCTGTGATGGTATAATGGACATTATAAACTGGTCGTAAAGCAGGGTCCTTGTGACAGTATTCATGCAATGCATTTGAAAAGATGCATGGCATTGTATGGCAACCGTTATCCCACTGAAAAGAAGCCTTTTGTTGGACAGAAAAATTTTAATATTAATCTACCAATCCAATATTAATAATAACAAAAACTATGGGCCAATAAAACGAAATAATAAAAAGGCTATGGGCTCACAGCGAAGCAAAAGATTAAGAGCGAGCCAGCCAGGAGTCAAACCTAGAATCTTCTAATCCGTAGTCAGACGCGTTGTCCATTGCGCCACTGGCCCACCGGTCCGGAGTCCTTGAGCTTACTCGGGACCTGTTGCTGTTCGACTGGGCAGAGGCCTTTCATGACATCTACTTTTCCTCATGCCATTAACAGGCCTGGAGCCACTCTCAGGAAGGGGTCAGATGAGGGGCCTGCTATAATAACCTTCGAGATGGGTTGCATTGTTTTCATGGCAAGTTGTGGTGTTGTTAGGATATTCCAACAGAGCCTGTGACAGTTCTCAGCAGAAGAACTGGGATCCAGTGTCAGAGACGTCTCCTCTCCTGGAGAAAAACACAAGCCTTAGTGGTCTTGCTTCAAAATCTGGTAGAGGCCCAAAGCCAGGCTTGAGGGGCAGGTATCAACCGAACTTCCCTGGTAGTCTAGTGGTTAGGATTCGGCGCTCTCACCGCCGCGGCCCGGGTTCGATTCCCGGTCAGGGAATGAGCTTTTACCCTCCATCGGTGGTCGTGATTGCAAAATGGCGGACTACGAACTGAAGTGCAGACGGCCTCTTCTAGAAGCACGGTCAAGGGAATGTTTGCGTGTGAAAAAGATCTCCTTCGAACCAGCGACCTAAGGATTGCTAACTTCCCACATACAGTCCTCCGCTCTACCAGCTGAGCTATCGAAGGCACACTGGTCAGGGACAGAACCTCAAAGTTTCAGGTTGCTGAAGCTCCGCCACTGGCTAAAAGTGCTATTGGCACTGAAACACGTGCTGGCTGTTTCGATTAGTGAAGCAAAGGCAAAAGATGCAGAGCGAGCCAGCTAAAGGTCTAGTGTTTAGGATTTCACACTCTCACCGCCGTAGCCCGGGTTCGATTCTCCGTCAGGGAATGAACTTTTACCCTTTATCGGCGGTCGTTATTGCAAATTGGCGGACTACGAACTCAAGCGTAGTAACTCAATACTGTCATGCAATAAATTGCATGACAGTATTCATGCAATGCATTTGACAAGACGCATGGCCCGTTGGCTTTTAGTGTGTGACGGCCCCCTTTAAGAACATGGGAATGATCCGAAGGGATTGTTTACTGAATTCAATTTCATCAGGCTCACCGGAGGGAGCTCTCATTTGCCTCGCCCAGTGGGTTCAGTTTCCTCCCATTCCTGTGATGGTATAATGGACACTATAAACTGGTCGTAAAGCAAGGTCCTTGTGACAGTATTCATGCCATGCATTTTAAAAGACGCATGGCATTGTATGGTAACCGTTATCCCACTGACAAAGAAGCCTATTGTTGGACTGTCAAATTTTAATATTAATCTACCAATCCAATATTAATAATAACAAAAACTATGGGCCAATAAAACGAAATAATAAAACGTCTATGGGCTGACAGCGAAGCAAATGATGCAGAGCGAGCAAGCCAGGAATTTAAGCTAGAATCTCCTGATCCATAGTCAGACGCGTTGTCCATTGCGACTACGAACTCAAGCGCTGACGGCCTCTTCGCGAAGCGCGGCCAAGGAAATGTTTGCGTGTGAAAAAGATCTCCTTCGAGCCGGAGTCGAACCAGCGAGCCTAAGGATTGCTAACCTGCCACCTACAGTCCTCCGCTCTACCAGCTGAGCTATCGAAGGCTCTCTGGTCAGGTACAGACCTCAAACTGTCAGGTTGCTGAAGCTCCGCCGCTAGCTAATAGTGCTATTGGCACCGACACACATGCTGGCTCTTTCGATAAGTGAAGCAAAGACAACCCCAAATTCCCATACCGGGAGTCGAACCCGGACCGCCTGGGTGAAAACCAGGAATCCTGACCGCTAGACCATATGGGATCTTCCTTCTGCCTGGAGAGGCAGAGACTGGCATTGCATTGCATGGCAACCGTTATCCCACTGAAAAGAAGCCTTTTGTTGGACAGAAAATTTTTAATATTAATCTACCAATCCAATATTAATAATAACAAAAACTATGGGCCAATAAAACGAAATAATAAAAAGGCTATGGGCTGACAGCGAAGCAAAAAATTAAGAACGAGCCAGCCAGGAGTCGAACCTAGAATCTTCTGATCCGTAGTCAGACGCGTTGTCCATTGCGCCACTGGCCCAGTGGTCCAGAGTCCTTGAGCTTACTCGGCACCTGTTGCTGTTCGACTGGGCAGAGGCTTTTCATGACATCTACTTTTCCTCATGCCATTAACAGGCCTGGAGCCACCGTCGGGAAGGGGTCAGATGAGGGGCCTGCTATAATAACCTTCGAGATGGGTTGCATTGTTTTCATGGCAAGTTGTGGTGTTGTTAGGATATTCCAACAGAGCCTGTGACAGTTTCTCAGCAGAAGAACTGGGATCCAGTGTCAGAGACGTCTCCTCTCCTGGAGAAAAACACAAGCCTTAGTGGTCTTGCTTCAAAATCTGGTAGAGGCCCAAAGCCAGGCTTGAGGGGCAGGTATCAATGGAACTTCCCTGGTAGTCTAGTGGTTAGGATTCGGCGCTCTCACCGCCGCGGCCTGGGTTCGATTCCCGGTCAGGGAATGAGCTTTTACCCTCCATCGGTGGTCGTGATTGCAAAATGGCGGACTACGAACTGAAGTGCAGACGGCCTCTTCGAAAAGCACGGTCAAGGAAATGTTTGCGTGTGAAAAAGATCTCCTTCGAACCAGCGACCTAAGGATTGCTAACTTCCCACATACAGTCCTCGGCTCTACCAGCTGAGCTATCGAAGGCACACTGGTCAGGGACAGAACCTCAAAGTTTCAGGTTGCTGAAGCTCCGCCACTGGCTAAAAGTGCTATTGGCACTGAAACACGTGCTGGCTGTTTCGATTAGTGAAGCAAAGGCAAAAGATGCAGAGCGAGCCAGCTAAAGGTCTAGTGTTTAGGATTTCACACTCTCACCGCCGTAGCCCGGGTTCGATTCTCGGTCAGGGAATGAACTTTTACCCTTTATCGGCGGTCGTTATTGCAAATTGGCGGACTACGAACTCAAGCGTAGTAACTCAATACTGTCATGCAATAAATTGCATGACAGTATTCATGCAATGCATTTGACAAGACGCATGGCATTGTATGGTAACCGTTATCCCACAGACAAAGAAGCCTATTGTTGGACTGTCAAATTTTAATATTAATCTACCAATCCAATATTAATAATATCAAAAACGATGGGCCAATAAAACGAAATAATAAAACGGCTATGGGCTGACAACGAAGCAAAAGATGCAGAGCGAGCAAGCCAGGAATTGAATCTAGAATCTCCTGATCCATAGTCAGACGCTTTGTCCATTGCGACTACGAACTCAAGTGCTGAAGGCCTCTTCGAGAAGCACGGCCAAGGAAATGTTTGCGTGTGAAAAAGATCTCCTTCGAGCCGGAGTCGAACCAGCGACCTAAGGATTGCTAACTTGCCACCTACAGTCCTCCGCTCTACCAGCTGAGCTATCGAAGGCTCACTGGTTAGGGACAGAACCTCAAACTGTCAGGTTGCTGAAGCTCCACCGCTGGCTAAAAGTGCTATTGGCACTGACACACGTGCTGGCTGTTTTGATAAGTGAAGCAAAGACAACCCCAAATTCCCATATCGGGAGTCAAAATCGGGCCACCCTGGTGAGAACAAAGAATCCTGACCGCTAGACCATATGGGATCTTCCTTCCGCATGGAGCAGGCCCGTTGGCTTTTAGTGTGTGACGGCCCCCTTTAAGAACATGGGAATGATCCGAAGGGATTGTTTACTGAATTCAATTTCATCAGGCTCACCGGAGGGAGCTCTCATTTGCCTCGCCCAGTGGGTTCAGTTTCCTCCCATTCCTGTGATGGTATAATGGACACTATAAACTGGTCATAAAGCAAGGTCCTTGTGACAGTATTCATGCCATGCATTTTAAAAGACGCATTGCATTGTATGGTAACCGTTATCCCACTGACAAAGAAGCCTATTGTTGGACTGTCAAATTTTAATATTAATCTACCAATCCAATATTAATAATAACAAAAACTATGGGCCAATAAAACGAAATAATAAAACGTCTATGGGCTGACAGCGAAGCAAATGATGCAGAGCGAGCAAGCCAGGAATTGAAGCTAGAATCTACTGATCCATAGTCAGACGCTTTGTCCATTGCGACTACGAACTCAAGTGCTGACGGCCTCTTCGAGAAGCACGGCCAAGGAAATGTTTGCGTGTGAAAAAGATCTCCTTCGAGCCGGAGTCGAACCAGCGACCTAAGGATTGCTAACTTGCCACCTACAGTCCTCCGCTCTACCAGCTGAGCTATCGAAGGCTCACTGGTCAGGAACAGAACCTCAAACTGTCAGGTTGCTGAAGCTCCAACGCTGGCTAAAAATGCTATTGGCACTGACACACGTGCTGGCTGTTTTGATAAGTGAAGCAAAGACAACCCCAACTTCCCATATCGGGAGTCGAAATCGGGCCACCTGGGTGAGAACAAAAAATACTGACCGCTAGACAATATGGGATCTTCCTTCCGCCTGGAGCAGGCCCGTTGGCTTTTAGTGTGTGACCGCCCCCTTTAAGAACATGAGAACGATCCAAAGGGATTGTTTACTGAATTCAATTTCATCAGGCTCACCGGAGGGAGCTCTCATTTGCCCCGCCCAGTGGGTTCAGTTTCCTCCCATTCCTGTGATGGTATAATGGACATTATAAACTGGTCGTAAAGCAGGGTCCTTGTGACAGTATTCATGCAATGCATTTGAAAAGATGCATGGCATTGTATGGCAACCGTTATCCCACTGAAAAGAAGCCTTTTGTTGGACAGAAAAATTTTAATATTAATCTACCAATCCAATATTAATAATAACAAAAACTATGGGCCAATAAAACGAAATAATAAAAAGGCTATGGGCTGACAGCGAAGCAAAAGATTAAGAGCGAGCCAGCCAGGAGTCAAACCTAGAATCTACTAATCCGTAGTCAGACGCGTTGTCCATTGCGCCACTGGCCCACCGGTCCGGAGTCCTTGAGCTTACTCGGGACCTGTTGCTGTTCGACTGGGCAGAGGCCTTTCATGACATCTACTTTTCCTCATGCCATTAACAGGCCTGGAGCCACTCTCAGGAAGGGGTCAGATGAGGGGCCTGCTATAATAACCTTCGAGATGGGTTGCATTGTTTTCATGGCAAGTTGTGGTGTTGTTAGGATATTCCAACAGAGCCTGTGACAGTTTCTCAGCAGAAGAACTGGGATCCAGTGTCAGAGACGTCTCCTCTCCTGGAGAAAAACACAAGCCTTAGTGGTCTTGCTTCAAAATCTGGTAGAGGCCCAAAGCCAGGCTTGAGGGGCAGGTATCAACCGAACTTCCCTGGTAGTCTAGTGGTTAGGATTCGGCGCTCTCACCGCCGCGGCCCGGGTTCGATTCCCGGTCAGGGAATGAGCTTTTACCCTCCATCGGTGGTCGTGATTGCAAAATGGCGGACTACGAACTGAAGTGCAGACGGCCTCTTCTAGAAGCACGGTCAAGGAAATGTTTGCGTGTGAAAAAGATCTCCTTCGAACCAGCGACCTAAGGATTGCTAACTTCCCACATACAGTCCTCCGCTCTACCAGCTGAGCTATCGAAGGCACACTGGTCAGGGACAGAACCTCAAAGTTTCAGGTTGCTGAAGCTCCGCCACTGGCTAAAAGTGCTATTGGCACTGAAACACGTGCTGGCTGTTTCGATTAGTGAAGCAAAGGCAAAAGATGCAGAGCGAGCCAGCTAAAGGTCTAGTGTTTAGGATTTCACACTCTCACCGCCGTAGCCCGGGTTCGATTCTCCGTCAGGGAATGAACTTTTACCCTTTATCGGCGGTCGTTATTGCAAATTGGCGGACTACGAACTCAAGCGTAGTAACTCCTCAATACTGTCATGCAATAAATTGCATGACAGTATTCATGCAATGCATTTGACAAGACGCATGGCCCGTTGGCTTTTAGTGTGTGACGGCCCCCTTTAAGAACATGGGAATGATCCGAAGGGATTGTTTACTGAATTCAATTTCATCAGGCTCACCGGAGGGAGCTCTCATTTGCCTCGCCCAGTGGGTTCAGTTTCCTCCCATTCCTGTGATGGTATAATGGACACTATAAACTGGTCGTAAAGCAAGGTCCTTGTGACAGTATTCATGCCATGCATTTTAAAAGACGCATGGCATTGTATGGTAACCGTTATCCCACTGACAAAGAAGCCTATTGTTGGACTGTCAAATTTTAATATTAATCTACCAATCCAATATTAATAATAACAAAAACTATGGGCCAATAAAACGAAATAATAAAACGGCTATGGGCTGACAGCGAAGCAAATGATGCAGAGCGAGCAAGCCAGGAATTTAAGCTAGAATCTCCTGATCCATAGTCAGACGCGTTGTCCATTGCGACTACGAACTCAAGCGCTGACGGCCTCTTCGCGAAGCGCGGGCAAGGAAATGTTTGCGTGTGAAAAAGATCTCCTTCGAGCCGGAGTCGAACCAGCGACCTAAGGATTGCTAACCTGCCACCTACAGTCCTCCGCTCTACCAGCTGAGCTATCGAAGGCTCTCTGGTCAGGTACAGACCTCAAACTGTCAGGTTGCTGAAGCTCCGCCGCTAGCTAATAGTGCTATTGGCACCGACACACATGCTGGCTCTTTCGATAAGTGAAGCAAAGACAACCCCAAATTCCCATACCGGGAGTCGAACCCGGACCGCCTGGGTGAAAACCAGGAATCCTGACCGCTAGACCATATGGGATCTTCCTTCTACCTGGAGAGGCAGAGACTGGCATTGCATTGCATGGCAACCGTTATCCCACTGAAAAGAAGCCTTTTGTTGGACAGAAAATTTTTAATATTAATCTACCAATCCAATATTAATAATAACAAAAACTATGGGCCAATAAAACGAAATAATAAAAAGGCTATGGGCTGACAGCGAAGCAAAAGATTAAGAGCGAGCCAGCCAGGAGTCGAAACCTAGAATCTTCTGATCCGTAGTCAGACGCGTTGTCCATTGCGCCACTGGCCCAGTGGTCCAGAGTCCTTGAGCTTACTCGGCACCTGTTGCTGTTCGACTGGGCAGAGGCTTTTCATGACATCTACTTTTCCTCATGCCATTAACAGGCCTGGAGCCACCGTCAGGAAGGGGTCAGATGAGGGGCCTGCTATAATAACCTTCGAGATGGGTTGCATTGTTTTCATGGCAAGTTGTGGTGTTGTTAGGATATTCCAACAGAGCCTGTGACAGTTTCTCAGCAGAAGAACTGGGATCCAGTGTCAGAGACGTCTCCTCACCTGGAGAAAAACACAAGACTTAGTGGTCTTGCTTCAAAATCTGGTAGAGGCCCACAGCCATGCTTGAGGGGCAGGAATCAACAGAACTTCCCTGGTAGTCTAGTGACTTTGCATTATTGCAAATTGGCGGACTACGAACTCAAGCGTAGTAACTCAATACTGTCATGCAATAAATTGCATGACAGTATTCATGCAATGCATTTGAAAAGACGCATGGCATTGTATGGTAACCGTTATCCCACTGACAAAGAAGCCTATTGTTGGACTGTCAAATTTTAATATTAATCTACCAATCCAATATTAATAATATCAAAAACTATGGGCCTATAAAACGAAATAATAAAACGCCTATGGGCTGACAGCGAAGCAAAAGATGCAGAGCGAGCAAGCCAGGAATTGAATCTAGAATCTCCTGATCCATAGTCAGACGCTTTGTCCATTGCGACTACGAACTCAAGTGCTGAAGGCCTCTTCGAGAAGCACGGCCAAGGAAATGTTTGCATGTGAAAAAGATCTCCTTCGAGCCGGAGTCGAACCAGCGACCTAAGGATTGCTAACTTGCCACCTACAGTCCTCCGCTCTACCAGCTGAGCTATCGAAGGCTCACTGGTTAGGGACAGAACCTCAAACTGTCAGGTTGCTGAAGCTCCACCGCTGGCTAAAAGTGCTATTGGCACTGACACACGTGCTGGCTGTTTTGATAAGTGAAGCAAAGACAACCCCAACTTCCCATATCGGGAGTCAAAATCGGGCCACCCTGGTGAGAACAAAGAATCCTGACCGCTAGACCATATGGGATCTTCCTTCCGCATGGAGCAGGCCCGTTGGCTTTTAGTGTGTGACGGCCCCCTTTAAGAACATGGGAATGATCCGAAGGGATTGTTTACTGAATTCAATTTCATCAGGCTCACCGGAGGGAGCTCTCATTTGCCTCGCCCAGTGGGTTCAGTTTCCTCCCATTCCTGTGATGGTATAATGGACACTATAAACTGGTCGTAAAGCAAGGTCCTTGTGACAGTATTCATGCCATGCATTTTAAAAGACGCATGGCATTGTATGGTAACCGTTATCCCACTGACAAAGAAGCCTATTGTTGGACTGTCAAATTTTAATATTAATCTACCAATCCAATATTAATAATAACAAAAACTATGGGCCAATAAAACGAAATAATAAAACGTCTATGGGCTGACAGCGAAGCAAATGATGCAGAGCGAGCAAGCCAGGAATTGAAGCTAGAATCTACTGATCCATAGTCAGACGCGTTGTCCATTGCGACTACGAACTCAAGCGCTGACGGCCTCTTCGCGAAGCGCGGCCAAGGAAATGTTTGCGTGTGAAAAAGATCTCCTTCGAGCCGGAGTCGAACCAGCGACCTAAGGATTGCTAACCTGCCACCTACAGTCCTCCGCTCTACCAGCTGAGCTATCGAAGGCTCACTGGTCAGGAACAGAACCTCAAACTGTCAGGTTGCTGAAGCTCCAACGCTGGCTAAAAATGCTATTGGCACTGACACACGTGCTGGCTGTTTTGATAAGTGAAGCAAAGACAACCCCAACTTCCCATATCGGGAGTCGAAATCGGGCCACCTGGGTGAGAACAAAAAATACTGACCGCTAGACCATATGGGATCTTCCTTCCGCCTGGAGCAGGCCCGTTGGCTTTTAGTGTGTGACCGCCCCCTTTAAGAACATGAGAACGATCCAAAGGGATTGTTTACTGAATTCAATTTCATCAGGCTCACCGGAGGGAGCTCTCATTTGCCCCGCCCAGTGGGTTCAGTTTCCTCCCATTCCTGTGATGGTATAATGGACATTATAAACTGGTCGTAAAGCAGGGTCCTTGTGACAGTATTCATGCAATGCATTTGAAAAGATGCATGGCATTGTATGGCAACCATTATCCCACTGAAAAGAAGCCTTTTGTTGGACAGAAAATTTTTAATATTAATCTACCAATCCAATATTAATAATAACAAAAACTATGGGCCAATAAAACGAAATAATAAAAAGGCTATGGGCTGACAGCGAAGCAAAAGATTAAGAGCGAGCCAGCCAGGAGTCGAACCTAGAATCTTCTGATCCGTAGTCAGACGCGTTGTCCATTGCGCCACTGGCCCACGGGTCCAGAGTCCTTGAGCTTACTCGGCACCTGTTGCTGTTCGACTGGGCAGAGGCCTTTCATGACATCTACTTTTCCTCATGCCATTAACAGGCCTGGAGCCACCGTCAGGAAGGGGTCAGATGAGGGGCCTGCTATAATAACCTTCGAGATGGGTTGCATTGTTTTCATGGCAAGTTGTGGTGTTGTTAGGATATTCCAACAGAGCCTGTGACAGTTTCTCAGCAGAAGAACTGGGATCCAGTGTCAGAGACGTCTCCTCTCCTGGAGAAAAACACAAGCCTTAGTGGTCTTGCTTCAAAATCTGGTAGAGGCCCAAAGCCAGGCTTGAGGGGCAGGTATCAATGGAACTTCCCTGGTAGTCTAGTGGTTAGGATTCGGCGCTCTCACCGCCGCGGCCTGGGTTCGATTCCCGGTCAGGGAATGAGCTTTTACCCTCCATCGGTGGTCGTGATTGCAAAATGGCGGACTACGAACTGAAGTGCAGACGGCCTCTTCGAAAAGCACGGTCAAGGAAATGTTTGCGTGTGAAAAAGATCTCCTTCGAACCAGCGACCTAAGGATTGCTAACTTCCCACATACAGTCCTCGGCTCTACCAGCTGAGCTATCGAAGGCACACTGGTCAGGGACAGAACCTCAAAGTTTCAGGTTGCTGAAGCTCCGCCACTGGCTAAAAGTGCTATTGGCACTGAAACACGTGCTGGCTGTTTCGATTAGTGAAGCAAAGGCAAAAGATGCAGAGCGAGCCAGCTAAAGGTCTAGTGTTTAGGATTTCACACTCTCACCGCTGTAGCCCGGGTTCGATTCTCCGTCAGGGAATGAACTTTTACCCTTTATCGGCGGTCGTTATTGCAAATTGGCGGACTACGAACTCAAGCGTAGTAACTCAATACTGTCATGCAATAAATTGCATGACAGTATTCATGCAATGCATTTGACAAGACGCATGGCCCGTTGGCTTTTAGTGTGTGACGGCCCCCTTTAAGAACATGGGAATGATCCGAAGGGATTGTTTACTGAATTCAATTTCATCAGGCTCACCGGAGGGAGCTCTCATTTGCCTCGCCCAGTGGGTTCAGTTTCCTCCCATTCCTGTGATGGTATAATGGACACTATAAACTGGTCGTAAAGCAAGGTCCTTGTGACAGTATTCATGCCATGCATTTTAAAAGACGCATGGCATTGTATGGTAACCGTTATCCCACTGACAAAGAAGCCTATTGTTGGACTGTCAAATTTTAATATTAATCTACCAATCCAATATTAATAATAACAAAAACTATGGGCCAATAAAACGAAATAATAAAACGTCTATGGGCTGACAGCGAAGCAAATGATGCAGAGCGAGCAAGCCAGGAATTTAAGCTAGAATCTCCTGATCCATAGTCAGACGCGTTGTCCATTGCGACTACGAACTCAAGCGCTGACGGCCTCTTCGCGAAGCGCGGCCAAGGAAATGTTTGCGTGTGAAAAAGATCTCCTTCGAGCCGGAGTCGAACCAGCGAGCCTAAGGATTGCTAACCTGCCACCTACAGTCCTCCGCTCTACCAGCTGAGCTATCGAAGGCTCTCTGGTCAGGTACAGACCTCAAACTGTCAGGTTGCTGAAGCTCCGCCGCTAGCTAATAGTGCTATTGGCACCGACACACATGCTGGCTCTTTCGATAAGTGAAGCAAAGACAACCCCAAATTCCCATACCGGGAGTCGAACCCGGACCGCCTGGGTGAAAACCAGGAATCCTGACCGCTAGACCATATGGGATCTTCCTTCTGCCTGGAGAGGCAGAGACTGGCATTGCATTGCATGGCAACCGTTATCCCACTGAAAAGAAGCCTTTTGTTGGACAGAAAATTTTTAATATTAATCTACCAATCCAATATTAATAATAACAAAAACTATGGGCCAATAAAACGAAATAATAAAAAGGCTATGGGCTGACAGCGAAGCAAAAAATTAAGAACGAGCCAGCCAGGAGTCGAACCTAGAATCTTCTGATCCGTAGTCAGACGCGTTGTCCATTGCGCCACTGGCCCAGTGGTCCAGAGTCCTTGAGCTTACTCGGCACCTGTTGCTGTTCGACTGGGCAGAGGCTTTTCATGACATCTACTTTTCCTCATGCCATTAACAGGCCTGGAGCCACCGTCGGGAAGGGGTCAGATGAGGGGCCTGCTATAATAACCTTCGAGATGGGTTGCATTGTTTTCATGGCAAGTTGTGGTGTTGTTAGGATATTCCAACAGAGCCTGTGACAGTTTCTCAGCAGAAGAACTGGGATCCAGTGTCAGAGACGTCTCCTTCTCCTGGAGAAAAACACAAGCCTTAGTGGTCTTGCTTCAAAATCTGGTAGAGGCCCAAAGCCAGGCTTGAGGGGCAGGTATCAATGGAACTTCCCTGGTAGTCTAGTGTTTAGGATTCGGCGCTCTCACCGCCGCGGCCTGGGTTCGATTCCCGGTCAGGGAATGAGCTTTTACCCTCCATCGGTGGTCGTGATTGCAAAATGGCGGACTACGAACTGAAGTGCAGACGGCCTCTTCGAAAAGCACGGTCAAGGAAATGTTTGCGTGTGAAAAAGATCTCCTTCGAACCAGCGACCTAAGGATTGCTAACTTCCCACATACAGTCCTCGGCTCTACCAGCTGAGCTATCGAAGGCACACTGGTCAGGGACAGAACCTCAAAGTTTCAGGTTGCTGAAGCTCCGCCACTGGCTAAAAGTGCTATTGGCACTGAAACACGTGCTGGCTGTTTCGATTAGTGAAGCAAAGGCAAAAGATGCAGAGCGAGCCAGCTAAAGGTCTAGTGTTTAGGATTTCACACTCTCACCGCCGTAGCCCGGGTTCGATTCTCCGTCAGGGAATGAACTTTTACCCTTTATCGGCGGTCGTTATTGCAAATTGGCGGACTACGAACTCAAGCGTAGTAACTCAATACTGTCATGCAATAAATTGCATGACAGTATTCATGCAATGCATTTGACAAGACGCATGGCATTGTATGGTAACCGTTATCCCACAGACAAAGAAGCCTATTGTTGGACTGTCAAATTTTAATATTAATCTACCAATCCAATATTAATAATATCAAAAACGATGGGCCAATAAAACGAAATAATAAAACGGCTATGGGCTGACAACGAAGCAAAAGATGCAGAGCGAGCAAGCCAGGAATTGAATCTAGAATCTCCTGATCCATAGTCAGACGCTTTGTCCATTGCGACTACGAACTCAAGTGCTGAAGGCCTCTTCGAGAAGCACGGCCAAGGAAATGTTTGCGTGTGAAAAAGATCTCCTTCGAGCCGGAGTCAAACCAGCGACCTAAGGATTGCTAACTTGCCACCTACAGTCCTCCGCTCTACCAGCTGAGCTATCGAAGGCTCACTGGTTAGGGACAGAACCTCAAACTGTCAGGTTGCTGAAGCTCCACCGCTGGCTAAAAGTGCTATTGGCACTGACACACGTGCTGGATGTTTTGATAAGTGAAGCAAAGACAACCCCAAATTCCCATATCGGGAGTCAAAATCGGGCCACCCTGGTGAGAACAAAGAATCCTGACCGCTAGACCATATGGGATCTTCCTTCCGCATGGAGCAGGCCCGTTGGCTTTTAGTGTGTGACGGCCCCCTTTAAGAACATGGGAATGATCCGAAGGGATTGTTTACTGAATTCAATTTCATCAGGCTCACCGGAGGGAGCTCTCATTTGCCTCGCCCAGTGGGTTCAGTTTCCTCCCATTCCTGTGATGGTATAATGGACACTATAAACTGGTCATAAAGCAAGGTCCTTGTGACAGTATTCATGCCATGCATTTTAAAAGACGCATTGCATTGTATGGTAACCGTTATCCCACTGACAAAGAAGCCTATTGTTGGACTGTCAAATTTTAATATTAATCTACCAATCCAATATTAATAATAACAAAAACTATGGGCCAATAAAACGAAATAATAAAACGTCTATGGGCTGACAGCGAAGCAAATGATGCAGAGCGAGCAAGCCAGGAATTGAAGCTAGAATCTACTGATCCATAGTCAGACGCTTTGTCCATTGCGACTACGAACTCAAGTGCTGACGGCCTCTTCGAGAAGCACGGCCAAGGAAATGTTTGCGTGTGAAAAAGATCTCCTTCGAGCCGGAGTCGAACCAGCGACCTAAGGATTGCTAACTTGCCACCTACAGTCCTCCGCTCTACCAGCTGAGCTATCGAAGGCTCACTGGTCAGGAACAGAACCTCAAACTGTCAGGTTGCTGAAGCTCCAACGCTGGCTAAAAATGCTATTGGCACTGACACACGTGCTGGCTGTTTTGATAAGTGAAGCAAAGACAACCCCAACTTCCCATATCGGGAGTCGAAATCGGGCCACCTGGGTGAGAACAAAAAATACTGACCGCTAGACAATATGGGATCTTCCTTCCGCCTGGAGCAGGCCCGTTGGCTTTTAGTGTGTGACCGCCCCCTTTAAGAACATGAGAACGATCCAAAGGGATTGTTTACTGAATTCAATTTCATCAGGCTCACCGGAGGGAGCTCTCATTTGCCCCGCCCAGTGGGTTCAGTTTCCTCCCATTCCTGTGATGGTATAATGGACATTATAAACTGGTCGTAAAGCAGGGTCCTTGTGACAGTATTCATGCAATGCATTTGAAAAGATGCATGGCATTGTATGGCAACCGTTATCCCACTGAAAAGAAGCCTTTTGTTGGACAGAAAAATTTTAATATTAATCTACCAATCCAATATTAATAATAACAAAAACTATGGGCCAATAAAACGAAATAATAAAAAGGCTATGGGCTGACAGCGAAGCAAAAGATTAAGAGCGAGCCAGCCAGGAGTCAAACCTAGAATCTACTAATCCGTAGTCAGACGCGTTGTCCATTGCGCCACTGGCCCACCGGTCCGGAGTCCTTGAGCTTACTCGGGACCTGTTGCTGTTCGACTGGGCAGAGGCCTTTCATGACATCTACTTTTCCTCATGCCATTAACAGGCCTGGAGCCACTCTCAGGAAGGGGTCAGATGAGGGGCCTGCTATAATAACCTTCGAGATGGGTTGCATTGTTTTCATGGCAAGTTGTGGTGTTGTTAGGATATTCCAACAGAGCCTGTGACAGTTTCTCAGCAGAAGAACTGGGATCCAGTGTCAGAGACGTCTCCTCTCCTGGAGAAAAACACAAGCCTTAGTGGTCTTGCTTCAAAATCTGGTAGAGGCCCAAAGCCAGGCTTGAGGGGCAGGTATCAACCGAACTTCCCTGGTAGTCTAGTGGTTAGGATTCGGCGCTCTCACCGCCGCGGCCCGGGTTCGATTCCCGGTCAGGGAATGAGCTTTTACCCTCCATCGGTGGTCGTGATTGCAAAATGGCGGACTACGAACTGAAGTGCAGACGGCCTCTTCTAGAAGCACGGTCAAGGAAATGTTTGCGTGTGAAAAAGATCTCCTTCGAACCAGCGACCTAAGGATTGCTAACTTCCCACATACAGTCCTCCGCTCTACCAGCTGAGCTATCGAAGGCACACTGGTCAGGGACAGAACCTCAAAGTTTCAGGTTGCTGAAGCTCCGCCACTGGCTAAAAGTGCTATTGGCACTGAAACACATGCTGGCTGTTTCGATTAGTGAAGCAAAGGCAAAAGATGCAGAGCGAGCCAGCTAAAGGTCTAGTGTTTAGGATTTCACACTCTCACCGCCGTAGCCCGGGTTCGATTCTCCGTCAGGGAATGAACTTTTACCCTTTATCGGCGGTCGTTATTGCAAATTGGCGGACTACGAACTCAAGCGTAGTAACTCCTCAATACTGTCATGCAATAAATTGCATGACAGTATTCATGCAATGCATTTGACAAGACGCATGGCCCGTTGGCTTTTAGTGTGTGACGGCCCCCTTTAAGAACATGGGAATGATCCGAAGGGATTGTTTACTGAATTCAATTTCATCAGGCTCACCGGAGGGAGCTCTCATTTGCCTCGCCCAGTGGGTTCAGTTTCCTCCCATTCCTGTGATGGTATAATGGACACTATAAACTGGTCGTAAAGCAAGGTCCTTGTGACAGTATTCATGCCATGCATTTTAAAAGACGCATGGCATTGTATGGTAACCGTTATCCCACTGACAAAGAAGCCTATTGTTGGACTGTCAAATTTTAATATTAATCTACCAATCCAATATTAATAATAACAAAAACTATGGGCCAATAAAACGAAATAATAAAACGTCTATGGGCTGACAGCGAAGCAAATGATGCAGAGCGAGCAAGCCAGGAATTTAAGCTAGAATCTCCTGATCCATAGTCAGACGCGTTGTCCATTGCGACTACGAACTCAAGCGCTGACGGCCTCTTCGCGAAGCGCGGGCAAGGAAATGTTTGCGTGTGAAAAAGATCTCCTTCGAGCCGGAGTCGAACCAGCGACCTAAGGATTGCTAACCTGCCACCTACAGTCCTCCGCTCTACCAGCTGAGCTATCGAAGGCTCTCTGGTCAGGGACAGAACCTCAAACTGTCAGGTTGCTGAAGCTCCGCCGCTAGCTAATAGTGCTATTGGCACCGACACACATGCTGGCTCTTTCGATAAGTGAAGCAAAGACAACCCCAAATTCCCATACCGGGAGTCGAACCCGGACCGCCTGGGTGAAAACCAGGAATCCTGACCGCTAGACCATATGGGATCTTCCTTCTACCTGGAGAGGCAGAGACTGGCATTGCATTGCATGGCAACCGTTATCCCACTGAAAAGAAGCCTTTTGTTGGACAGAAAATTTTTAATATTAATCTACCAATCCAATATTAATAATAACAAAAACTATGGGCCAATAAAACGAAATAATAAAAAGGCTATGGGCTGACAGCGAAGCAAAAGATTAAGAGCGAGCCAGCCAGGAGTCAAACCTAGAATCTTCTAATCCGTAGTCAGACGCGTTGTCCATTGCGCCACTGGCCCACTGGTCCAGAGTCCTTGAGCTTACTCGGCACCTGTTGCTGTTCGACTGGGCAGAAGCTTTTCATGACATCTACTTTTCCTCATGCCATTAACAGGCCTGGAGCCACCGTCAGGAAGGGGTCAGATGAGGGGCCTGCTATAATAACCTTCGAGATGGGTTGCATTGTTTTCATGGCAAGTTGTGGTGTTGTTAGGATATTCCAACAGAGCCTGTGACAGTTTCTCAGCAGAAGAACTGGGATCCAGTGTCAGAGACGTCTCCTCACCTGGAGAAAAACACAAGACTTAGTGGTCTTGCTTCAAAATATGGTAGAGGCCCACAGCCATGCTTGAGGGGCAGGAATCAACAGAACTTCCCTGGTAGTCTAGTGACTTTGCATTATTGCAAATTGGCGGACTACGAACTCAAGCGTAGTAACTCAATACTGTCATGCAATAAATTGCATGACAGTATTCATGCAATGCATTTGAAAAGACGCATGGCATTGTATGGTAACCGTTATCCCACTGACAAAGAAGCCTATTGTTGGACTGTCAAATTTTAATATTAATCTACCAATCCAATATTAATAATATCAAAAACTATGGGCCTATAAAACGAAATAATAAAACGCCTATGGGCTGACAGCGAAGCAAAAGATGCAGAGCGAGCAAGCCAGGAATTGAAGCTAGAATCTCCTGATCCATAGTCAGACGCTTTGTCCATTGGGACTACGAACTCAAGTGCTGACGGCCTCTTCGAGAAGCACGGCCAAGGAAATGTTTGCGTGTGAAAAAGATCTCCTTCGAGCCGGAGTCGAACCAGCGACCTAAGGATTGCTAACTTCCCACCTATAGTCCCCCGCTCTACCAGCTGAGCTATCGAAGGCTCGCTGGTCAGGAACAGAACCTCAAACTCTGAGGTTGCTGAAGCTCCACCGCTGGCTAAAAGTGCTATTGGCACTGACACACGTGCTGGCTGTTTTGATAAATGAAGCAAAGACAACCCCAACTTCCCATATCGGGAGTCGAAATCGGGCCACCTGGGTGAGAACAAAGAATCCTGACCGCTAGACCATATGGGATCTTCCTTCCGCCTGGAGCAGGCCCGTTGGCTTTTAGTGTGTGACCACCCCCTTTAAGAACATGAGAACGATCCAAAAGGATTGTTTACTGAATTCAATTTCATCAGGCTCACCGGAGGGAGCTCTCATTTGCCCCGCCCAGTGGGTTCAGTTTCCTCCCATTCCTGTGATGGTATAATGGACACTATAAACTGGTCGTAAAGCAGGGTCCTTGTGACAGTATTCATGCAATGCATTTGAAAGGACGCATGGCATTGTATGGTAACCGTTATCCCACTGACAAAGAAGCCTATTGTTGGACTGTCAAATTTTAATATTAATCTACCAATCAAATATTAATAATATCAAAAACGATCGGCCAATAAAACTAATTTTTGCGTGTGAAAAAGATCTCCTTCGAGCCGGAGTCGAACCAGCGACATAAGGATTGCTAACTTGCCACCTACAGTCCTCCGCTCTACCAGCTGAGCTATTGAAGGCTCACTGGTTAGGGACAGAACCTCAAACTGTCAGGTTGCTGAAGCTCCACCGCTGGCTAAAAGTGCTATTGGCACTGACACACATGCTGGCTGTTTTGATAAGTGAAGCAAAGACAACCCCAACTTCCCATATCGGGAGTCAAAATCGGGCCACCCTGGTGAGAACCAAGAATCCTGACCGCTAGACCATATGGGATCTTCCTTCCGCATGGAGCAGGCCCGTTGGCTTTTAGTGTGTGACGGCCCCCTTTAAGAACATGGGAATGATCCGAAGGGATTGTTTACTGAATTCAATTTCATCAGGCTCACCGGAGGGAGCTCTCATTTGCCTCGCCCAGTGGGTTCAGTTTCCTCCCATTCCTGTGATGGTATAATGGACACTATAAACTGGTCATAAAGCAAGGTCCTTGTGACAGTATTCATGCCATGCATTTGAAAAGACGCATTGCATTGTATGGTAACCGTTATCCCACTGACAAAGAAGCCTATTGTTGGACTGTCAAATTTTAATATTAATCTACCAATCCAATATTAATAATAACAAAAACTATGGGCCAATAAAACGAAATAATAAAACGTCTATGGGCTGACAGCGAAGCAAATGATGCAGAGCGAGCAAGCCAGGAATTGAAGCTAGAATCTACTGATCCATAGTCAGACGCTTTGTCCATTGCGACTACGAACTCAAGTGCTGACGGCCTCTTCGAGAAGCACGGCCAAGGAAATGTTTGCGTGTGAAAAAGATCTCCTTCGAGCCGGAGTCGAACCAGCGACCTAAGGATTGCTAACTTGCCACCTACAGTCCTCCGCTCTACCAGCTGAGCTATCGAAGGCTCACTGGTCAGGGACAAAACCTCAAACTGTCAGGTTGCTGAAGCTCCAACGCTGGCTAAAAATGCTATTGGCACTGACACACGTGCTGGCTGTTTTGATAAGTGAAGCAAAGACAACCCCAACTTCCCATATCGGGAGTCGAAATCGGGCCGCCTGGGTGAGAACAAAAAATACTGACCGCTAGACCATATGGGATCTTCCTTCCGCCTGGAGCAGGCCCGTTGGCTTTTAGTGTGTGACCGCCCCCTTTAAGAACATGAGAACGATCCAAAGGGATTGTTTACTGAATTCAATTTCATCAGGCTCACCGGAGGGAGCTCTCATTTGCCCCGCCCAGTGGGTTCAGTTTCCTCCCATTCCTGTGATGGTATAATGGACATTATAAACTGGTCGTAAAGCAGGGTCCTTGTGACAGTATTCATGCAATGCATTTGAAAAGATGCATGGCATTGTATGGCAATCGTTATCCCACTGAAAAGAAGCCTTTTGTTGGACAGAAAAATTTTAATATTAATCTACCAATCCAATATTAATAATAACAAAAACTATGGGCCAATAAAACGAAATAATAAAAAGGCTATGGGCTGACAGCGAAGCAAAAGATTAAGAGCGAGCCAGCCAGGAGTCAAACCTAGAATCTTCTAATCCGTAGTCAGACGCGTTGTCCATTGCGCCACTGGCCCACCGGTCCGGAGTCCTTGAGCTTACTCGGGACCTGTTGCTGTTCGACTGGGCAGAGGCCTTTCATGACATCTACTTTTCCTCATGCCATTAACAGGCCTGGAGCCACTCTCAGGAAGGGGTCAGATGAGGGGCCTGCTATAATAACCTTCGAGATGGTTGCATTGTTTTCATGGCAAGTTGTGGTGTTGTTAGGATATTCCAACAGAGCCTGTGACAGTTTCTCAGCAGAAGAACTGGGATCCTGTGTCAGAGACGTCTCCTCTCCTGGAGAAAAACACAAGCCTTAGTGGTCTTGCTTCAAAATCTGGTAGAGGCCCAAAGCCAGGCTTGAGGGGCAGGTATCAATCGAACTTCCCTGGTAGTATAGTGGTTAGGATTCGGCGCTCTCACCGCCGCGGCCCGGGTTCGATTCCCGGTCAGGGAATGAGCTTTTACCCTCCATCGGTGGTCGTGATTGCAAAATGGCGGACTACGAACTGAAGTGCAGACGGCCTCTTCTAGAAGCACGGTCAAGGAAATGTTTGCGTGTGAAAAAGATCTCCTTCGAACCAGCGACCTAAGGATTGCTAACTTCCCACATACAGTCCTCCGCTCTACCAGCTGAGCTATCGAAGGCACACTGGTCAGGGACAAACCTCAAAGTTTCAGGTTGCTGAAGCTCCGCCACTGGCTAAAAGTGCTATTGGCACTGAAACACGTGCTGGCTGTTTCGATTAGTGAAGCAAAGGCAAAAGATGCAGAGCGAGCCAGCTAAAGGTCTAGTGTTTAGGATTTCACACTCTCACCGCCGTAGCCCGGGTTCGATTCTCCGTCAGGGAATGAACTTTTACCCTTTATCGGCGGTCGTTATTGCAAATTGGCGGACTACGAACTCAAGCGTAGTAACTCAATACTGTCATGCAATAAATTGCATGACAGTATTCATGCAATGCATTTGACAAGACGCATGGCCCGTTGGCTTTTAGTGTGTGACGGCCCCCTTTAAGAACATGGGAATGATCCGAAGGGATTGTTTACTGAATTCAATTTCATCAGGCTCACCGGAGGGAGCTCTCATTTGCCTCGCCCAGTGGGTTCAGTTTCCTCCCATTCCTGTGATGGTATAATGGACACTATAAACTGGTCGTAAAGCAAGGTCCTTGTGACAGTATTCATGCCATGCATTTTAAAAGACGCATGGCATTGTATGGTAACCGTTATCCCACTGACAAAGAAGCCTATTGTTGGACTGTCAAATTTTAATATTAATCTACCAATCCAATATTAATAATAACAAAAACTATGGGCCAATAAAACGAAATAATAAAACGTCTATGGGCTGACAGCGAAGCAAATGATGCAGAGCGAGCAAGCCAGGAATTTAAGCTAGAATCTCCTGATCCATAGTCAGACGCGTTGTCCATTGCGACTACGAACTCAAGCGCTGACGGCCTCTTCGCGAAGCGCGGGCAAGGAAATGTTTGCGTGTGAAAAAGATCTCCTTCGAGCCGGAGTCGAACCAGCGACCTAAGGATTGCTAACCTGCCACCTACAGTCCTCCGCTCTACCAGCTGAGCTATCGAAGGCTCTCTGGTCAGGGACAGAACCTCAAACTGTCAGGTTGCTGAAGCTCCGCCGCTAGCTAATAGTGCTATTGGCACCGACACACATGCTGGCTCTTTCGATAAGTGAAGCAAAGACAACCCCAAATTCCCATACCGGGAGTCGAACCCGGACCGCCTGGGTGAAAACCAGGAATCCTGACCGCTAGACCATATGGGATCTTCCTTCTGCCTGGAGAGGCAGAGACTGGCATTGCATTGCATGGCAACCGTTATCCCACTGAAAAGAAGCCTTTTGTTGGACAGAACATTTTTAATATTAATCTACCAATCCAATATTAATAATAACAAAAACTATGGGCCAATAAAACGAAATAATAAAAAGGCTATGGGCTGACAGCGAAGCAAAAAATTAAGAACGAGCCAGCCAGGAGTCGAACCTAGAATCTTCTGATCCGTAGTCAGACGCGTTGTCCATTGCGCCACTGGCGAAGATGAGGGGCCTGCTATAATAACCTTCGAGATGGGTTGCATTGTTTTCATGGCAAGTTGTGGTGTTGTTAGGATATTCCAACAGAGCCTGTGACAGTTTCTCAGCAGAAGAACTGGGATCCAGTGTCAGAGACGTCTCCTCTCCTGGAGAAAAACACAAGCCTTAGTGGTCTTGCTTCAAAATCTGGTAGAGGCCCACAGCCATGCTTGAGGGGCAGGAATCAACAGAACTTCCCTGGTAGTCTAGTGACTTTGCATTATTGCAAATTGGCGGACTACGAACTCAAGCGTAGTAACTCAATACTGTCATGCAATAAATTGCATGACAGTATTCATGCAATGCATTTGAAAAGACGCATGGCATTGTATGGTAACCGTTATCCCACTGACAAAGAAGCCTATTGTTAGACTGTCAAATTTTAATATTAATCTACCAATCCAATATTAATAATATCAAAAACGATGGGCCTATAAAACGAAATAATAAAACGAATATGGGCTGACAGCGAAGCAAAAGATGCAGAGCGAGCAAGCCAGGAATTGAAGCTAGAATCTCCTGATCCATAGTCAGACGCTTTGTCCATTTGTCCTACGAACTCAAGTGCTGACGGCCTCTTCGAGAAGCACGGCCAAGGAAATGTTTGCGTGTGAAAAAGATCTCCTTCCAGCCGGAGTCGAACCAGCGACCTAAGGATTGCTGACTTCCCACCTATAGTCCCCCGCTCTACCAGCTGAGCTATCGAAGGCTCACTGGTCAGGAACAGAACCTCAAACTGTCAGGTTGCTGAAGCTCCACCGCTGGCTAAAAGTGCTATTGGCACTGACACACGTGCTGGCTGTTTTGATAAGTGAAGCAAAGACAACCCCAACTGCCCATATCGGGAGTCGAAATCGGGCCACCTGGGTGAGAACAAAGAATCCTGACCGCTAGACCATATGGGATCTTCCTTCCGCCTGGAGCAGGCCCGTTGGCTTTTAGTGTGTGACCACCCCCTTTAAGAACATGAGAACGATCCAAAAGGATTGTTTACTGAATTCAATTTCATCAGGCTCACTGGAGGGAGCTCTCATTTGCCTCACCCAGTGGGTTCAGTTTCCTCCCATTCCTGTGATGGTATAATGGACACTATAAACTGGTCGTAAAGCAGGGTCCTTGTGACAGTATTCATGCAATGCATTTGAAAAGACGCATGGCATTGTATGGTAACCGTTATCCCACTGACAAAGAAGCCTATTGTTGGACTGTCAAATTTTAATATTAATCTACCAATCCAATATTAATAATATCAAAAACGATGGGCCAATAAAACGAATTTTTGCGTGTGAAAAAGATCTCCTTCGAGCCGGAGTCGAACCAGCAACCTAAGGATTGCTAACTTGCCACCTACAGTCCTCCGCTCTACCAGCTGAGCTATCGAAGGCTCACTGGTTAGGGACAGAACCTCAAACTGTCAGGTTGCTGAAGCTCCACCGCTGGCTAAAAGTGCTATTGGCACTGACACACGTGCTGGCTGTTTTGATAAGTGAAGCAAAGACAACCTCAACTTCCCATATCGGGAGTCAAAATCGGGCCACCTGGGTGAGAACCAAGAATCCTGACCGCTAGACCATATGGGATCTTCCTTCCGCATGGAGCAGGCCCGTTGGCTTTTAGTGTGTGACGGCCCCCTTTAAGAACATGGGAATGATCCGAAGGGATTGTTTACTGAATTCAATTTCATCAGGCTCACCGGAGGGAGCTCTCATTTGCCTCGCCCAGTGGGTTCAGTTTCCTCCCATTCCTGTGATGGTATAATGGACACTATAAACTGGTCATAAAGCAAGGTCCTTGTGACAGTATTCATGCCATGCATTTTAAAAGACGCATGGCATTGTATGGTAACCGTTATCCCACTGACAAAGAAGCCTATTGTTGGACTGTAAAATTTTAATATTAATCTACCAATCCAATATTAATAATAACAAAAACTATGGGCGAATAAAACAAAATAATAAAACGTCTATGGGCTGACAGCGAAGCAAATGATGCAGAGCGAGCAAGCCAGGAATTGAAGCTAGAATCTACTGATCCATAGTCAGACGCTTTGTCCATTGCGACTACGAACTCAAGTGCTGACGGCCTCTTCGAGAAGCACGGCCAAGGAAATGTTTGCGTGTGAAAAAGATCTCCTTCGAGTCGGAGTCGAACCAGCGACCTAAGGATTGCTAACTTGCCACCTACAGTCCTCCGCTCTACCAGCTGAGCTATCGAAGGCTCACTGGTCAGGGACAGAACCTCAAACTGTCAGGTTGCTGAAGCTCCAACGCTGGCTAAAAGTGCTATTGGCACTGACACACGTGCTGGCTGTTTTGATAAGTGAAGCAAAGACAACCCCAACTTCCCATATCGGGAGTCGAAATCGGGCCACCTAGGTGAGAACAAAAAATACTGACCGCTAGACCATATGGGATCTTCCTTCCGCCTGGAGCAGGCCCGTTGGCTTTTAGTGTGTGACCGCCCCCTTTAAGAACATGAGAACGATCCAAAGGGATTGTTTACTGAATTCAATTTCATCAGGCTCACCGGAGGGAGCTCTCATTTGCCCCGCCCAGTGGGTTCAGTTTCCTCCCATTCCTGTGATGGTATAATGGACATTATAAACTGGTCGTAAAGCAGGGTCCTTGTGACAGTATTCATGCAATGCATTTGAAAAGATGCATGGCATTGTATGGCAACCGTTATCCCACTGAAAAGAAGCCTTTTGTTGGACAGAAAAAAATTAATATTAATCTACCAATCCAATATTAATAATAACAAAAACTATGGGCCAATAAAACGAAATAATAAAAAGGCTATGGGCTGACAGCGAAGCAAAAGATTAAGAGCGAGCCAGCCAGGAGTCAAACCTAGAATCTTCTAATCCGTAGTCAGACGTGTTGTCCATTGCGCCACTGGCCCACTGGTCCGGAGTCCTTGAGCTTACTCGGGACCTGTTGCTGTTCGACTGGGCAGAGACCTTTCATGACATCTACTTTTCCTCATGCCATTAACAGGCCTGGAGCCACTCTCAGGAAGGGGTCAGATGAGGGGCCTGCTATAATAACCTTCGAGATGGGTTGCATTGTTTTCATGGCAAGTTGTGGTGTTGTTAGGATATTCCAACAGAGCCTGTGACAGTTTCTCAGCAGAAGAACTGGGATCCAGTGTCAGAGACGTCTCCTCTCCTGGAGAAAAACACAAGTCTGAGTGGTCTTGCTTCAAAATCTGGTAGAGGCCCAAAGCCAGGCTTGAGGGGCAGGTATCAACAGAACTTCCCTGGTAGTCTAGTGGTTAGGATTCGGCGCTCTCACCGCCGCGGCCCGGGTTCGATTCCCGGTCAGGGAAAGAGCTTTTACCCTCCATCGGTGGTCGTGATTGCAAAATGGCGGACTACGAACTGAAGTGCAGACGGCCTCTTCGAGAAGCACGGTCAAGGAAATGTTTGCGTGTGAAAAAGATCTCCTTCGAACCAGCGACCTAAGGATTGCTAACTTCCCACATACAGTCCTCCGCTCTACCAGCTGAGCTATCGAAGGCACACTGGTCAGGGACAGAACCTCAAAGTTTCAGGTTGCTGAAGCTCCGCCACTGGCTAAAAGTGCTATTGGCACTGAAACACGTGCTGGCTGTTTCGATTAGTGAAGCAAAGGCAAAAGATGCAGAGCGAGCCAGCTAAAGGTCTAGTGTTGAGGATTTCACACTCTCACCGCCGTAGCCCGGGTTCGATTCTCGGTCAGGGAATGAACTTTTACCCTTTATCGGCGGTCGTTATTGCAAATTGGCGGACTACGAACTCAAGCGTAGTAACTCAATACTGTCATGCAATAAATTGCATGACAGTATTCATGCAATGCATTTGACAAGACGCATGGCCCGTTGGCTTTTAGTGTGTGACGGCCCCCTTTAAGAACATGGGAATGATCCGAAGGGATTGTTTACTGAATTCAATTTCATCAGGCTCACCGGAGGGAGCTCTCATTTGCCTCGCCCAGTGGGTTCAGTTTCCTCCCATTCCTGTGATGGTATAATGGACACTATAAACTGGTCGTAAAGCAAGGTCCTTGTGACAGTATTCATGCCATGCACTTTAAAAGACGCATGGCATTGTATGGTATCCGTTATCCCACTGACAAAGAAGCCTATTGTTGGACTGTCAAATTTTAATATTAATCTACCAATCCAATATTAATAATAACAAAAACTATGGGCCAATAAAACGAAATAATAAAACGTCTATGGGCTGACAGCGAAGCAAATGATGCAGAGCGAGCAAGCCAGGAATTTAAGCTAGAATCTCCTGATCCATAGTCAGACGCGTTGTCCATTGCGACTACGAACTCAAGCGCTGACGGCCTCTTCGCGAAGCGCGGCCAAGGAAATGTTTGCGTGTGAAAAAGATCTCCTTCGAGCCGGAGTCGAACCAGCGACCTAAGGATTGCTAACCTGCCACCTACAGTCCTCCGCTCTACCAGCTGAGCTATCGAAGGCTCTCTGGTCAGGGACAGAACCTCAAACTGTCAGGTTGCTGAAGCTCCGCCGCTAGCTAATAGTGCTATTGGCACCGACACACATGCTGGCTCTTTCGATAAGTGAAGCAAAGACAACCCCCAATTCCCATACCGGGAGTCGAACCCCGACCGCCTGGGTGAAAACCAGGAATCCTGACCGCTAGACTATATGGGATCTTCCTTCTGCCTGGAGAGGCAGAGACTGGCATTGCATTGCATGGCAACCGTTATCCCACTGAAAAGAAGCCTTTTGTTGGACAGAAAATTTTTAATATTAATCTACCAATCCAATATTAATAATAACAAAAACTATGGGCCAATAAAACGAAATAATAAAAAGGCTATGGGCTGACAGCGAAGCAAAAGATTAAGAGCGAGCCAGCCAGGAGTCAAACCTAGAATCTTCTAATCCGTAGTCAGACGCGTTGTCCATTGCGCCACTGGCCCACCGGTCCGGAGTCCTTGAGCTTACTCGGGACCTGTTGCTGTTCGACTGGGCAGAGGCCTTTCATGAAATCTACTTTTCCTCATGCCATTAACAGGCCTGGAGCCACTCTCAGGAAGGGGTCAGATGAGGGGCCTGCTATAATAACCTTCGAGATGGGTTGCATTGTTTTCATGGCAAGTTGTGGTGTTGTTAGGATATTCCAACAGAGCCTGTGACAGTTTCTCAGCAGAAGAACTGGGATCCAGTGTCAGAGACGTCTCCTCTCCTGGAGAAAAACACAAGCCTTAGTGGTCTTGCTTCAAAATCTGGTAGAGGACCAAAGCCAGGCTTGAGGGGCAGGTATCAACAGAACTTCCCTGGTAGTCTATTGGTTAGGATTCGGCGCTCTCACCGCCGCGGCCCGGGTTCGATTCCCGGTCAGGGAATGAGCTTTTACCCTCCATCGGTGGTCGTAATTGCAAAATGGCGGACTACGAACTGAAGTGCAGACGGCCTCTTCGAGAAGCACGGTCAAGGAAATGTTTGCGTGTGAAAAAGATCTCCTTCGAACCAGCGACCTAAGGATTGCTAACTTCCCACATACAGTCCTCCGCTCTACCAGCTGAGCTATCGAAGGCACACTGGTCAGGGACAGAACCTCAAAGTTTCAGGTTGCTGAAGCTCCGCCACTGGCTAAAAGTGCTATTGGCACTGAAACACGTGCTGGCTGTTTCGATTAGTGAAGCAAAGGCAAAAGATGCAGAGCGAGCCAGCTAAAGGTCTAGTGTTGAGGATTTCACACTCTCACCGCCGTAGCCCGGGTTCGATTCTCGGTCAGGGAATGAACTTTTACCCTTTATCGGCGGTCGTTATTGCAAATTGGCGGACTACGAACTCAAGCGTAGTAACTCAATACTGTCATGCAATAAATTGCATGACAGTATTCATGCAATGCATTTGACAAGACGCATGGCCCGTTGGCTTTTAGTGTGTGACGGCCCCCTTTAAGAACATGGGAATGATCCGAAGGGATTTTTTACTGAATTCAATTTCATCAGGCTCACCGGAGGGAGCTCTCATTTGCCTCGCCCAGTGGGTTCAGTTTCCTCCCATTCCTGTGATGGTATAATGGACACTATAAACTGGTCATAAAGCAAGGTCCTTGTGACAGTATTCATGCCATGCACTTTAAAAGACGCATGGCATTGTATGGTATCCGTTATCCCACTGACAAAGAAGCCTATTGTTGGACTGTCAAATTTTAATATTAATCTACCAATCCAATATTAATAATAACAAAAACTATGGGCCAATAAAACGAAATAATAAAACGTCTATGGGCTGACAGCGAAGCAAATGATGCAGAGCGAGCAAGCCAGGAATTTAAGCTAGAATCTCCTGATCCATAGTCAGACGCGTTGTCCATTGCGACTACGAACTCAAGCGCTGACGGCCTCTTCGCGAAGCGCGGCCAAGGAAATGTTTGCGTGTGAAAAAGATCTCCTTCGAGCCGGACCAGCGACCTAAGGATTGCTAACCTGCCACGTACAGTCCTCCGCTCTACCAGCTGAGCTATCGAAGGCTCTCTGGTCAGGGACAGAACCTCAAACTGTCAGGTTGCTGAAGCTCCGCCGCTAGCTAATAGTGCTATTGGCACCGACACACATGCTGGCTCTTTCGATAAGTGAAGCAAAGACAACCCCCAATTCCCATACCGGGAGTCGAACCCGGACCGCCTGGGTGAAAACCAGGAATCCTGACCGCTAGACTATATGGGATCTTCCTTCTGCCTGGAGAGGCAGAGACTGGCATTGCATTGCATGGCAACCGTTATCCCACTGAAAAGAAGCCTTTTGTTGGACAGAAAATTTTTAATATTAATCTACCAATCCAATATTAATAATAACAAAAACTATGGGCCAATAAAACGAAATAATAAAACGTCTATGGGCTGACAGCGAAGCAAAAGATTAAGAACGAGCCAGCCAGGAGTCGAACCTAGAATCTTCTGATCCGTAGTCAGACGCGTTGTCCATTGCGCCACTGGCCCAGTTGTCCAGAGTCCTTGAGCTTACTCGGCACCTGTTGCTGTTCGACTGGGCAGAGGCTTTTCATGACATCTACTTTTCCTCATGCCATTAACAGGCCTGGAGCCACCGTCGGGAAGGGGTCAGATGAGGGGCCTGCTATAATAACCTTCGAGATGGGTTGCATTGTTTTCATGGCAAGTTGTGGTGTTGTTAGGATATTCCAACAGAGCCTGTGACAGTTTCTCAGCAGAAGAACTGGGATCCAGTGTCAGAGACGTCTCCTCTCCTGGAGAAAAACACAAGCCTTAGTGGTCTTGCTTCAAAATCTGGTAGAGGCCCAAAGCCATGCTTGAGGGGCAGGAATCAACAGAACTTCCCTGGTAGTCTAGTGACTTTGCATTATTGCAAATTGGCGGACTACGAACTCAAGCGTAGTAACTCAATACTGTCATGCAATAAATTGCATGACAGTATTCATGCAATGCATTTGAAATGACGCATGGCATTGTATGGTAACCGTTATCCCACTGACAAAGAAGCCTATTGTTGGACTGTCAAATTTTAATATTAATCTACCAATCCAATATTAATAATATCAAAAACGATGGGCCTATAAAACGAAATAATAAAACGCCTATGGGCTGACAGCGAAGCAAAAGATGCAGAGCGAGCAAGCCAGGAATTGAAGCTAGAATCTCCTGATCCATAGTCAGACGCTTTGTCCATTGCGACTACGAACTCAAGTGCTGACGGCCTCTTCGAGAAGCACGGCCAAGGAAATGTTTGCGTGTGAAAAAGATCTCCTTCGAGCCGGAGTCGAACCAGCGACCTAAGGATTGCTTACTTCCCACCTATAGTCCCCCGCTCTACCAGCTGAGCTATCGAACGCTCACTGGTCAGGAACAGAACCTCAAACTGTCAGGTTGCTGAAGCTCCACCGCTGGCTAAAAGTGCTATTGGCACTGACACACGTGCTGGCTGTTTTGATAAGTGAAGCAAAGACAACCCCAACTTCCCATATCGGGAGTCGAAATCGGGCCACCTGGGTGAGAACAAAGAATCCTGACCGCTAGACCATATGGGATCTTCCTTCCGCCTGGAGCAGGCCCGTTGGCTTTAAGTGTGTGACCACCCCCTTTAAGAACATGAGAACGATCCAAAAGGATTGTTTACTGAATTCAATTTCATCAGGCTCACTGGAGGGAGCTCTCATTTGCCTCGCCCAGTGGGTTCAGTTTCCTCCCATTCCTGTGATGGTATAATGGACACTATAAACTGGTCGTAAAGCAGGGTCCTTGTGACAGTATTCATGCATTGCATTTGAAAAGACGCATGGCATTGTATGGTAACCGTTATCCCACTGACAAAGAAGCCTATTGTTGGACTGTCAAATTTTAATATTAATCTACCAATCAAATATTAATAATATCAAAAACGATGGGCCAATAAAACTAATTTTTGCGTGTGAAAAAGATCTCCTTCGAGCCGGAGTCGAACCAGCAACCTAAGGATTGCTAACTTGCCACCTACAGTCCTCCGCTCTACCAGCTGAGCTATCGAAGGCTCACTAGTTAGGGACAGAACCTCAAACTGTCAGGTTGCTGAAGCTCCACCGCTGGCTAAAAGTGCTATTGGCACTGACACACGTGCTGGCTGTTTTGATAAGTGAAGCAAAGACAACCCCAACTTCCCATATCGGGAGTCAAAATCGGGCCACCCTGGTGAGAACAAAGAATCCTGACCGCTAGACCATATGGGATCTTCCTTCCGCATGGAGCAGGCCCGTTGGCTTTTAGTGTGTGACGGCCCCCTTTAAGAACATGGGAATGATCCGAAGGGATTGTTTACTGAATTCAATTTCATCAGGCTCACCGGAGGGAGCTCTCATTTGCCTCGCCCAGTGGGTTCAGTTTCCTCCCATTCCTGTGATGGTATAATGGACACTATAAACTGGTCATAAAGCAAGGTCCTTGTGACAGTATTCATGCCATGCATTTTAAAAGACGCATTGCATTGTATGGTAACCGTTATCCCACTGACAAAGAAGCCTATTGTTGGACTGTCAAATTTTAATATTAATCTACCAATCCAATATTAATAATAACAAAAACTATGGGCCAATAAAACGAAATAATAAAACGTCTATGGGCTCACAGCGAAGCAAATGATGCAGAGCGAGCAAGCCAGGAATTGAAGCTAGAATCTCCTGATCCATAGTCAGACGCTTTGTCCATTGGGACTACGAACTCAAGTGCTGACGGCCTCTTCGAGAAGCACGGCCAAGGAAATGTTTGCGTGTGAAAAAGATCTCCTTCGAGCCGGAGTCGAACCAGAGACCTAAGGATTGCTAACTTGCCACCTACAGTCCTGCGCTCTACCAGCTGAGCTATCGAAGGCTCACTGGTCAGGGACAGAACCTCAAACTGTCAGGTTGCTGAAGCTCCAACGCTGGCTAAAAGTGCTATTGGCACTGACCACGTGCTGGCTGTTTTGATAAGTGAAGCAAAGACAACCCCAACTTCCCATATCGGGAGTCGAAATCGGGCCACCTGGGTGAGATCAAAAAATACTGACCGCTAGACCATATGGGATCTTCTTTCCGCCTGGAGCAGGCCCGTTGGCTTTTAGTGTGTGACCGCCCCCTTTAAGAACATGAGAACGATCCAAAGGGATTGTTTACTGAATTCAATTTCATCAGGCTCACCGGAGGGAGCTCTCATTTGCCTCGCCCAGTGGGTTCAGTTTCCTCCCATTCCTGTGATGGTATAATGGACATTATAAACTGGTCGTAAAGCAGGGTCCTTGTGACAGTATTCATGCAATGCATTTGAAAAGACGCATGCCATTGTATGGTAACCCTTATCCCACTGACAAAGAAGCCTATTGTTGGACTGTCAAATTTTAATATTAATCTACCAATCCAATATTAATAATAACAAAAACTATGGGCCAATAAAACGAAATAATAAAACGTCTATGGGCTGACAGCGAAGCAAATGATGCAGAGCGAGCAAGCCAGGAATTTAAGCTAGAATCTTCTGATCCATAGTCAGACGCGTTGTCCATTGCGACTACGAACTCAAGCGCTGACGGCCTCTTCGCGAAGCGCGGCCAAGGAAATGTTTGCGTGTGAAAAAGATCTCCTTCGAGCCGGAGTCGAACCAGCGACCTAAGGATTGCTAACCTGCCACCTACAGTCCTCCGCTCTACCAGCTGAGCTATTGTAGGCTCTCTGGTCAGGGACAGAACCTCAAACTGTCAGGTTGCTGAAGCTCCGCCGCTAGCTAATAGTGCTATTGGCACCGACACACATGCTGGCTCTTTCGATAAGTGAAGCAAAGACAACCCCAAATTCCCATACCGGGAGTCGAACCCAGACCGCCTGGGTGAAAACCAGGAATCCTGACCGCTAGACCATATGGGATCTTCCTTCTGCCTGGAGAGGCAGAGACTGGCATTGCATTGCATGGCAACCGTTATCCCACTGAAAAGAAGCCTTTTGTTGGACAGAAAATTTTTAATATTAATCTACCAATCCAATATTAATATTAACACAAACTATGGGCCAATAAACGAAATAAGAAAAAGGTTATGGGCTGACAGCGAAGCAAAAGATTAAGAACGAGCCAGCCAGGAGTCGAACCTAGAATCTTCTTATCCGTAGTCAGACGCGTTGTCCATTGCGCCACTGGCCCACTGGTCCAGAGTCCTTGAGCTTACTCGGCACCTGTTGCTGTTCGACTGGGCAGAGGCTTTTCATGACATCTACTTTTCCTCATGCCATTAACAGGCCTGGAGCCACCGTCAGGAAGGGGTCAGATGAGGGGCCTGCTATAATAACCTTCGAGATGGGTTGCATTGTTTTCATGGCAAGTTGTGGTGTTGTTAGGATATTCCAACAGAGCCTGTGACAGTTTCTCAGCAGAAGAACTGGGATCCAGTGTCAGAGACGTCTCCTCTCCTGGAGAAAAACACAAGCCTTAGTGGTCTTGCTTCAAAATCTGGTAGAGGCCCACAGCCATGCTTGAGGGGCAGGAATCAACAGAACTTCCCTCGTAGTCTAGTGACTTTGCATTATTGCAAATTGGCGGACTACGAACTCAAGCGTAGTAACTCAATACTGTCATGCAATAAATTGCATGACAGTATTCATGCAATGCATTTGACAAGACGCATGGCCCGTTGGCTTTTAGTGTGTGACGGCCCCCTTTAAGAACATGGGAATGATCCGAAGGGATTGTTTACTGAATTCAATTTCATCAGGCTCACCGGAGGGAGCTCTCATTTGCCTCGCCCAGTGGGTTCAGTTTCCTCCCATTCCTGTGATGGTATAATGGACACTATAAACTGGTCGTAAAGCAAGGTCCTTGTGACAGTATTCATGCCATGCATTTTAAAAGACGCATGGCATTGTATGGTAACCGTTATCCCACTGACAAAGAAGCCTATTGTTGGACTGTCAAATTTTAATATTAATCTACCAATCCAATATTAATAATAACAAAAATTATGGGCCAATAAAACGAAATAATAAAACGTCTATGGGCTGACAGCAAAGCAAATGATGCAGAGCGAGCAAGCCAGGAATTTAAGCTACAATCTCCTGATCCATAGTCAGACGCGTTGTCCATTGCGACTACGAACTCAAGCGCTGACGGCCTCTTCGCGAAGCGCGGCCAAGGAAATGTTTGCGTGTGAAAAAGATCTCCTTCGAGCCGGAGTCGAACCAGCGACCTAAGGATTGCTAACCTGCCACCTACAGTCCTCCGCTCTACCAGCTGAGCTATCGAAGGCTCTCTGGTCAGGGACAGAACCTCAAACTGTCAGGTTGCTGAAGCTCCGCCGCTAGCTAATAGTGCTATTGGCACCGACACACATGCTGGCTCTTTCGATAAGTGAAGCAAAGACAACCCCAAATTCCCATACCGGGAGTCGAACCCGGACCGCCTGGGTGAAAACCAGGAATCCTGACCGCTAGACCATATGGGATCTTCCTTCTGCCTGGAGAGGCAGAGACTGGCATTGCATTGCATGGCAACCGTTATCCCACTGAAAAGAAGCCTTTTGTTGGACAGAAAATTTTTAATATTAATCTACCAATCCAATATTAATAATAACAAAAACTATGGGCCAATAAAACGAAATAATAAAACGTCTATGGGCTGACAGCGAAGCAAAAGATTAAGAACGAGCCAGCCAGGAGTCGAACCTAGAATCTTCTGATCCGTAGTCAGACGCGTTGTCCATTGCGCCACTGGCCCAGTGGTCCAGAGTCCTTGAGCTTACTCGGCACCTGTTGCTGTTCGACTGGGCAGAGGCTTTTCATGACATCTACTTTTCCTCATGCCATTAACAGGCCTGGAGCCACCGTCGGGAAGGGGTCAGATGAGGGGCCTGCTATAATAACCTTCGAGATGGGTTGCATTGTTTTCATGGCAAGTTGTGGTGTTGTTAGGATATTCCAACAGAGCCTGTGACAGTTTCTCAGCAGAAGAACTGGGATCCAGTGTCAGAGACGTCTCCTCTCCTGGAGAAAAACACAAGCCTTAGTGGTCTTGCTTCAAAATCTGGTAGAGGCGCAACGCCAGGCTTGAGGGGCAGGTATCAATGGAACTTCCCTGGTAGTCTAGTGGTAGGATTCGGCGCTCTCACCGCCGCGGCCCGGGTTCGATTCCCGGTCAGGGAATGAGCTTTTACCCTCCATCGGTGGTCGTGATTGCAAAATGGCGGACTACGAACTGAAGTGCAGACGGCCTCTTCGAGAAGCACGGTCAAGGAAATGTTTGCGTGTGAAAAAGATCTCCTTCGAACCAGCGACCTAAGGATTGCTAACTTCCCACATACAGTCCTCGGCTCTACCAGCTGAGCTATCGAAGGCACACTGGTCAGGGACAGAACCTCAAAGTTTCAGGTTGCTGAAGCTCCGCCACTGGCTAAAAGTGCTATTGGCACTGAAACACGTGCTGGCTGTTTCGATTAGTGAAGCAAAGGCAAAAGATGCAGAGCGAGCCAGCTAAAGGTCTAGTGTTTAGGATTTCACACTCTCACCGCCGTAGCCCGGGTTCGATTCTCCGTCAGGGAATGAACTTTTACCCTTTATCGGCGGTCGTTATTGCAAATTGGCGGACTACGAACTCAAGCGTAGTAACTCAATACTGTCATGCAATAAATTGCATGACAGTATTCATGCAATGCATTTGACAAGACGCATGGCATTGTATGGTAACCGTTATCCCACAGACAAAGAAGCCTATTGTTGGACTGTCAAATTTTAATATTAATCTACCAATCCAATATTAATAATATCAAAAACGATGGGCCAATAAAACGAAATAATAAAACGGCTATGGGCTGACAACGAAGCAAAAGATGCAGAGCGAGCAAGCCAGGAATTGAATCTAGAATCTCCTGATCCATAGTCAGACGCTTTGTCCATTGCGACTACGAACTCAAGTGCTGAAGGCCTCTTCGAGAAGCACGGCCAAGGCAATGTTTGCGTGTGAAAAAGATCTCCTTCGAGCCGGAGTCGAACCAGCGACCTAAGGATTGCTAACATGCCACCTACAGTCCTCCGCTCTACCAGCTGAGCTATCGAAGGCTCACTGGTTAGGGACAGAACCTCAAACTGTCAGGTTGCTGAAGCTCCACCGCTGGCTAAAAGTGCTATTGGCACTGACACACGTGCTGGCTGTTTTGATAAGTGAATCAAAGACAACCCCAACTTCCCATATCGGGAGTCAAAATCGGGCCATCTGGGTGAGAACCAAGAATCCTGACCGCTAGACCATATGGGATCTTCCTTCCGCATGGAGCAGGCCCGTTGGCTTTTAGTGTGTGACGGCCCCCTTTAAGAACATGGGAATGATCCGAAGGGATTGTTTACTGAATTCAATTTCATCAGGCTCACCGGAGGGAGCTCTCATTTGCCGTGCCCAGTGGGTTCAGTTTCCTCCCATTCCTGTGATGGTATAATGGACACTATAAACTGGTCGTAAAGCAAGGTCCTTGTGACAGTATTCATGCCATGCATTTTAAAAGACGCATGGCATTGTATGGTAACCGTTATCCCACTGACAAAGAAGCCTATTGTTAGACTGTAAAATTTTAATATTAATCTACCAATCCAATATTAATAATAACAAAAACTATGGGCCAATAAAACGAAATAATAAAACGTCTATGGGCTGACAGCGAAGCAAATGATGCAGAGCGAGCAAGCCAGGAATTTAAGCTACAATCTCCTGATCCATAGTCAGACGCGTTGTCCATTGCGACTACGAACTCAAGCGCTGACGGCCTCTTCGCGAAGCGCGGGCAAAGAAATGTTTGCGTGTGAAAAAGATCTCCTTCGAGCCGGAGTCGAACCAGCGACCTAAGGATTGCTAACCTGCCACCTACAGTCCTCCGCTCTACCAGCTGAGCTATCGAAGGCTCTCTGGTCAGGGACAGAACCTCAAACTGTCAGGTTGCTGAAGCTCCGCCGCTAGCTAATAGTGCTATTGGCACCGACACACATGCTGGCTCTTTCGATAAGTGAAGCAAAGACAACCCCAAATTCCCATACCGGGAGTCGAACCCAGACCGCCTGGATGAAAACCAGGAATCCTGACCGCTAGACCATATGGGATCTCCCTTCTACCTGGAGAGGCAGAGACTGGCATTGCATTGCATGGCAACCGTTATCCCACTGAAAAGAAGCCTTTTGTTGGACAGAAAATTTTTAATATTAATCTACCAATCCAATATTAATAATAACAAAAACTATGGGCCAATAAAACGAAATAATAAAAAGATTATGGGCTGACAGCGAAGCAAAAGATTAAGAACGAGCCAGCCAGGAGTCGAACCTAGAATCTTCTGATCCGTAGTCAGACGCGTTGTCCATTGCGCCACTGGCCCAGTGGTCCAGAGTCCTTGAGCTTACTCGGCACCTGTTGCTGTTCGACTGGGCAGAGGCTTTTCATGACATCTACTTTTCCTCATGCCATTAACAGGCCTGGAGCCACCGTCGGGAAGGGTTCAGATGAGGGGCCTGCTATAATAACCTTCGAGATGGGTTGCATTGTTTTCATGGCAAGTTGTGGTGTTGTTAGGATATTCCAACAGAGCCTGTGACAGTTTCTCAGCAGAAGAACTGGGATCCAGTGTCAGAGACGTCTCCTCACCTGGAGAAAAACACAAGACTTAGTGGTCTTGCTTCAAAATATGGTAGAGGCCCACAGCCATGCTTGAGGGGCAGGAATCAACAGAACTTCCCTGGTAGTCTAGTGACTTTGCATTATTGCAAATTGGCGGACTACGAACTCAAGCGTAGTAACTCAATACTGTCATGCAATAAATTGCATGACAGTATTCATGCAATGCATTTGAAAAGACGCATGGCATTGTATGGTAACCGTTATCCCACTGACAAAGAAGCCTATTGTTGGACTGTCAAATTTTAATATTAATCTACCAATCCAATATTAATAATAACACAAACTATGGGCCAATAAACGAAATAAGAAAAAGGTTATGGGCTGACAGCGAAGCAAAAGATTAAGAACGAGCCAGCCAGGAGTCGAACCTAGAATCTTCTTATCCGTAGTCAGACGCGTTGTCCATTGCGCCACTGGCCCACTGGTCCAGAGTCCTTGAGCTTACTCGGCACCTGTTGCTGTTCGACTGGGCAGAGGCTTTTCATGACATCTACTTTTCCTCATGCCATTAACAGGCCTGGAGCCACCGTCAGGAAGGGGTCAGATGAGGGGCCTGCTATAATAACCTTCGAGATGGGTTGCATTGTTTTCATGGCAAGTTGTGGTGTTGTTAGGATATTCCAACAGAGCCTGTGACAGTTTCTCAGCAGAAAAACTGGGATCCAGTGTCAGAGACGTCTCCTCTCCTGGAGAAAAACACAAGCCTTAGTGGTCTTGCTTCAAAATCTGGTAGAGGCCCACAGCCATGCTTGAGGGGCAGGAATCAACAGAACTTCCCTCGTAGTCTAGTGACTTTGCATTACTGCAAATTGGCGGACTACGAACTCAAGCGTAGTAACTCAATACTGTCATGCAATAAATTGCATGACAGTATTCATGCAATGCATTTGACAAGACGCATGGCCCGTTGGCTTTTAGTGTGTGACGGCCCCCTTTAAGAACATGGGAATGATCCGAAGGGATTGTTTACTGAATTCAATTTCATCAGGCTCACCGGAGGGAGCTCTCATTTGCCTCGCCCAGTGGGTTCAGTTTCCTCCCATTCCTGTGATGGTATAATGGACACTATAAACTGGTCGTAAAGCAAGGTCCTTGTGACAGTATTCATGCCATGCATTTTAAAAGACGCATGGCATTGTATGGTAACCGTTATCCCACTGACAAAGAAGCCTATTGTTGGACTGTCAAATTTTAATATTAATCTACCAATCCAATATTAATAATAACAAAAACTATGGGCCAATAAAACGAAATAATAAAACGTCTATGGGCTGACAGCAAAGCAAATGATGCAGAGCGAGCAAGCCAGGAATTTAAGCTACAATCTCCTGATCCATAGTCAGACGCGTTGTCCATTGCGACTACGAACTCAAGCGCTGACGGCCTCTTCGCGAAGCGCGGCCAAGGAAATGTTTGCGTGTGAAAAAGATCTCCTTCGAGCCGGAGTCGAACCAGCGACCTAAGGATTGCTAACCTGCCACCTACAGTCCTCCGCTCTACCAGCTGAGCTATCGAAGGCTCTCTGGTCAGGGACAGAACCTCAAACTGTCAGGTTGCTGAAGCTCCGCCGCTAGCTAATAGTGCTATTGGCACCGACACACATGCTGGCTCTTTCGATAAGTGAAGCAAAGACAACCCCAAATTCCCATACCGGGAGTCGAACCCGGACCGCCTGGGTGAAAACCAGGAATCCTGACCGCTAGACCATATGGGATCTTCCTTCTGCCTGGAGAGGCAGAGACTGGCATTGCATTGCATGGCAACCGTTATCCCACTGAAAAGAAGCCTTTTGTTGGACAGAAAATTTTTAATATTAATCTACCAATCCAATATTAATAATAACAAAAACTATGGGCCAATAAAACGAAATAATAAAACGTCTATGGGCTGACAGCGAAGCAAAAGATTAAGAACGAGCCAGCCAGGAGTCGAACCTAGAATCTTCTGATCCGTAGTCAGACGCGTTGTCCATTGCGCCACTGGCCCAGTGGTCCAGCGTCCTTGAGCTTACTCGGCACCTGTTGCTGTTCGACTGGGCAGAGGCTTTTCATGACATCTACTTTTCCTCATGCCATTAACAGGCCTGGAGCCACCGTCGGGAAGGGGTCAGATGAGGGGCCTGCTATAATAACCTTCGAGATGGGTTGCATTGTTTTCATGGCAAGTTGTGGTGTTGTTAGGATATTCCAACAGAGCCTGTGACAGTTTCTCAGCAGAAGAACTGGGATCCAGTGTCAGAGACGTCTCCTCTCCTGGAGAAAAACACAAGCCTTAGTGGTCTTGCTTCAAAATCTGGTAGAGGACCAAAGCCAGGCTTGAGGGGCAGGTATCAACAGAACTTCCCTGGTAGTCTAGTGGTTAGGATTCGGCGCTCTCACCGCCGCGGCCCGGGTTCGATTCCCGGTCAGGGAATGAGCTTTTACCCTCCATCGGTGGTCGTAATTGCAAAATGGCGGACTACGAACTGAAGTGCAGACGGCCTCTTCGAGAAGCACGGTCAAGGAAATGTTTGCGTGTGAAAAAGATCTCCTTCGAACCAGCGACCTAAGGATTGCTAACTTCCCACATACAGTCCTCCGCTCTACCAGCTGAGCTATCGAAGGCACACTGGTCAGGGACAGAACCTCAAAGTTTCAGGTTGCTGAAGCTCCGCCACTGGCTAAAAGTGCTATTGGCACTGAAACACGTGCTGGCTGTTTCGATTAGTGAAGCAAAGGCAAAAGATGCAGAGCGAGCCAGCTAAAGGTCTAGTGTTGAGGATTTCACACTCTCACCGCCGTAGCCCGGGTTCGATTCTCGGTCAGGGAATGAACTTTTACCCTTTATCGGCGGTCGTTATTGCAAATTGGCGGACTACGAACTCAAGCGTAGTAACTCAATACTGTCATGCAATAAATTGCATGACAGTATTCATGCAATGCATTTGACAAGACGCATGGCCCGTTGGCTTTTAGTGTGTGACGGCCCCCTTTAAGAACATGGGAATGATCCGAAGGGATTTTTTACTGAATTCAATTTCATCAGGCTCACCGGAGGGAGCTCTCATTTGCCTCGCCCAGTGGGTTCAGTTTCCTCCCATTCCTGTGATGGTATAATGGACACTATAAACTGGTCATAAAGCAAGGTCCTTGTGACAGTATTCATGCCATGCACTTTAAAAGACGCATGGCATTGTATGGTATCCGTTATCCCACTGACAAAGAAGCCTATTGTTGGACTGTCAAATTTTAATATTAATCTACCAATCCAATATTAATAATAACAAAAACTATGGGCCAATAAAACGAAATAATAAAACGTCTATGGGCTGACAGCGAAGCAAATGATGCAGAGCGAGCAAGCCAGGAATTTAAGCTAGAATCTCCTGATCCATAGTCAGACGCGTTGTCCATTGCGACTACGAACTCAAGCGCTGACGGCCTCTTCGCGAAGCGCGGCCAAGGAAATGTTTGCGTGTGAAAAAGATCTCCTTCGAGCCGGACCAGCGACCTAAGGATTGCTAACCTGCCACGTACAGTCCTCCGCTCTACCAGCTGAGCTATCGAAGGCTCTCTGGTCAGGGACAGAACCTCAAACTGTCAGGTTGCTGAAGCTCCGCCGCTAGCTAATAGTGCTATTGGCACCGACACACATGCTGGCTCTTTCGATAAGTGAAGCAAAGACAACCCCCAATTCCCATACCGGAAGTCGAACCCGGACCGCCTGGGTGAAAACCAGGAATCCTGACCGCTAGACTATATGGGATCTTCCTTCTGCCTGGAGAGGCAGAGACTGGCATTGCATTGCATGGCAACCGTTATCCCACTGAAAAGAAGCCTTTTGTTGGACAGAAAATTTTTAATATTAATCTACCAATCCAATATTAATAATAACAAAAACTATGGGCCAATAAAACGAAATAATAAAACGTCTATGGGCTGACAGCGAAGCAAAAGATTAAGAACGAGCCAGCCAGGAGTCGAACCTAGAATCTTCTGATCCGTAGTCAGACGCGTTGTCCATTGCGCCACTGGCCCAGTTGTCCAGAGTCCTTGAGCTTACTCGGCACCTGTTGCTGTTCGACTGGGCAGAGGCTTTTCATGACATCTACTTTTCCTCATGCCATTAACAGGCCTGGAGCCACCGTCGGGAAGGGGTCAGATGAGGGGCCTGCTATAATAACCTTCGAGATGGGTTGCATTGTTTTCATGGCAAGTTGTGGTGTTGTTAGGATATTCCAACAGAGCCTGTGACAGTTTCTCAGCAGAAGAACTGGGATCCAGTGTCAGAGACGTCTCCTCTCCTGGAGAAAAACACAAGCCTTAGTGGTCTTGCTTCAAAATCTGGTAGAGGCCCAAAGCCATGCTTGAGGGGCAGGAATCAACAGAACTTCCCTGGTAGTCTAGTGACTTTGCATTATTGCAAATTGGCGGACTACGAACTCAAGCGTAGTAACTCAATACTGTCATGCAATAAATTGCATGACAGTATTCATGCAATGCATTTGAAATGACGCATGGCATTGTATGGTAACCGTTATCCCACTGACAAAGAAGCCTATTGTTGGACTGTCAAATTTTAATATTAATCTACCAATCCAATATTAATAATATCAAAAACGATGGGCCTATAAAACGAAATAATAAAACGCCTATGGGCTGACAGCGAAGCAAAAGATGCAGAGCGAGCAAGCCAGGAATTGAAGCTAGAATCTCCTGATCCATAGTCAGACGCTTTGTCCATTGCGACTACGAACTCAAGTGCTGACGGCCTCTTCGAGAAGCACGGCCAAGGAAATGTTTGCGTGTGAAAAAGATCTCCTTCGAGCCGGAGTCGAACCAGCGACCTAAGGATTGCTTACTTCCCACCTATAGTCCCCCGCTCTACCAGCTGAGCTATCGAACGCTCACTGGTCAGGAACAGAACCTCAAACTGTCAGGTTGCTGAAGCTCCACCGCTGGCTAAAAGTGCTATTGGCACTGACACACGTGCTGGCTGTTTTGATAAGTGAAGCAAAGACAACCCCAACTTCCCATATCGGGAGTCGAAATCGGGCCACCTGGGTGAGAACAAAGAATCCTGACCGCTAGACCATATGGGATCTTCCTTCCGCCTGGAGCAGGCCCGTTGGCTTTAAGTGTGTGACCACCCCCTTTAAGAACATGAGAACGATCCAAAAGGATTGTTTACTGAATTCAATTTCATCAGGCTCACTGGAGGGAGCTCTCATTTGCCTCGCCCAGTGGGTTCAGTTTCCTCCCATTCCTGTGATGGTATAATGGACACTATAAACTGGTCGTAAAGCAGGGTCCTTGTGACAGTATTCATGCATTGCATTTGAAAAGACGCATGGCATTGTATGGTAACCGTTATCCCACTGACAAAGAAGCCTATTGTTGGACTGTCAAATTTTAATATTAATCTACCAATCAAATATTAATAATATCAAAAACGATGGGCCAATAAAACTAATTTTTGCGTGTGAAAAAGATCTCCTTCGAGCCGGAGTCGAACCAGCAACCTAAGGATTGCTAACTTGCCACCTACAGTCCTCCGCTCTACCAGCTGAGCTATCGAAGGCTCACTAGTTAGGGACAGAACCTCAAACTGTCAGGTTGCTGAAGCTCCACCGCTGGCTAAAAGTGCTATTGGCACTGACACACGTGCTGGCTGTTTTGATAAGTGAAGCAAAGACAACCCCAACTTCCCATATCGGGAGTCAAAATCGGGCCACCCTGGTGAGAACAAAGAATCCTGACCGCTAGACCATATGGGATCTTCCTTCCGCATGGAGCAGGCCCGTTGGCTTTTAGTGTGTGACGGCCCCCTTTAAGAACATGGGAATGATCCGAAGGGATTGTTTACTGAATTCAATTTCATCAGGCTCACCGGAGGGAGCTCTCATTTGCCTCGCCCAGTGGGTTCAGTTTCCTCCCATTCCTGTGATGGTATAATGGACACTATAAACTGGTCATAAAGCAAGGTCCTTGTGACAGTATTCATGCCATGCATTTTAAAAGACGCATTGCATTGTATGGTAACCGTTATCCCACTGACAAAGAAGCCTATTGTTGGACTGTCAAATTTTAATATTAATCTACCAATCCAATATTAATAATAACAAAAACTATGGGCCAATAAAACGAAATAATAAAACGTCTATGGGCTCACAGCGAAGCAAATGATGCAGAGCGAGCAAGCCAGGAATTGAAGCTAGAATCTCCTGATCCATAGTCAGACGCTTTGTCCATTGGGACTACGAACTCAAGTGCTGACGGCCTCTTCGAGAAGCACGGCCAAGGAAATGTTTGCGTGTGAAAAAGATCTCCTTCGAGCCGGAGTCGAACCAGAGACCTAAGGATTGCTAACTTGCCACCTACAGTCCTGCGCTCTACCAGCTGAGCTATCGAAGGCTCACTGGTCAGGGACAGAACCTCAAACTGTCAGGTTGCTGAAGCTCCAACGCTGGCTAAAAGTGCTATTGGCACTGACCACGTGCTGGCTGTTTTGATAAGTGAAGCAAAGACAACCCCAACTTCCCATATCGGGAGTCGAAATCGGGCCACCTGGGTGAGATCAAAAAATACTGACCGCTAGACCATATGGGATCTTCTTTCCGCCTGGAGCAGGCCCGTTGGCTTTTAGTGTGTGACCGCCCCCTTTAAGAACATGAGAACGATCCAAAGGGATTGTTTACTGAATTCAATTTCATCAGGCTCACCGGAGGGAGCTCTCATTTGCCTCGCCCAGTGGGTTCAGTTTCCTCCCATTCCTGTGATGGTATAATGGACATTATAAACTGGTCGTAAAGCAGGGTCCTTGTGACAGTATTCATGCAATGCATTTGAAAAGACGCATGCCATTGTATGGTAACCCTTATCCCACTGACAAAGAAGCCTATTGTTGGACTGTCAAATTTTAATATTAATCTACCAATCCAATATTAATAATAACAAAAACTATGGGCCAATAAAACGAAATAATAAAACGTCTATGGGCTGACAGCGAAGCAAATGATGCAGAGCGAGCAAGCCAGGAATTTAAGCTAGAATCTTCTGATCCATAGTCAGACGCGTTGTCCATTGCGACTACGAACTCAAGCGCTGACGGCCTCTTCGCGAAGCGCGGCCAAGGAAATGTTTGCGTGTGAAAAAGATCTCCTTCGAGCCGGAGTCGAACCAGCGACCTAAGGATTGCTAACCTGCCACCTACAGTCCTCCGCTCTACCAGCTGAGCTATTGTAGGCTCTCTGGTCAGGGACAGAACCTCAAACTGTCAGGTTGCTGAAGCTCCGCCGCTAGCTAATAGTGCTATTGGCACCGACACACATGCTGGCTCTTTCGATAAGTGAAGCAAAGACAACCCCAAATTCCCATACCGGGAGTCGAACCCAGACCGCCTGGGTGAAAACCAGGAATCCTGACCGCTAGACCATATGGGATCTTCCTTCTGCCTGGAGAGGCAGAGACTGGCATTGCATTGCATGGCAACCGTTATCCCACTGAAAAGAAGCCTTTTGTTGGACAGAAAATTTTTAATATTAATCTACCAATCCAATATTAATATTAACACAAACTATGGGCCAATAAACGAAATAAGAAAAAGGTTATGGGCTGACAGCGAAGCAAAAGATTAAGAACGAGCCAGCCAGGAGTCGAACCTAGAATCTTCTTATCCGTAGTCAGACGCGTTGTCCATTGCGCCACTGGCCCACTGGTCCAGAGTCCTTGAGCTTACTCGGCACCTGTTGCTGTTCGACTGGGCAGAGGCTTTTCATGACATCTACTTTTCCTCATGCCATTAACAGGCCTGGAGCCACCGTCAGGAAGGGGTCAGATGAGGGGCCTGCTATAATAACCTTCGAGATGGGTTGCATTGTTTTCATGGCAAGTTGTGGTGTTGTTAGGATATTCCAACAGAGCCTGTGACAGTTTCTCAGCAGAAGAACTGGGATCCAGTGTCAGAGACGTCTCCTCTCCTGGAGAAAAACACAAGCCTTAGTGGTCTTGCTTCAAAATCTGGTAGAGGCCCACAGCCATGCTTGAGGGGCAGGAATCAACAGAACTTCCCTCGTAGTCTAGTGACTTTGCATTATTGCAAATTGGCGGACTACGAACTCAAGCGTAGTAACTCAATACTGTCATGCAATAAATTGCATGACAGTATTCATGCAATGCATTTGACAAGACGCATGGCCCGTTGGCTTTTAGTGTGTGACGGCCCCCTTTAAGAACATGGGAATGATCCGAAGGGATTGTTTACTGAATTCAATTTCATCAGGCTCACCGGAGGGAGCTCTCATTTGCCTCGCCCAGTGGGTTCAGTTTCCTCCCATTCCTGTGATGGTATAATGGACACTATAAACTGGTCGTAAAGCAAGGTCCTTGTGACAGTATTCATGCCATGCATTTTAAAAGACGCATGGCATTGTATGGTAACCGTTATCCCACTGACAAAGAAGCCTATTGTTGGACTGTCAAATTTTAATATTAATCTACCAATCCAATATTAATAATAACAAAAATTATGGGCCAATAAAACGAAATAATAAAACGTCTATGGGCTGACAGCAAAGCAAATGATGCAGAGCGAGCAAGCCAGGAATTTAAGCTACAATCTCCTGATCCATAGTCAGACGCGTTGTCCATTGCGACTACGAACTCAAGCGCTGACGGCCTCTTCGCGAAGCGCGGCCAAGGAAATGTTTGCGTGTGAAAAAGATCTCCTTCGAGCCGGAGTCGAACCAGCGACCTAAGGATTGCTAACCTGCCACCTACAGTCCTCCGCTCTACCAGCTGAGCTATCGAAGGCTCTCTGGTCAGGGACAGAACCTCAAACTGTCAGGTTGCTGAAGCTCCGCCGCTAGCTAATAGTGCTATTGGCACCGACACACATGCTGGCTCTTTCGATAAGTGAAGCAAAGACAACCCCAAATTCCCATACCGGGAGTCGAACCCGGACCGCCTGGGTGAAAACCAGGAATCCTGACCGCTAGACCATATGGGATCTTCCTTCTGCCTGGAGAGGCAGAGACTGGCATTGCATTGCATGGCAACCGTTATCCCACTGAAAAGAAGCCTTTTGTTGGACAGAAAATTTTTAATATTAATCTACCAATCCAATATTAATAATAACAAAAACTATGGGCCAATAAAACGAAATAATAAAACGTCTATGGGCTGACAGCGAAGCAAAAGATTAAGAACGAGCCAGCCAGGAGTCGAACCTAGAATCTTCTGATCCGTAGTCAGACGCGTTGTCCATTGCGCCACTGGCCCAGTGGTCCAGAGTCCTTGAGCTTACTCGGCACCTGTTGCTGTTCGACTGGGCAGAGGCTTTTCATGACATCTACTTTTCCTCATGCCATTAACAGGCCTGGAGCCACCGTCGGGAAGGGGTCAGATGAGGGGCCTGCTATAATAACCTTCGAGATGGGTTGCATTGTTTTCATGGCAAGTTGTGGTGTTGTTAGGATATTCCAACAGAGCCTGTGACAGTTTCTCAGCAGAAGAACTGGGATCCAGTGTCAGAGACGTCTCCTCTCCTGGAGAAAAACACAAGCCTTAGTGGTCTTGCTTCAAAATCTGGTAGAGGCGCAACGCCAGGCTTGAGGGGCAGGTATCAATGGAACTTCCCTGGTAGTCTAGTGGTAGGATTCGGCGCTCTCACCGCCGCGGCCCGGGTTCGATTCCCGGTCAGGGAATGAGCTTTTACCCTCCATCGGTGGTCGTGATTGCAAAATGGCGGACTACGAACTGAAGTGCAGACGGCCTCTTCGAGAAGCACGGTCAAGGAAATGTTTGCGTGTGAAAAAGATCTCCTTCGAACCAGCGACCTAAGGATTGCTAACTTCCCACATACAGTCCTCGGCTCTACCAGCTGAGCTATCGAAGGCACACTGGTCAGGGACAGAACCTCAAAGTTTCAGGTTGCTGAAGCTCCGCCACTGGCTAAAAGTGCTATTGGCACTGAAACACGTGCTGGCTGTTTCGATTAGTGAAGCAAAGGCAAAAGATGCAGAGCGAGCCAGCTAAAGGTCTAGTGTTTAGGATTTCACACTCTCACCGCCGTAGCCCGGGTTCGATTCTCCGTCAGGGAATGAACTTTTACCCTTTATCGGCGGTCGTTATTGCAAATTGGCGGACTACGAACTCAAGCGTAGTAACTCAATACTGTCATGCAATAAATTGCATGACAGTATTCATGCAATGCATTTGACAAGACGCATGGCATTGTATGGTAACCGTTATCCCACAGACAAAGAAGCCTATTGTTGGACTGTCAAATTTTAATATTAATCTACCAATCCAATATTAATAATATCAAAAACGATGGGCCAATAAAACGAAATAATAAAACGGCTATGGGCTGACAACGAAGCAAAAGATGCAGAGCGAGCAAGCCAGGAATTGAATCTAGAATCTCCTGATCCATAGTCAGACGCTTTGTCCATTGCGACTACGAACTCAAGTGCTGAAGGCCTCTTCGAGAAGCACGGCCAAGGCAATGTTTGCGTGTGAAAAAGATCTCCTTCGAGCCGGAGTCGAACCAGCGACCTAAGGATTGCTAACATGCCACCTACAGTCCTCCGCTCTACCAGCTGAGCTATCGAAGGCTCACTGGTTAGGGACAGAACCTCAAACTGTCAGGTTGCTGAAGCTCCACCGCTGGCTAAAAGTGCTATTGGCACTGACACACGTGCTGGCTGTTTTGATAAGTGAATCAAAGACAACCCCAACTTCCCATATCGGGAGTCAAAATCGGGCCATCTGGGTGAGAACCAAGAATCCTGACCGCTAGACCATATGGGATCTTCCTTCCGCATGGAGCAGGCCCGTTGGCTTTTAGTGTGTGACGGCCCCCTTTAAGAACATGGGAATGATCCGAAGGGATTGTTTACTGAATTCAATTTCATCAGGCTCACCGGAGGGAGCTCTCATTTGCCGTGCCCAGTGGGTTCAGTTTCCTCCCATTCCTGTGATGGTATAATGGACACTATAAACTGGTCGTAAAGCAAGGTCCTTGTGACAGTATTCATGCCATGCATTTTAAAAGACGCATGGCATTGTATGGTAACCGTTATCCCACTGACAAAGAAGCCTATTGTTAGACTGTAAAATTTTAATATTAATCTACCAATCCAATATTAATAATAACAAAAACTATGGGCCAATAAAACGAAATAATAAAACGTCTATGGGCTGACAGCGAAGCAAATGATGCAGAGCGAGCAAGCCAGGAATTTAAGCTAGAATCTCCTGATCCATAGTCAGACGCGTTGTCCATTGCGACTACGAACTCAAGCGCTGACGGCCTCTTCGCGAAGCGCGGGCAAAGAAATGTTTGCGTGTGAAAAAGATCTCCTTCGAGCCGGAGTCGAACCAGCGACCTAAGGATTGCTAACCTGCCACCTACAGTCCTCCGCTCTACCAGCTGAGCTATCGAAGGCTCTCTGGTCAGGGACAGAACCTCAAACTGTCAGGTTGCTGAAGCTCCGCCGCTAGCTAATAGTGCTATTGGCACCGACACACATGCTGGCTCTTTCGATAAGTGAAGCAAAGACAACCCCAAATTCCCATACCGGGAGTCGAACCCAGACCGCCTGGATGAAAACCAGGAATCCTGACCGCTAGACCATATGGGATCTCCCTTCTACCTGGAGAGGCAGAGACTGGCATTGCATTGCATGGCAACCGTTATCCCACTGCAAAGAAGCCTTTTGTTGGACAGAAAATTTTTAATATTAATCTACCAATCCAATATTAATAATAACAAAAACTATGGGCCAATAAAACGAAATAATAAAAAGATTATGGGCTGACAGCGAAGCAAAAGATTAAGAACGAGCCAGCCAGGAGTCGAACCTAGAATCTTCTGATCCGTAGTCAGACGCGTTGTCCATTGCGCCACTGGCCCACTGGTCCAGAATCCTTGAGCTTACTCGGCACCTGTTGCTGTTCGACTGGGCAGAAGCTTTTCATGACATCTACTTTTCCTCATGCCATTAACAGGCCTGGAGCCACCGTCAGGAAGGGGTCAGATGAGGGGCCTGCTATAATAACCTTCGAGATGGGTTGCATTGTTTTCAAGGCAAGTTGTGGTGTTGTTAGGATATTCCAACAGAGCCTGTGACAGTTTCTCAGCAGAAGAACTGGGATCCAGTGTCAGAGACGTCTCCTCACCTGGAGAAAAACACAAGACTTAGTGGTCTTGCTTCAAAATATGGTAGAGGCCCACAGCCATGCTTGAGGGGCAGGAATCAACAGAACTTCCCTGGTAGTCTAGTGACTTTGCATTATTGCAAATTGGCGGACTACGAACTCAAGCGTAGTAACTCAATACTGTCATGCAATAAATTGCATGACAGTATTCATGCAATGCATTTGAAAAGACGCATGGCATTGTATGGTAACCGTTATCCCACTGACAAAGAAGCCTATTGTTGGACTGTCAAATTTTAATATTAATCTACCAATCCAATATTAATAATAACACAAACTATGGGCCAATAAACGAAATAAGAAAAAGGTTATGGGCTGACAGCGAAGCAAAAGATTAAGAACGAGCCAGCCAGGAGTCGAACCTAGAATCTTCTTATCCGTAGTCAGACGCGTTGTCCATTGCGCCACTGGCCCACTGGTCCAGAGTCCTTGAGCTTACTCGGCACCTGTTGCTGTTCGACTGGGCAGAGGCTTTTCATGACATCTACTTTTCCTCATGCCATTAACAGGCCTGGAGCCACCTGTCAGGAAGGGGTCAGATGAGGGGCCTGCTATAATAACCTTCGAGATGGGTTGCATTGTTTTCATGGCAAGTTGTGGTGTTGTTAGGATATTCCAACAGAGCCTGTGACAGTTTCTCAGCAGAAGAAACTGGGATCCAGTGTCAGAGACGTCTCCTCTCCTGGAGAAAAACACAAGCCTTAGTGGTCTTGCTTCAAAATCTGGTAGAGGCCCACAGCCATGCTTGAGGGGCAGGAATCAACAGAACTTCCCTCGTAGTCTAGTGACTTTGCATTACTGCAAATTGGCGGACTACGAACTCAAGCGTAGTAACTCAATACTGTCATGCAATAAATTGCATGACAGTATTCATGCAATGCATTTGACAAGACGCATGGCCCGTTGGCTTTTAGTGTGTGACGGCCCCCTTTAAGAACATGGGAATGATCCGAAGGGATTGTTTACTGAATTCAATTTCATCAGGCTCACCGGAGGGAGCTCTCATTTGCCTCGCCCAGTGGGTTCAGTTTCCTCCCATTCCTGTGATGGTATAATGGACACTATAAACTGGTCGTAAAGCAAGGTCCTTGTGACAGTATTCATGCCATGCATTTTAAAAGACGCATGGCATTGTATGGTAACCGTTATCCCACTGACAAAGAAGCCTATTGTTGGACTGTCAAATTTTAATATTAATCTACCAATCCAATATTAATAATAACAAAAACTATGGGCCAATAAAACGAAATAATAAAACGTCTATGGGCTGACAGCAAAGCAAATGATGCAGAGCGAGCAAGCCAGGAATTTAAGCTACAATCTCCTGATCCATAGTCAGACGCGTTGTCCATTGCGACTACGAACTCAAGCGCTGACGGCCTCTTCGCGAAGCGCGGCCAAGGAAATGTTTGCGTGTGAAAAAGATCTCCTTCGAGCCGGAGTCGAACCAGCGACCTAAGGATTGCTAACCTGCCACCTACAGTCCTCCGCTCTACCAGCTGAGCTATCGAAGGCTCTCTGGTCAGGGACAGAACCTCAAACTGTCAGGTTGCTGAAGCTCCGCCGCTAGCTAATAGTGCTATTGGCACCGACACACATGCTGGCTCTTTCGATAAGTGAAGCAAAGACAACCCCAAATTCCCATACCGGGAGTCGAACCCGGACCGCCTGGGTGAAAACCAGGAATCCTGACCGCTAGACCATATGGGATCTTCCTTCTGCCTGGAGAGGCAGAGACTGGCATTGCATTGCATGGCAACCGTTATCCCACTGAAAAGAAGCCTTTTGTTGGACAGAAAATTTTTAATATTAATCTACCAATCCAATATTAATAATAACAAAAACTATGGGCCAATAAAACGAAATAATAAAACGTCTATGGGCTGACAGCGAAGCAAAAGATTAAGAACGAGCCAGCCAGGAGTCGAACCTAGAATCTTCTGATCCGTAGTCAGACGCGTTGTCCATTGCGCCACTGGCCCAGTGGTCCAGAGTCCTTGAGCTTACTCGGCACCTGTTGCTGTTCGACTGGGCAGAGGCTTTTCATGACATCTACTTTTCCTCATGCCATTAACAGGCCTGGAGCCACCGTCGGGAAGGGGTCAGATGAGGGGCCTGCTATAATAACCTTCGAGATGGGTTGCATTGTTTTCATGGCAAGTTGTGGTGTTGTTAGGATATTCCAACAGAGCCTGTGACAGTTTCTCAGCAGAAGAACTGGGATCCAGTGTCAGAGACGTCTCCTCTCCTGGAGAAAAACACAAGCCTTAGTGGTCTTGCTTCAAAATCTGGTAGAGGCGCAACGCCAGGCTTGAGGGGCAGGTATCAATGGAACTTCCCTGGTAGTCTAGTGGTAGGATTCGGCGCTCTCACCGCCGCGGCCCGGGTTCGATTCCCGGTCAGGGAATGAGCTTTTACCCTCCATCGGTGGTCGTGATTGCAAAATGGCGGACTACGAACTGAAGTGCAGACGGCCTCTTCGAGAAGCACGGTCAAGGAAATGTTTGCGTGTGAAAAAGATCTCCTTCGAACCAGCGACCTAAGGATTGCTAACTTCCCACATACAGTCCTCGGCTCTACCAGCTGAGCTATCGAAGGCACACTGGTCAGGGACAGAACCTCAAAGTTTCAGGTTGCTGAAGCTCCGCCACTGGCTAAAAGTGCTATTGGCACTGAAACACGTGCTGGCTGTTTCGATTAGTGAAGCAAAGGCAAAAGATGCAGAGCGAGCCAGCTAAAGGTCTAGTGTTTAGGATTTCACACTCTCACCGCCGTAGCCCGGGTTCGATTCTCCGTCAGGGAATGAACTTTTACCCTTTATCGGCGGTCGTTATTGCAAATTGGCGGACTACGAACTCAAGCGTAGTAACTCAATACTGTCATGCAATAAATTGCATGACAGTATTCATGCAATGCATTTGACAAGACGCATGGCATTGTATGGTAACCGTTATCCCACAGACAAAGAAGCCTATTGTTGGACTGTCAAATTTTAATATTAATCTACCAATCCAATATTAATAATATCAAAAACGATGGGCCAATAAAACGAAATAATAAAACGGCTATGGGCTGACAACGAAGCAAAAGATGCAGAGCGAGCAAGCCAGGAATTGAATCTAGAATCTCCTGATCCATAGTCAGACGCTTTGTCCATTGCGACTACGAACTCAAGTGCTGAAGGCCTCTTCGAGAAGCACGGCCAAGGCAATGTTTGCGTGTGAAAAAGATCTCCTTCGAGCCGGAGTCGAACCAGCGACCTAAGGATTGCTAACATGCCACCTACAGTCCTCCGCTCTACCAGCTGAGCTATCGAAGGCTCACTGGTTAGGGACAGAACCTCAAACTGTCAGGTTGCTGAAGCTCCACCGCTGGCTAAAAGTGCTATTGGCACTGACACACGTGCTGGCTGTTTTGATAAGTGAAGCAAAGACAACCCCAACTTCCCATATCGGGAGTCAAAATCGGGCCATCTGGGTGAGAACCAAGAATCCTGACCGCTAGACCATATGGGATCTTCCTTCCGCATGGAGCAGGCCCGTTGGCTTTTAGTGTGTGACGGCCCCCTTTAAGAACATGGGAATGATCCGAAGGGATTGTTTACTGAATTCAATTTCATCAGGCTCACCGGAGGGAGCTCTCATTTGCCGTGCCCAGTGGGTTCAGTTTCCTCCCATTCCTGTGATGGTATAATGGACACTATAAACTGGTCGTAAAGCAAGGTCCTTGTGACAGTATTCATGCCATGCATTTTAAAAGACGCATGGCATTGTATGGTAACCGTTATCCCACTGACAAAGAAGCCTATTGTTAGACTGTCAAATTTTAATATTAATCTACCAATCCAATATTAATAATAACAAAAACTATGGGCCAATAAAACGAAATAATAAAACGTCTATGGGCTGACAGCGAAGCAAATGATGCAGAGCGAGCAAGCCAGGAATTTAAGCTAGAATCTCCTGATCCATAGTCAGACGCGTTGTCCATTGCGACTACGAACTCAAGCGCTGACGGCCTCTTCGCGAAGCGCGGGCAAAGAAATGTTTGCGTGTGAAAAAGATCTCCTTCGAGCCGGAGTCGAACCAGCGACCTAAGGATTGCTAACCTGCCACCTACAGTCCTCCGCTCTACCAGCTGAGCTATCGAAGGCTCTCTGGTCAGGGACAGAACCTCAAACTGTCAGGTTGCTGAAGCTCCGCCGCTAGCTAATAGTGCTATTGGCACCGACACACATGCTGGCTCTTTCGATAAGTGAAGCAAAGACAACCCCAAATTCCCATACCGGGAGTCGAACCCAGACCGCCTGGATGAAAACCAGGAATCCTGACCGCTAGACCATATGGGATCTCCCTTCTACCTGGAGAGGCAGAGACTGGCATTGCATTGCATGGCAACCGTTATCCCACTGCAAAGAAGCCTTTTGTTGGACAGAAAATTTTTAATATTAATCTACCAATCCAATATTAATAATAACAAAAACTATGGGCCAATAAAACGAAATAATAAAAAGATTATGGGCTGACAGCGAAGCAAAAGATTAAGAACGAGCCAGCCAGGAGTCGAACCTAGAATCTTCTGATCCGTAGTCAGACGCGTTGTCCATTGCGCCACTGGCCCACTGGTCCAGAATCCTTGAGCTTACTCGGCACCTGTTGCTGTTCGACTGGGCAGAAGCTTTTCATGACATCTACTTTTCCTCATGCCATTAACAGGCCTGGAGCCACCGTCAGGAAGGGGTCAGATGAGGGGCCTGCTATAATAACCTTCGAGATGGGTTGCATTGTTTTCAAGGCAAGTTGTGGTGTTGTTAGGATATTCCAACAGAGCCTGTGACAGTTTCTCAGCAGAAGAACTGGGATCCAGTGTCAGAGACGTCTCCTCACCTGGAGAAAAACACAAGACTTAGTGGTCTTGCTTCAAAATATGGTAGAGGCCCACAGCCATGCTTGAGGGGCAGGAATCAACAGAACTTCCCTGGTAGTCTAGTGACTTTGCATTATTGCAAATTGGCGGACTACGAACTCAAGCGTAGTAACTCAATACTGTCATGCAATAAATTGCATGACAGTATTCATGCAATGCATTTGAAAAGACGCATGGCATTGTATGGTAACCGTTATCCCACTGACAAAGAAGCCTATTGTTGGACTGTCAAATTTTAATATTAATCTACCAATCCAATATTAATAATAACACAAACTATGGGCCAATAAACGAAATAAGAAAAAGGTTATGGGCTGACAGCGAAGCAAAAGATTAAGAACGAGCCAGCCAGGAGTCGAACCTAGAATCTTCTTATCCGTAGTCAGACGCGTTGTCCATTGCGCCACTGGCCCACTGGTCCAGAGTCCTTGAGCTTACTCGGCACCTGTTGCTGTTCGACTGGGCAGAGGCTTTTCATGACATCTACTTTTCCTCATGCCATTAACAGGCCTGGAGCCACCGTCAGGAAGGGGTCAGATGAGGGGCCTGCTATAATAACCTTCGAGATGGGTTGCATTGTTTTCATGGCAAGTTGTGGTGTTGTTAGGATATTCCAACAGAGCCTGTGACAGTTTCTCAGCAGAAAAACTGGGATCCAGTGTCAGAGACGTCTCCTCTCCTGGAGAAAAACACAAGCCTTAGTGGTCTTGCTTCAAAATCTGGTAGAGGCCCACAGCCATGCTTGAGGGGCAGGAATCAACAGAACTTCCCTCGTAGTCTAGTGACTTTGCATTACTGCAAATTGGCGGACTACGAACTCAAGCGTAGTAACTCAATACTGTCATGCAATAAATTGCATGACAGTATTCATGCAATGCATTTGACAAGACGCATGGCCCGTTGGCTTTTAGTGTGTGACGGCCCCCTTTAAGAACATGGGAATGATCCGAAGGGATTGTTTACTGAATTCAATTTCATCAGGCTCACCGGAGGGAGCTCTCATTTGCCTCGCCCAGTGGGTTCAGTTTCCTCCCATTCCTGTGATGGTATAATGGACACTATAAACTGGTCGTAAAGCAAGGTCCTTGTGACAGTATTCATGCCATGCATTTTAAAAGACGCATGGCATTGTATGGTAACCGTTATCCCACTGACAAAGAAGCCTATTGTTGGACTGTCAAATTTTAATATTAATCTACCAATCCAATATTAATAATAACAAAAACTATGGGCCAATAAAACGAAATAATAAAACGTCTATGGGCTGACAGCAAAGCAAATGATGCAGAGCGAGCAAGCCAGGAATTTAAGCTACAATCTCCTGATCCATAGTCAGACGCGTTGTCCATTGCGACTACGAACTCAAGCGCTGACGGCCTCTTCGCGAAGCGCGGCCAAGGAAATGTTTGCGTGTGAAAAAGATCTCCTTCGAGCCGGAGTCGAACCAGCGACCTAAGGATTGCTAACCTGCCACCTACAGTCCTCCGCTCTACCAGCTGAGCTATCGAAGGCTCTCTGGTCAGGGACAGAACCTCAAACTGTCAGGTTGCTGAAGCTCCGCCGCTAGCTAATAGTGCTATTGGCACCGACACACATGCTGGCTCTTTCGATAAGTGAAGCAAAGACAACCCCAAATTCCCATACCGGGAGTCGAACCCGGACCGCCTGGGTGAAAACCAGGAATCCTGACCGCTAGACCATATGGGATCTTCCTTCTGCCTGGAGAGGCAGAGACTGGCATTGCATTGCATGGCAACCGTTATCCCACTGAAAAGAAGCCTTTTGTTGGACAGAAAATTTTTAATATTAATCTACCAATCCAATATTAATAATAACAAAAACTATGGGCCAATAAAACGAAATAATAAAACGTCTATGGGCTGACAGCGAAGCAAAAGATTAAGAACGAGCCAGCCAGGAGTCGAACCTAGAATCTTCTGATCCGTAGTCAGACGCGTTGTCCATTGCGCCACTGGCCCAGTGGTCCAGCGTCCTTGAGCTTACTCGGCACCTGTTGCTGTTCGACTGGGCAGAGGCTTTTCATGACATCTACTTTTCCTCATGCCATTAACAGGCCTGGAGCCACCGTCGGGAAGGGGTCAGATGAGGGGCCTGCTATAATAACCTTCGAGATGGGTTGCATTGTTTTCATGGCAAGTTGTGGTGTTGTTAGGATATTCCAACAGAGCCTGTGACAGTTTCTCAGCAGAAGAACTGGGATCCAGTGTCAGAGACGTCTCCTCTCCTGGAGAAAAACACAAGCCTTAGTGGTCTTGCTTCAAAATCTGGTAGAGGCGCAACGCCAGGCTTGAGGGGCAGGTATCAATGGAACTTCCCTGGTAGTCTAGTGGTTAGGATTCGGCGCTCTCACCGCCGCGGCCCGGGTACGATTCCCGGTCAGGGAATGAGCTTTTACCCTCCATCGGTGGTCGTGATTGCAAAATGGCGGACTACGAACTGAAGTGCAGACGGCCTCTTCGAGAAGCACGGTCAAGGAAATGTTTGCGTGTGAAAAAGATCTCCTTCGAACCAGCGACCTAAGGATTGCTAACTTCCCACATACAGTCCTCGGCTCTACCAGCTGAGCTATCGAAGGCACACTGGTCAGGGACAGAACCTCAAAGTTTCAGGTTGCTGAAGCTCCGCCACTGGCTAAAAGTGCTATTGGCACTGAAACACGTGCTGGCTGTTTCGATTAGTGAAGCAAAGGCAAAAGATGCAGAGCGAGCCAGCTAAAGGTCTAGTGTTTAGGATTTCACACTCTCACCGCCGTAGCCCGGGTTCGATTCTCCGTCAGGGAATGAACTTTTACCCTTTATCGGCGGTCGTTATTGCAAATTGGCGGACTACGAACTCAAGCGTAGTAACTCAATACTGTCATGCAATAAATTGCATGACAGTATTCATGCAATGCATTTGACAAGACGCATGGCATTGTATGGTAACCGTTATCCCACAGACAAAGAAGCCTATTGTTGGACTGTCAAATTTTAATATTAATCTACCAATCCAATATTAATAATATCAAAAACGATGGGCCAATAAAACGAAATAATAAAACGGCTATGGGCTGACAACGAAGCAAAAGATGCAGAGCGAGCAAGCCAGGAATTGAATCTAGAATCTCCTGATCCATAGTCAGACGCTTTGTCCATTGCGACTACGAACTCAAGTGCTGAAGGCCTCTTCGAGAAGCACGGCCAAGGCAATGTTTGCGTGTGAAAAAGATCTCCTTCGAGCCGGAGTCGAACCAGCGACCTAAGGATTGCTAACATGCCACCTACAGTCCTCCGCTCTACCAGCTGAGCTATCGAAGGCTCACTGGTTAGGGACAGAACCTCAAACTGTCAGGTTGCTGAAGCTCCACCGCTGGCTAAAAGTGCTATTGGCACTGACACACGTGCTGGCTGTTTTGATAAGTGAAGCAAAGACAACCCCAACTTCCCATATCGGGAGTCAAAATCGGGCCATCTGGGTGAGAACCAAGAATCCTGACCGCTAGACCATATGGGATCTTCCTTCCGCATGGAGCAGGCCCGTTGGCTTTTAGTGTGTGACGGCCCCCTTTAAGAACATGGGAATGATCCGAAGGGATTGTTTACTGAATTCAATTTCATCAGGCTCACCGGAGGGAGCTCTCATTTGCCGTGCCCAGTGGGTTCAGTTTCCTCCCATTCCTGTGATGGTATAATGGACACTATAAACTGGTCGTAAAGCAAGGTCCTTGTGACAGTATTCATGCCATGCATTTTAAAAGACGCATGGCATTGTATGGTAACCGTTATCCCACTGACAAAGAAGCCTATTGTTAGACTGTCAAATTTTAATATTAATCTACCAATCCAATATTAATAATAACAAAAACTATGGGCCAATAAAACGAAATAATAAAACGTCTATGGGCTGACAGCGAAGCAAATGATGCAGAGCGAGCAAGCCAGGAATTTAAGCTAGAATCTCCTGATCCATAGTCAGACGCGTTGTCCATTGCGACTATGAACTCAAGCGCTGACGGCCTCTTCGCGAAGCGCGGGCAAGGAAATGTTTGCGTGTGAAAAAGATCTCCTTCGAGCCGGAGTCGAACCAGCGACCTAAGGATTGCTAACCTGCCACCTACAGTCCTCCGCTCTACCAGCTGAGCTATCGAAGGCTCTCTGGTCAGGGACAGAACCTCAAACTGTCAGGTTGCTGAAGCTCCGCCGCTAGCTAATAGTGCTATTGGCACCGACACACATGCTGGCTCTTTCGATAAGTGAAGCAAAGACAACCCCAAATTCCCATACCGGGAGTCGAACCCAGACCGCCTGGATGAAAACCAGGAATCCTGACCGCTAGACCATATGGGATCTCCCTTCTACCTGGAGAGGCAGAGACTGGCATTGCATTGCATGGCAACCGTTATCCCACTGAAAAGAAGCCTTTTGTTGGACAGAAAATTTTTAATATTAATCTACCAATCCAATATTAATAATAACAAAAACTATGGGCCAATAAAACGAAATAATAAAAAGATTATGGGCTGACAGCGAAGCAAAAGATTAAGAACGAGCCAGCCAGGAGTCGAACCTAGAATCTTCTGATCCGTAGTCAGACGCGTTGTCCATTGCGCCACTGGCCCACTGGTCCAGAATCCTTGAGCTTACTCGGCACCTGTTGCTGTTCGACTGGGCAGAAGCTTTTCATGACATCTACTTTTCCTCATGCCATTAACAGGCCTGGAGCCACCGTCAGGAAGGGGTCAGATGAGGGGCCTGCTATAATAACCTTCGAGATGGGTTGCATTGTTTTCAAGGCAAGTTGTGGTGTTGTTAGGATATTCCAACAGAGCCTGTGACAGTTTCTCAGCAGAAGAACTGGGATCCAGTGTCAGAGACGTCTCCTCACCTGGAGAAAAACACAAGACTTAGTGGTCTTGCTTCAAAATATGGTAGAGGCCCACAGCCATGCTTGAGGGGCAGGAATCAACAGAACTTCCCTGGTAGTCTAGTGACTTTGCATTATTGCAAATTGGCGGACTACGAACTCAAGCGTAGTAACTCAATACTGTCATGCAATAAATTGCATGACAGTATTCATGCAATGCATTTGAAAAGACGCATGGCATTGTATGGTAACCGTTATCCCACTGACAAAGAAGCCTATTGTTGGACTGTCAAATTTTAATATTAATCTACCAATCCAATATTAATAATAACACAAACTATGGGCCAATAAACGAAATAAGAAAAAGGTTATGGGCTGACAGCGAAGCAAAAGATTAAGAACGAGCCAGCCAGGAGTCGAACCTAGAATCTTCTTATCCGTAGTCAGACGCGTTGTCCATTGCGCCACTGGCCCACTGGTCCAGAGTCCTTGAGCTTACTCGGCACCTGTTGCTGTTCGACTGGGCAGAGGCTTTTCATGACATCTACTTTTCCTCATGCCATTAACAGGCCTGGAGCCACTGTCAGGAAGGGGTCAGATGAGGGGCCTGCTATAATAACCTTCGAGATGGGTTGCATTGTTTTCATGGCAAGTTGTGGTGTTGTTAGGATATTCCAACAGAGCCTGTGACAGTTTCTCAGCAGAAGAACTGGGATCCAGTGTCAGAGACGTCTCCTCTCCTGGAGAAAAACACAAGCCTTAGTGGTCTTGCTTCAAAATCTGGTAGAGGCCCACAGCCATGCTTGAGGGGCAGGAATCAACAGAACTTCCCTCGTAGTCTAGTGACTTTGCATTATTGCAAATTGGCGGACTACGAACTCAAGCGTAGTAACTCAATACTGTCATGCAATAAATTGCATGACAGTATTCATGCAATGCATTTGACAAGACGCATGGCCCGTTGGCTTTTAGTGTGTGACGGCCCCCTTTAAGAACATGGGAATGATCCGAAGGGATTGTTTACTGAATTCAATTTCATCAGGCTCACCGGAGGGAGCTCTCATTTGCCTCGCCCAGTGGGTTCAGTTTCCTCCCATTCCTGTGATGGTATAATGGACACTATAAACTGGTCGTAAAGCAAGGTCCTTGTGACAGTATTCATGCCATGCATTTTAAAAGACGCATGGCATTGTATGGTAACCGTTATCCCACTGACAAAGAAGCCTATTGTTGGACTGTCAAATTTTAATATTAATCTACCAATCCAATATTAATAATAACAAAAACTATGGGCCAATAAAACGAAATAATAAAACGTCTATGGGCTGACAGCAAAGCAAATGATGCAGAGCGAGCAAGCCAGGAATTTAAGCTACAATCTCCTGATCCATAGTCAGACGCGTTGTCCATTGCGACTACGAACTCAAGCGCTGACGGCCTCTTCGCGAAGCGCGGCCAAGGAAATGTTTGCGTGTGAAAAAGATCTCCTTCGAGCCGGAGTCGAACCAGCGACCTAAGGATTGCTAACCTGCCACCTACAGTCCTCCGCTCTACCAGCTGAGCTATCGAAGGCTCTCTGGTCAGGGACAGAACCTCAAACTGTCAGGTTGCTGAAGCTCCGCCGCTAGCTAATAGTGCTATTGGCACCGACACACATGCTGGCTCTTTCGATAAGTGAAGCAAAGACAACCCCAAATTCCCATACCGGGAGTCGAACCCGGACCGCCTGGGTGAAAACCAGGAATCCTGACCGCTAGACCATATGGGATCTTCCTTCTGCCTGGAGAGGCAGAGACTGGCATTGCATTGCATGGCAACCGTTATCCCACTGAAAAGAAGCCTTTTGTTGGACAGAAAATTTTTAATATTAATCTACCAATCCAATATTAATAATAACAAAAACTATGGGCCAATAAAACGAAATAATAAAACGTCTATGGGCTGACAGCGAAGCAAAAGATTAAGAACGAGCCAGCCAGGAGTCGAACCTAGAATCTTCTGATCCGTAGTCAGACGCGTTGTCCATTGCGCCACTGGCCCAGTGGTCCAGAGTCCTTGAGCTTACTCGGCACCTGTTGCTGTTCGACTGGGCAGAGGCTTTTCATGACATCTACTTTTCCTCATGCCATTAACAGGCCTGGAGCCACCGTCGGGAAGGGGTCAGATGAGGGGCCTGCTATAATAACCTTCGAGATGGGTTGCATTGTTTTCATGGCAAGTTGTGGTGTTGTTAGGATATTCCAACAGAGCCTGTGACAGTTTCTCAGCAGAAGAACTGGGATCCAGTGTCAGAGACGTCTCCTCTCCTGGAGAAAAACACAAGCCTTAGTGGTCTTGCTTCAAAATCTGGTAGAGGCGCAACGCCAGGCTTGAGGGGCAGGTATCAACAGAACTTCCCTGGTAGTCTAGTGGTTAGGATTCGGCGCTCTCACCGCCGCGGCCCGGGTTCGATTCCCGGTCAGGGAATGAGCTTTTACCCTCCATCGGTGGTCGTGATTGCAAAATGGCGGACTACGAACTGAAGTGCAGACGGCCTCTTCGAGAAGCACGGTCAAGGAAATGTTTGCGTGTGAAAAAGATCTCCTTCGAACCAGCGACCTAAGGATTGCTAACTTCCCACATACAGTCCTCGGCTCTACCAGCTGAGCTATCGAAGGCACACTGGTCAGGGACAGAACCTCAAAGTTTCAGGTTGCTGAAGCTCCGCCACTGGCTAAAAGTGCTATTGGCACTGAAACACGTGCTGGCTGTTTCGATTAGTGAAGCAAAGGCAAAAGATGCAGAGCGAGCCAGCTAAAGGTCTAGTGTTTAGGATTTCACACTCTCACCGCCGTAGCCCGGGTTCGATTCTCCGTCAGGGAATGAACTTTTACCCTTTATCGGCGGTCGTTATTGCAAATTGGCGGACTACGAACTCAAGCGTAGTAACTCAATACTGTCATGCAATAAATTGCATGACAGTATTCATGCAATGCATTTGACAAGACGCATGGCATTGTATGGTAACCGTTATCCCACAGACAAAGAAGCCTATTGTTGGACTGTCAAATTTTAATATTAATCTACCAATCCAATATTAATAATATCAAAAACGATGGGCCAATAAAACGAAATAATAAAACGGCTATGGGCTGACAACGAAGCAAAAGATGCAGAGCGAGCTAGCCAGGAATTGAATCTAGAATCTCCTGATCCATAGTCAGACGCTTTGTCCATTGCGACTACGAACTCAAGTGCTGAAGGCCTCTTCGAGAAGCACGGCCAAGGCAATGTTTGCGTGTGAAAAAGATCTCCTTCGAGCCGGAGTCGAACCAGCGACCTAAGGATTGCTAACATGCCACCTACAGTCCTCCGCTCTACCAGCTGAGCTATCGAAGGCTCACTGGTTAGGGACAGAACCTCAAACTGTCAGGTTGCTGAAGCTCCACCGCTGGCTAAAAGTGCTATTGGCACTGACACACGTGCTGGCTGTTTTGATAAGTGAAGCAAAGACAACCCCAACTTCCCATATCGGGAGTCAAAATCGGGCCATCTGGGTGAGAACCAAGAATCCTGACCGCTAGACCATATGGGATCTTCCTTCCGCATGGAGCAGGCCCGTTGGCTTTTAGTGTGTGACGGCCCCCTTTAAGAACATGGGAATGATCCGAAGGGATTGTTTACTGAATTCAATTTCATCAGGCTCACCGGAGGGAGCTCTCATTTGCCGTGCCCAGTGGGTTCAGTTTCCTCCCATTCCTGTGATGGTATAATGGACACTATAAACTGGTCGTAAAGCAAGGTCCTTGTGACAGTATTCATGCCATGCATTTTAAAAGACGCATGGCATTGTATGGTAACCGTTATCCCACTGACAAAGAAGCCTATTGTTAGACTGTCAAATTTTAATATTAATCTACCAATCCAATATTAATAATAACAAAAACTATGGGCCAATAAAACGAAATAATAAAACGTCTATGGGCTGACAGCGAAGCAAATGATGCAGAGCGAGCAAGCCAGGAATTTAAGCTAGAATCTCCTGATCCATAGTCAGACGCGTTGTCCATTGCGACTACGAACTCAAGCGCTGACGGCCTCTTCGCGAAGCGCGGGCAAGGAAATGTTTGCGTGTGAAAAAGATCTCCTTCGAGCCGGAGTCGAACCAGCGACCTAAGGATTGCTAACCTGCCACCTACAGTCCTCCGCTCTACCAGCTGAGCTATCGAAGGCTCTCTGGTCAGGGACAGAACCTCAAACTGTCAGGTTGCTGAAGCTCCGCCGCTAGCTAATAGTGCTATTGGCACCGACACACATGCTGGCTCTTTCGATAAGTGAAGCAAAGACAACCCCAAATTCCCATACCGGGAGTCGAACCCAGACCGCCTGGATGAAAACCAGGAATCCTGACCGCTAGACCATATGGGATCTCCCTTCTACCTGGAGAGGCAGAGACTGGCATTGCATTGCATGGCAACCGTTATCCCACTGAAAAGAAGCCTTTTGTTGGACAGAAAATTTTTAATATTAATCTACCAATCCAATATTAATAATAACAAAAACTATGGGCCAATAAAACGAAATAATAAAAAGATTATGGGCTGACAGCGAAGCAAAAGATTAAGAACGAGCCAGCCAGGAGTCGAACCTAGAATCTTCTGATCCGTAGTCAGACGCGTTGTCCATTGCGCCACTGGCCCACTGGTCCAGAGTCCTTGAGCTTACTCGGGACCTGTTGCTGTTCGACTGGGCAGAAGCTTTTCATGACATCTACTTTTCCTCATGCCATTAACAGGCCTGGAGCCACCGTCAGGAAGGGGTCAGATGAGGGGCCTGCTATAATAACCTTCGAGATGGGTTGCATTGTTTTCAAGGCAAGTTGTGGTGTTGTTAGGATATTCCAACAGAGCCTGTGACAGTTTCTCAGCAGAAGAACTGGGATCCAGTGTCAGAGACGTCTCCTCACCTGGAGAAAAACACAAGACTTAGTGGTCTTGCTTCAAAATATGGTAGAGGCCCACAGCCATGCTTGAGGGGCAGGAATCAACAGAACTTCCCTGGTAGTCTAGTGACTTTGCATTATTGCAAATTGGCGGACTACGAACTCAAGCGTAGTAACTCAATACTGTCATGCAATAAATTGCATGACAGTATTCATGCAATGCATTTGAAAAGACGCATGGCATTGTATGGTAACCGTTATCCCACTGACAAAGAAGCCTATTGTTGGACTGTCAAATTTTAATATTAATCTACCAATCCAATATTAATAATATCAAAAACTATGGGCCTATAAAACGAAATAATAAAACGCCTATGGGCTGACAGCGAAGCAAAAGATGCAGAGCGAGCAAGCCAGGAATTGAAGCTAGAATCTCCTGATCCATAGTCAGACGCTTTGTCCATTTGTCCTACGAACTCAAGTGCTGACGGCCTCTTCGAGAAGCACGGCCAAGGAAATGTTTGCGTGTGAAAAAGATCTCCTTCGAGCCGGAGTCGAACCAGCGACCTAAGGATTGCTAACTTCCCACCTATAGTCCCCCGCTCTACCAGCTGAGCTATCTTAGGCTCACTAGTCAGGAACAGAACCTCAAACTGTCAGGTTGCTGAAGCTCCACCGCTGGCTAAAAGTGCTATTGGCACTGACACACGTGCTGGCTGTTTTGATAAGTGAAGCAAAGACAACCCCAACTTCCCATATCGGGAGTCGAAATCGGGCCACCTGGGTGAGAACAAAGAATCCTGAACGCTAGACCATATGGGATCTTCCTTCCGCCTGGAGCAGGCCCGTTGGCTTTTAGTGTGTGACCACCCCCTTTAAGAACATGAGAACGATCCAAAAGGATTGTTTACTGAATTCAATTTCATCAGGCTCACTGGAGGGAGCTCTCATTTAACTCGCCCAGTGGGTTCAGTTTCCTCCCATTCCTGTGATGGTATAATGGACACTATAAACTGGTCGTAAAGCAGGGTCCTTGTGACAGTATTCATGCAATGCATTTGAAAAGACGCATGGCATTGTATGGTAACCGTTATCCCACTGACAAAGAAGCCTATTGTTGGACTGTCAAATTTTAATATTAATCTACCAATCAAATATTAATAATATCAAAAACGATGGGCCAATAAAACTAATTTTTGCGTGTGAAAAAGATCTCCTTCGAGCCGGAGTCGAACCAGCGAAAGATGCAAGAGGCAAAAGATGCAGAGCGAGCCAGCTAAAGGTCTAGTGTTTAGGATTTCACACTCTCACCGCCGTAGCCCGGGTTCGATTCTCTGTCAGGGAATGAACTTTTACCCTTTATCGGCGGTCGTTATTGCAAATTGGCGGACTACGAACTCAAGCGTAGTAACTCAATACTGTCATGCAATAAATTGCATGACAGTATTCATGCAATGCATTTGACAAGACGCATGGCCCGTTGGCTTTTAGTGTGTGACGGCCCCCTTTAAGAACATGGGAATGATCCGAAGGGATTGTTTACTGAATTCAATTTCATCAGGCTCACCGGAGGGAGCTCTCATTTGCCTCGCCCAGTGGGTTCAGTTTCCTCCCATTCCTGTGATGGTATAATGGACACTATAAACTGGTCGTAAAGCAAGGTCCTTGTGACAGTATTCATGCCATGCATTTTATAAGACGCATGGCATTGTATGGTAACCGTTATCCCACTGACAAAGAAGCCTATTGTTGGACTGTCAAATTTTAATATTAATCTACCAATCCAATATTAATAATAACAAAAACTATGGGCCAATGAAACGAAATAATAAAACGTCTATGGGCTGACAGCGAAGCAAATGATGCAGAGCGAGCAAGCCAGGAATTTAAGCTAGAATCTCCTGATCCATAGTCAGACGCGTTGTCCATTGCGACTACGAACTCAAGCGCTGACGGCCTCTTCGGGAAGCGCGGCCAAGGAAATGTTTGCGTGTGAAAAAGATCTCCTTCGAGCCGGAGTCGAACCAGGGACCTAAGGATTGCTAACCTGCCACCTACAGTCCTCCGCTCTACCAGCTGAGCTATCGAAGGCTCTCTGGTCAGGTACAGACCTCAAACTGTCAGGTTGCTGAAGCTCCGCCGCTAGCTAATAGTGCTATTGGCACCGACACACATGCTGGCTCTTTCGATAAGTGAAGCAAAGACAACCCCAAATTCCCATACCGGGAGTCGAACCCGGACCGCCTGGGTGAAAACCAGGAATCCTGACCGCTAGACCATATGGGATCTTCCTTCTGCCTGGAGAGGCAGAGACTGGCATTGCATTGCATGGCAACCGTTATCCCACTGAAAAGAAGCCTTTTGTTGGACAGAAAATTTTTAATATTAATCTACCAATCCAATATTAATAATAACAAAAACTATGGGCCAATAAAACGAAATAATAAAAAGGCTATGGGCTGACAGCGAAGCAAAAAATTAAGAACGAGCCAGCCAGGAGTCGAACCTAGAATCTTCTGATCCGTAGTCAGACGCGTTGTCCATTGCGCCACTGGCCCAGTGGTCCAGAGTCCTTGAGCTTACTCGGCACCTGTTGCTGTTCGACTGGGCAGAGGCTTTTCATGACATCTACTTTTCCTCATGCCATTAACAGGCCTGGAGCCACCGTCGGGAAGGGGTCAGATGAGGGGCCTGCTATAATAACCTTCGAGATGGGTTGCATTGTTTTCATGGCAAGTTGTGGTGTTGTTAGGATATTCCAACAGAGCCTGTGACAGTTTCTCAGCAGAAGAACTGGGATCCAGTGTCAGAGACGTCTCCTCTCCTGGAGAAAAACACAAGCCTTAGTGGTCTTGCTTCAAAATCTGGTAGAGGCCCAAAGCCAGGCTTGAGGGGCAGGTATCAATGGAACTTCCCTGGTAGTCTAGTGGTTAGGATTCGGCGCTCTCACCGCCGCGGCCAGGGTTCGATTCCCGGTCAGGGAATGAGCTTTTACCCTCCATCGGTGGTCGTGATTGCAAAATGGCGGACTACGAACTGAAGTGCAGACGGCCTCTTCGAAAAGCACGGTCAAGGAAATGTTTGCGTGTGAAAAAGATCTCCTTCGAACCAGCGACCTAAGGATTGCTAACTTCCCACATACAGTCCTCGGCTCTACCAGCTGAGCTATCGAAGGCACACTGGTCAGGGACAGAACCTCAAAGTTTCAGGTTGCTGAAGCTCCGCCACTGGCTAAAAGTGCTATTGGCACTGAAACACGTGCTGGCTGTTTCGATTAGTGAAGCAAAGGCAAAAGATGCAGAGCGAGCCAGCTAAAGGTCTAGTGTTTAGGATTTCACACTCTCACCGCCGTAGCCCGGGTTCGATTCTCGGTCAGGGAATGAACTTTTACCCTTTATCGGCGGTCGTTATTGCAAATTGGCGGACTACGAACTCAAGCGTAGTAACTCAATACTGTCATGCAATAAATTGCATGACAGTATTCATGCAATGCATTTGACAAGACGCATGGCCCGTTGGCTTTTAGTGTGTGACGGCCCCCTTTAAGAACATGGGAATGATCCGAAGGGATTGTTTACTGAATTCAATTTCATCAGGCTCACCGGAGGGAGCTCTCATTTGCCTCGCCCAGTGGGTTCAGTTTCCTCCCATTCCTGTGATGGTATAATGGACACTATAAACTGGTCGTAAAGCAGGGTCCTTGTGACAGTATTCATGCAATGCATTTGAAAAGACGCATGGCATTGTATGGTAACCGTTATCCCACTGACAAAGAAGCCTATTGTTGGACTGTCAAATTTTAATATTAATCTACCAATCCAATATTAATAATATCAAAAACGATGGGCCAATAAAACGAATTTTTGCGTGTGAAAAAGATCTCCTTCGAGCCGGAGTCGAACCAGCGACCTAAGGATTGCGAACTTGCCACCTACAGTCCTCCGCTCTACCAGCTGAGCTATCGAAGGCTCACTGGTTAGGGACAGAACCTCAAACTGTCAGGTTGCTGAAGCTCCACCGCTGGCTAAAAGTGCTATTGGCACTGACACACGTGCTGGCTGTTTTGATAAGTGAAGCAAAGACAACCTCAACTTCCCATATCGGGAGTCAAAATCGGGCCACCTGGGTGAGAACCAAGAATCCTGACCGCTAGACCATATGGGATCTTCCTTCCGCATGGAGCAGGCCCGTTGGCTTTTAGTGTGTGACGGCCCCCTTTAAGAACATGGGAATGATCCGAAGGGATTGTTTACTGAATTCAATTTCATCAGGCTCACCGGAGGGAGCTCTCATTTGCCTCGCCCAGTGGGTTCAGTTTCCTCCCATTCCTGTGATGGTATAATGGACACTATAAACTGGTCATAAAGCAAGGTCCTTGTGACAGTATTCATGCCATGCATTTTAAAAGACGCATGGCATTGTATGGTAACCGTTATCCCACTGACAAAGAAGCCTATTGTTGGACTGTCAAATTTTAATATTAATCTACCAATCCAATATTAATAATAACAAAAACTATGGGCCAATAAAACGAAATAATAAAACGTCTATGGGCTGACAGCGAAGCAAATGATGCAGAGCGAGCAAGCCAGGAATTGAAGCTAGAATCTACTGATCCATAGTCAGACGCTTTGTCCATTGCGACTACGAACTCAAGTGCTGACGGCCTCTTCGAGAAGCACGGCCAAGGAAATGTTTGCGTGTGAAAAAGATCTCCTTCGAGTCGGAGTCGAACCAGCGACCTAAGGATTGCTAACTTGCCACCTACAGTCCTCCGCTCTACCAGCTGAGCTATCGAAGGCTCACTGGTCAGGGACAGAACCTCAAACTGTCAGGTTGCTGAAGCTCCAACGCTGGCTAAAAGTGCTATTGGCACTGACACACGTGCTGGCTGTTTTGATAAGTGAAGCAAAGACAACCCCAACTTCCCATATCGGGAGTCGAAATCGGGCCACCTGGGTGAGAACAAAAAATACTGACCGCTAGACCATATGGGATCTTCCTTCCGCCTGGAGCAGGCCCGTTGGCTTTTAGTGTGTGACCGCCCCCTTTAAGAACATGAGAACGATCCAAAGGGATTGTTTACTGAATTCAATTTCATCAGGCTCACCGGAGGGAGCTCTCATTTGCCCCTTCCAGTGGGTTCAGTTTCCTCCCATTCCTGTGATGGTATAATGGACTGGTCGTAAAGCAGGGTCCTTGTGACAGTATTCATGCAATGCATTTGAAAAGATGCATGGCATTGTATGGCAACCGTTATCCCACTGAAAAGAAGCCTTTTGTTGGACAGAAAAAATTTAATATTAATCTACCAATCCAATATTAATAATAACAAAAACTATGGGCCAATAAAACGAAATAATAAAAAGGCTATGGGCTGACAGCGAAGCAAAAGATTAAGAGCGAGCCAGCCAGGAGTCAAACCTAGAATCTTCTAATCCGTAGTCAGACGCGTTGTCCATTGCGCCACTGGCCCACTGGTCCGGAGTCCTTGAGCTTACTCGGGACCTGTTGCTGTTCGCCTGGGCAGAGGCCTTTCATGACATCTACTTTTCCTCATGCCATTAACAGGCCTGGAGCCACTCTCAGGAAGGGGTCAGATGAGGGGCCTGCTATAATAACCTTCGAGATGGGTTGCATTGTTTTCATGGCAAGTTGTGGTATTGTTAGGATATTCCAACAGAGCCTGTGACAGTTTCTCAGCAGAAGAACTGGGATCCAGTGTCAGAGACGTCTCCTCTCCTGGAGAAAAACACAAGCCTTAGTGGTCTTGCTTCAAAATCTGGTAGAGGCCCAAAGCCAGGCTTGAGGGGCAGGTATCAACAGAACTTCCCTGGTAGTCTAGTGGTTAGGATTCTGCGCTCTAACCGCCGCGGCCCGGGTTCGATTCCCGGTCAGGGAATGAGCTTTTACCCTCCATCGGTGGTCGTGATTGCAAAATGGCGGACTACGAACTGAAGTGCAGACGGCCTCTTCGAGAAGCACGGTCAAGGAAATGTTTGCGTGTGAAAAAGATCTCCTTCGAACCAGCGACCTAAGGATTGCTAACTTCCCACATACAGTCCTCCGCTCTACCAGCTGAGCTATCGAAGGCACACTGGTCAGGGACAGAACCTCAAAGTTTCAGGTTGCTGAAGCTCCGCCACTGGCTAAAAGTGCTATTGGCACTGAAACACGTGCTGGCTGTTTCGATTAGTGAAGCAAAGGCAAAAGATGCAGAGCGAGCCAGCTAAAGGTCTAGTGTTTAGGATTTCACACTCTCACCGCCGTAGCCCGGGTTCGATTCTCGGTCAGGGAATGAACTTTTACCCTTTATCGGCGGTCGTTATTGCAAATTGGCGGACTACGAACTCAAGCGTAGTAACTCAATACTGTCATGCAATAAATTGCATGACAGTATTCATGCAATGCATTTGACAAGACGCATGGCCCGTTGGCTTTTAGTGTGTGACGGCCCCCTTTAAGAACATGGGAATGATCCGAAGGGATTGTTTACTGAATTCAATTTCATCAGGCTCACCGGAGGGAGCTCTCATTTGCCTCGCCCAGTGGGTTCAGTTTCCTCCCATTCCTGTGATGGTATAATGGACACTATAAACTGGTCGTAAAGCAAGGTCCTTGTGACAGTATTCATGCCATGCACTTTAAAAGACGCATGGCATTGTATGGTATCCGTTATCCCACTGACAAAGAAGCCTATTGTTGGACTGTCAAATTTTAATATTAATCTACCAATCCAATATTAATAATAACAAAAACTATGGGCCAATAAAACGAAATAATAAAACGTCTATGGGCTGACAGCGAAGCAAATGATGCAGAGCGAGCAAGCCAGGAATTTAAGCTAGAATCTCCTGATCCATAGTCAGACGCGTTGTCCATTGCGACTACGAACTCAAGCGCTGACGGCCTCTTCGCGAAGCGCGGCCAAGGAAATGTTTGCGTGTGAAAAAGATCTCCTTCGAGCCGGAGTCGAACCAGCGACCTAAGGATTGCTAACCTGCCACCTACAGTCCTCCGCTCTACCAGCTGAGCTATCGAAGGCTCTCTGGTCAGGGACAGAACCTCAAACTGTCAGGTTGCTGAAGCTCCGCCGCTAGCTAATAGTGCTATTGGCACCGACACACATGCTGGCTCTTTCGATAAGTGAAGCAAAGACAACCCCCAATTCCCATACCGGGAGTCGAACCCGGACCGCCTGGGTGAAAACCAGGAATCCTGACCGCTAGACCATATGGGATCTTCCTTCTGCCTGGAGAGGCAGAGACTGGCATTGCATTGCATGGCAACCGTTATCCCACTGAAAAGAAGCCTTTTGTTGGACAGAAAATTTTTAATATTAATCTACCAATCCAATATTAATAATAACAAAAACTATGGGCCAATAAAACGAAATAATAAAACGTCTATGGGCTGACAGCGAAGCAAAAGATTAAGAACGAGCCAGCCAGGAGTCGAACCTAGAATCTTCTGATCCGTAGTCAGACGCGTTGTCCATTGCGCCACTGGCCCAGTGGTCCAGAGTCCTTGAGCTTACTCGGCACCTGTTGCTGTTCGACTGGGCAGAGGCTTTTCATGACATCTACTTTTCCTCATGCCATTAACAGGCCTGGAGCCACCGTCGGGAAGGGGTCAGATGAGGGGCCTGCTATAATAACCTTCGAGATGGGTTGCATTGTTTTCATGGCAAGTTGTGGTGTTGTTAGGATATTCCAACAGAGCCTGTGACAGTTTCTCAGCAGAAGAACTGGGATCCAGTGTCAGAGACGTCTCCTCTCCTGGAGAAAAAAACAAGCCTTAGTGGTCTTGCTTCAAAATCTGGTAGAGGCCCAAAGCCATGCTTGAGGGGCAGGAATCAACAGAACTTCCCTGGTAGTCTAGTGACTTTGCATTATTGCAAATTGGCGGACTACGAACTCAAGCGTAGTAACTCAATACTGTCATGCAATAAATTGCATGACAGTATTCATGCAATGCATTTGAAAAGACGCATGGCATTGTATGGTAACCGTTATCCCACTGACAAAGAAGCCTATTGTTGGACTGTCAAATTTTAATATTAATCTACCAATCCAATATTAATAATATCAAAAACGATGGGCCTATAAAACGAAATAATAAAACGCCTATGGGCTGACAGCGAAGCAAAAGATGCAGAGCGAGCAAGCCAGGAATTTAAGCTAAAATCTCCTGATCCATAGTCAGACGCTTTGTCCATTTGTCCTACGAACTCAAGTACTGACGGCCTCTTCGAGAAGCACGGCCAAGGAAATGTTTGCGTGTGAAAAAGATCTCCTTCGAGCCGGAGTCGAACCAGCGACCTAAGGATTGCTGACTTCCCACCTATAATCCCCCGCTCTACCAGCTGAGCTATCGAAGGCTCACTGGTCAGGAACAGAACCTCAAACTGTCAGGTTGCTGAAGCTCCACCGCTGGCTAAAAGTGCTATTGGCACTGACACACGTGCTGGCTGTTTTGATAAGTGAAGCAAAGACAACCCCAACTTCCCATATCGGGAGTCGAAATCGGGCCACCTGGGTGAGAACAAAGAATCCTGACCGCTAGACCATATGGGATCTTCCTTCCTTCTGGAGCAGGCCCGTTGGCTTTTAGTGTGTGACCACCCCCTTTAAGAACAGGAGAACGATCCAAAAGGATTGTTTACTGAATTCATTTTCATCAGGCTCACTGGAGGGAGCTCTCATTTGCCTCGCCCAGTGGGTTCAGTTTCCTCCCATTCCTGTGATGGTATAATGGACACTATAAACTGGTCGTAAAGCAGGGTCCTTGTGACAGTATTCATGCAATGCATTTGAAAAGACGCATGGCATTGTATGGTAACCGTTATCCCACTGACAAAGAAGCCTATTGTTGGACTGTCAAATTTTAATATTAATCTACCAATCCAATATTAATAATATCAAAAACGATGGGCCAATAAAACAAATTTTTGCGTGTGAAAAAGATCTCCTTCGAGCCGGAGTCGAACCAGCGACCTAAGGATTGCTAACTTGCCACCTACAGTCCTCCGCTCTACCAGCTGAGCTATCGAAGGCTCACTGGTTAGGGACAGAACCTCAAACTGTCAGGTTGCTGAAGCTCCACCGCTGGCTAAAAGTGCTATTGGCACTGACACACGTGCTGGCTGTTTTGATAAGTGAAGCAAAGACAACCCCAACTTCCCATATCGGGAGTCAAAATCGGGCCACCTGGGTGAGAACCAAGAATCCTGACCGCTAGACCATATGGGATCTTCCTTCCGCATGGAGCAGGCCCGTTGGCTTTTAGTGTGTGACGGCCCCCTTTAAGAACATGGGAATGATCCGAAGGGATCGTTTACTGAATTCAATTTCATCAGGCTCACCGGAGGGAGCTCTCATTTGCCTCGCCCAGTGGGTTCAGTTTCCTCCCATTCCTCTGATGGTATAATGGACACTATAAACTGGTCATAAAGCAAGGTCCTTGTGACAGTATTCATGCCATGCATTTTAAAAGACGCATGGCATTGTATGGTAACCGTTATCCCACTGACAAAGAAGCCTTTTGTTGGACTGTCAAATTTTAATATTAATCTACCAATCCAATATTAATAATAACAAAAACTATGGGCCAATAAAACGAAATAATAAAACGTCTATGGGCTGACAGCGAAGCAAATGATGCAGAGCGAGCAAGCCAGGAATTGAAGCTAGAATCTCCTGATCCATAGTCAGACGCTTTGTCCATTGCGACTACGAACTCAAGTGCTGACGGCCTCTTCGAGAAGCACGGCCAAGGAAATGTTTGCGTGTGAAAAAGATCTCCTTCGAGCCGGAGTCGAACCAGCGACCTAAGGATTAGCTAACTTGCCACCTACAGTCCTCCGCTCTACCAGCTGAGCTATCGAAGGCTCACTGGTCAGGGACAGAACCTCAAACTGTCAGGTTGCTGAAGCTCCAACGCTGGCTAAAAGTGCTATTGGCACTGACACACGTGCTGGCTGTTTTGATAAGTGAAGCAAAGACAACCCCAACTTCCCATATCGGGAGTCGAAATCGGGCCACCTGGGTGAGAACAAAAAATACTGACCGCTAGACCATATGGGATCTTCCTTCCGCCTGGAGCAGGCCCGTTGGCTTTTAGTGTGTGACCGCCCCCTTTAAGAACATGAGAACGATCCAAAGGGATTGTTTACTGAATTCAATTTCATCAGGCTCACCGGAGGGAGCTCTCATTTGCCCCACCCAGTGGGTTCAGTTTCCTCCCATTCCTGTGATGGTATAATGGACATTATAAACTGGTCGTAAAGCAGGGTCCTTGTGACAGTATTCATGCAATGCATTTGAAAAGATGCATGGCATTGTATGGCAACCGTTATCCCACTGAAAAGAAGCCTTTTGTTGGACAGAAAAAATTTAATATTAATCTACCAATCCAATATTAATAATAACAAAAACTATGGGCCAATAAAACGAAATAATAAAAAGGCTATGGGCTGACAGCGAAGCAAAAGATTAAGAGCGAGCCAGCCAGGAGTCAAACCTAGAATCTTCTAATCCGTAGTCAGACGCGTTGTCCATTGCGCCACTGGCCCACCGGTCCGGAGTCCTTGAGCTTACTCGGGACCTGTTGCTGTTCGACTGGGCAGAGGCCTTTCATGACATCTACTTTTCCTCATGCCATTAACAGTTCTGGAGCCACTCTCAGGAAGGGGTCAGATGAGGGGCCTGCTATAATAACCTTCGAGATGGGTTGCATTGTTTTCATGGCAAGTTGTGGTGTTGTTAGGATATTCCAACAGAGCCTGTGACAGTTTCTCAGCAGAAGAACTGGGATCCAGTGTCAGAGACGTCTCCTCTCCTGGAGAAAAACACAAGCCTTAGTGGTCTTGCTTCAAAATCTGGTAGAGGCCCAAAGCCAGGCTTGAGGGGCAGGTATCAACAGAACTTCCCTGGTAGTCTAGTGGTTAGGATTCGGCGCTCTCACCGCCGCGGCCCGGGTTCGATTCCCGGTCAGGGAATGAGCTTTTACCCTCCATCGGTGGTCGTGATTGCAAAATGGCGGACTACGAACTGAAGTGCAGACGGCCTCTTCGAGAAGCACGGTCAAGGAAATGTTTGCGTGTGAAAAAGATCTCCTTCGAACCAGCGACCTAAGGATTACTAACTTCCCACATACAGTCCTCCGCTCTACCAGCTGAGCTATCGAAGGCACACTGGTCAGGGACAGAACCTCAAAGTTTCAGGTTGCTGAAGCTCCGCCACTGGCTAAAAGTGCTATTGGCACTGAAACACGTGCTGGCTGTTTCGATTAGTGAAGCAAAGGCAAAAGATGCAGAGCGAGCCAGCTAAAGGTCTAGTGTTTAGGATTTCACACTCTCACCGCCGTAGCCCGGGTTCGATTCTCGGTCAGGGAATGAACTTTTACCCTTTATCGGTGGTCGTTATTGCAAATTGGCGGACTACGAACTCAAGCGTAGTAACTCAATACTGTCATGCAATAAATTGCATGACAGTATTCATGCAATGCATTTGACAAGACGCATGGCCCGTTGGCTTTTAGTGTGTGACGGCCCCCTTTAAGAACATGGGAATGATCCGAAGGGATTGTTTACTGAATTCAATTTCATCAGGCTCACCGGAGGGAGCTCTCATTTGCCTCGCCCAGTGGGTTCAGTTTCCTCCCATTCCTGTGATGGTATAATGGACACTATAAACTGGTCGTAAAGCAAGGTCCTTGTGACAGTATTCATGCCATGCATTTTAAAAGACGCATGGCATTGTATGGTAACCGTTATCCCACTGACAAAGAAGCCTATTGTTGGACTGTCAAATTTTAATATTAATCTACCAATCCAATATTAATAATAACAAAAACTATGGGCCAATAAAACGAAATAATAAAACGTCTATGGGCTGACAGCGAAGCAAATGATGCAGAGCGAGCAAGCCAGGAATTTAAGCTAGAATCTCCTGATCCATAGTCAGACGCGTTGTCCATTGCGATTACGAACTCAAGCGCTGACGGCCTCTTCGCGAAGCGCGGCCAAGGAAATGTTTGCGTGTGAAAAAGATCTCCTTCGAGCCGGAGTCGAGCCAGCGACCTAAGGATTGCTAACCTGCCACCTACAGTCCTCCGCTCTACCAGCTGAGCTATCGAAGGCTCTCTGGTCAGGGACAGAACCTCAAACTGTCAGGTTGCTGAAGCTCCGCCGCTAGCTAATAGTGCTATTGGCACCGACACACATGCTGGCTCTTTCGATAAGTGAAGCAAAGACAACCCCAAATTCCCATACCGGGAGTCGAACCCGGACCGCCCGGGTGAAAACCAGGAATCCTGACCGCTAGACCATATGGGATCTTCCTTCTGCCTGGAGAGGCAGAGACTGGCATTGCATTGCATGGCAACCGTTATCCCACTGAAAAGAAGCCTTTTGTTGGACAGAAAATTTTTTATATTAATCTACCAATCCAATATTAATAATAACAAAAACTATGGGCCAATAAAACGAAATAATAAAAAGGCTATGGGCTGACAGCGAAGCAAAAAAATTAAGAAAGAGCCAGCCAGGAGTCGAACCTAGAATCTTCTGATCCGTAGTCAGACGCGTTGTCCATTGCGCCACTGGCCCAGTGGTCCAGAGTCCTTGAGCTTACTCGGCACCTGTTGCTGTTCGACTGGGCAGAGGCTTTTCATGACATCTACTTTTCCTCATGCCATTAACAGGCCTGGAGCCACCGTCGGGAAGGGGTCAGATGAGGGGCCTGCTATAATAACCTTCGAGATGGGTTGCATTGTTTTCATGGCAAGTTGTGGTGTTGTTAGGATATTCCAACAGAGCCTGTGACAGTTTCTCAGCAGAAGAACTGGGATCCAGTGTCAGAGACGTCTCCTCTCCTGGAGAAAAAAACAAGCCTTAGTGGTCTTGCTTCAAAATCTGGTAGAGGCCCAAAGCCATGCTTGAGGGGCAGGAATCAACAGAACTTCCCTGGTAGTCTAGTGACTTAGCATTATTGCAAATTGGCGGACTACGAACTCAAGCGTAGTAACTCAATACTGTCATGCAATAAATTGCTTGACAGTATTCATGCAATGCATTTGAAAAGACGCATGGCATTGTATGGTAACCGTTATCCCACTGACAAAGAAGCCTATTGTTGGACTGTCAAATTTTAATATTAATCTACCAATCCAATATTAATAATATCAAAAACGATGGGCCTATAAAACGAAATAATAAAACGCCTATGGGCTGACAGCGAAGCAAAAGATGCAGAGCGAGCAAGCCAGGAATTTAAGCTAAAATCTCCTGATCCATAGTCAGACGCTTTGTCCATTTGTCCTACGAACTCAAGTACTGACGGCCTCTTCGAGAAGCACGGCCAAGGAAATGTTTGCGTGTGAAAAAGATCTCCTTCGAGCCGGAGTCGAACCAGCGACCTAAGGATTGCTGACTTCCCACCTATAATCCCCCGCTCTACCAGCTGAGCTATCGAAGGCTCACTGGTCAGGAACAGAACCTCAAACTGTCAGGTTGCTGAAGCTCCACCGCTGGCTAAAAGTGCTATTGGCACTGACACACGTGCTGGCTGTTTTGATAAGTGAAGCAAAGACAACCCCAACTTCCCATATCGGGAGTCGAAATCGGGCCACCTGGGTGAGAACAAAGAATCCTGACCGCTAGACCATATGGGATCTTCCTTCCTTCTGGAGCAGGCCCGTTGGCTTTTAGTGTGTGACCACCCCCTTTAAGAACAGGAGAACGATCCAAAAGGATTGTTTACTGAATTCATTTTCATCAGGCTCACTGGAGGGAGCTCTCATTTGCCTCGCCCAGTGGGTTCAGTTTCCTCCCATTCCTGTGATGGTATAATGGACACTATAAACTGGTCGTAAAGCAGGGTCCTTGTGACAGTATTCATGCAATGCATTTGAAAAGACGCATGGCATTGTATGGTAACCGTTATCCCACTGACAAAGAAGCCTATTGTTGGACTGTCAAATTTTAATATTAATCTACCAATCCAATATTAATAATATCAAAAACGATGGGCCAATAAAACAAATTTTTGCGTGTGAAAAAGATCTCCTTCGAGCCGGAGTCGAACCAGCGACCTAAGGATTGCTAACTTGCCACCTACAGTCCTCCGCTCTACCAGCTGAGCTATCGAAGGCTCACTGGTTAGGGACAGAACCTCAAACTGTCAGGTTGCTGAAGCTCCACCGCTGGCTAAAAGTGCTATTGGCACTGACACACGTGCTGGCTGTTTTGATAAGTGAAGCAAAGACAACCCCAACTTCCCATATCGGGAGTCAAAATCGGGCCACCTGGGTGAGAACCAAGAATCCTGACCGCTAGACCATATGGGATCTTCCTTCCGCATGGAGCAGGCCCGTTGGCTTTTAGTGTGTGACGGCCCCCTTTAAGAACATGGGAATGATCCGAAGGGATCGTTTACTGAATTCAATTTCATCAGGCTCACCGGAGGGAGCTCTCATTTGCCTCGCCCAGTGGGTTCAGTTTCCTCCCATTCCTCTGATGGTATAATGGACACTATAAACTGGTCATAAAGCAAGGTCCTTGTGACAGTATTCATGCCATGCATTTTAAAAGACGCATGGCATTGTATGGTAACCGTTATCCCACTGACAAAGAAGCCTTTTGTTGGACTGTCAAATTTTAATATTAATCTACCAATCCAATATTAATAATAACAAAAACTATGGGCCAATAAAACGAAATAATAAAACGTCTATGGGCTGACAGCGAAGCAAATGATGCAGAGCGAGCAAGCCAGGAGTCAAACCTAGAATCTTCTAATCCGTAGTCAGACGCGTTGTCCATTGCGCCACTGGCCCACCGGTCCGGAGTCCTTGAGCTTACTCGGGACCTGTTGCTGTTCGACTGGGCAGAGGCCTTTCATGACATCTACTTTTCCTCATGCCATTAACAGTTCTGGAGCCACTCTCAGGAAGGGGTCAGATGAGGGGCCTGCTATAATAACCTTCGAGATGGGTTGCATTGTTTTCATGGCAAGTTGTGGTGTTGTTAGGATATTCCAACAGAGCCTGTGACAGTTTCTCAGCAGAAGAACTGGGATCCAGTGTCAGAGACGTCTCCTCTCCTGGAGAAAAACACAAGCCTTAGTGGTCTTGCTTCAAAATCTGGTAGAGGCCCAAAGCCAGGCTTGAGGGGCAGGTATCAACAGAACTTCCCTGGTAGTCTAGTGGTTAGGATTCGGCGCTCTCACCGCCGCGGCCCGGGTTCGATTCCCGGTCAGGGAATGAGCTTTTACCCTCCATCGGTGGTCGTGATTGCAAAATGGCGGACTACGAACTGAAGTGCAGACGGCCTCTTCGAGAAGCACGGTCAAGGAAATGTTTGCGTGTGAAAAAGATCTCCTTCGAACCAGCGACCTAAGGATTACTAACTTCCCACATACAGTCCTCCGCTCTACCAGCTGAGCTATCGAAGGCACACTGGTCAGGGACAGAACCTCAAAGTTTCAGGTTGCTGAAGCTCCGCCACTGGCTAAAAGTGCTATTGGCACTGAAACACGTGCTGGCTGTTTCGATTAGTGAAGCAAAGGCAAAAGATGCAGAGCGAGCCAGCTAAAGGTCTAGTGTTTAGGATTTCACACTCTCACCGCCGTAGCCCGGGTTCGATTCTCGGTCAGGGAATGAACTTTTACCCTTTATCGGTGGTCGTTATTGCAAATTGGCGGACTACGAACTCAAGCGTAGTAACTCAATACTGTCATGCAATAAATTGCATGACAGTATTCATGCAATGCATTTGACAAGACGCATGGCCCGTTGGCTTTTAGTGTGTGACGGCCCCCTTTAAGAACATGGGAATGATCCGAAGGGATTGTTTACTGAATTCAATTTCATCAGGCTCACCGGAGGGAGCTCTCATTTGCCTCGCCCAGTGGGTTCAGTTTCCTCCCATTCCTGTGATGGTATAATGGACACTATAAACTGGTCGTAAAGCAAGGTCCTTGTGACAGTATTCATGCCATGCATTTTAAAAGACGCATGGCATTGTATGGTAACCGTTATCCCACTGACAAAGAAGCCTATTGTTGGACTGTCAAATTTTAATATTAATCTACCAATCCAATATTAATAATAACAAAAACTATGGGCCAATAAAACGAAATAATAAAACGTCTATGGGCTGACAGCGAAGCAAATGATGCAGAGCGAGCAAGCAAGGAATTTAAGCTAGAATCTCCTGATCCATAGTCAGACGCGTTGTCCATTGCGACTATGAACTCAAGCGCTGACGGCCTCTTCGCGAAGCGCGGCCAAGGAAATGTTTGCGTGTGAAAAAGATCTCCTTCGAGCCGGAGTCGAACCAGCGACCTAAGGATTGCTAACCTGCCACCTACAGTCCTCCGCTCTACCAGCTGAGCTATCGAAGGCTCTCTGGTCAGGGACAGAACCTCAAACTGTCAGGTTGCTGAAGCTCCGCCGCTAGCTAATAGTGCTATTGGCACCGACACACATGCTGGCTCTTTCGATAAGTGAAGCAAAGACAACCCCAAATTCCCATACCGGGAGTCGAACCCGGACCGCCTGGGTGAAAACCAGGAATCCTGACCGCTAGACCATATGGGATCTTCCTTCTGCCTGGAGAGGCAGAGACTGGCATTGCATTGCATGGCAACCGTTATCCCACTGAAAAGAAGCCTTTTGTTGGACAGAAAATTTTTAATATTAATCTACCAATCCAATATTAATAATAACAAAAACTATGGGCCAATAAAACGAAATAATAAAAAGGCTATGGGCTGACAGCGAAGCAAAAAATTAAGAACGAGCCAGCCAGGAGTCGAACCTAGAATCTTCTGATCCGTAGTCAGACGCGTTGTCCATTGCGCCACTGGCCCAGTGGTCCAGAGTCCTTGAGCTTACTCGGCACCTGTTGCTGTTCGACTGGGCAGAGGCTTTTCATGACATCTACTTTTCCTCATGCCATTAACAGGCCTGGAGCCACCGTCGGGAAGGGGTCAGATGAGGGGCCTGCTATAATAACCTTCGAGATGGGTTGCATTGTTTTCATGGCAAGTTGTGGTGTTGTTAGGATATTCCAACAGAGCCTGTGACAGTTTCTCAGCAGAAGAACTGGGATCCAGTGTCAGAGACGTCTCCTCTCCTGGAGAAAAACACAAGCCTTAGTGGTCTTGCTTCAAAATCTGGTAGAGGCCCAAAGCCATGCTTGAGGGGCAGGAATCAACAGAACTTCCCTGGTAGTCTAGTGACTTTGCATTATTGCAAATTGGCGGACTACGAACTCAAGCGTAGTAACTCAATACTGTCATGCAATAAATTGCATGACAGTATTCATGCAATGCATTTGAAAAGACGCATGGCATTGTATGGTAACCGTTATCCCACTGACAAAGAAGCCTATTGTTGGACTGTCAAATTTTAATATTAATCTACCAATCCAATATTAATAATATCAAAAACGATGGGCCTATAAAACGAAATAATAAAACGCCTATGGGCTGACAGCGAAGCAAAAGATGCAGAGCGAGCAAGCCAGGAATTTAAGCTAAAATCTCCTGATCCATAGTCAGACGCTTTGTCCATTTGTCCTACGAACTCAAGTGCTGACGGCCTCTTCGAGAAGCACGGCCAAGGAAATGTTTGCGTGTGAAAAAGATCTCCTTCGAGCCGGAGTCGAACCAGCGACCTAAGGATTGCTTACTTCCCACCTATAGTCCCCCCCTCTACCAGCTGAGCTATCGAAGGCTCACTGGTCAGGAACAGAACCTCAAACTGTCAGGTTGCTGAAGCTCCACCGCTGGCTAAAAGTGCTATTGGCACTGACACACGTGCTGGCTGTTTTGATAAGTGAAGCAAAGACAACCCCAACTTCCCATATCGGGAGTCGAAATCGGGCCACCTGGGTGAGAACAAAGAATCCTGACCGCTAGACCATATGGGATCTTCCTTCCGCCTGGAGCAGGCCCGTTGGCTTTTAGTGTGTGACCACCCCCTTTAAGAACAGGAGAACGATCCAAAAGGATTGTTTACTGAATTCAATTTCATCAGGCTCACTGGAGGGAGCTCTCATTTGCCTCGCCCAGTGGGTTCAGTTTCCTCCCATTCCTGTGATGGTATAATGGACACTATAAACTGGTCGTAAAGCAGGGTCCTTGTGACAGTATTCATGCAATGCATTTGAAAAGACGCATGGCATTGTATGGTAACCGTTATCCCACTGACAAAGAAGCCTATTGTTGGACTGTCAAATTTTAATATTAATCTACCAATCCAATATTAATAATATCAAAAACGATGGGCCAATAAAACGAATTTTTGCGTGTGAAAAAGATCTCCTTCGAGCCGGAGTCGAACCAGCAACCTAAGGATTGCTAACTTGCCACTTACAGTCCTCCGCTCTACCAGCTGGGCTATCGAAGGCTCACTGGTTAGGGACAGAACCTCAAACTGTCAGGTTGCTGAAGCTCCACCGCTGGCTAAAAGTGCTATTGGCACTGACACACGTGCTGGCTGTTTTGATAAGTGAAGCAAAGACAACCCCAACTTCCCATATCGGGAGTCGAAATCGGGCCACCTGGGTGAGAACAAAGAATCCTGACCGCTAGACCATATGGGATCTTCCTTCCGCCTGGAGCAGGCCCGTTGGCTTTTAGTGTGTGACCACCCCCTTTAAGAACATGAGAACGATCCAAAAGGATTGTTTACTGAATTCAATTTCATCAGGCTCACTGGAGGGAGCTCTCATTTGCCTCGCCCAGTGGGTTCAGTTTCCTCCCATTCCTGTGATGGTATAATGGACACTATAAACTGGTCGTAAAGCAGGGTCCTTGTGACAGTATTCATGCAATGCATTTGAAAAGACGCATGGCATTGTATGGTAACCCTTATCCCACTGACAAAGAAGCCTATTGTTGGACTGTCAAATTTTAATATTAATCTACCAATCCAATATTAATAATAACAAAAACTATGGGCCAATAAAACGAAATAATAAAACGTCTATGGGCTGACAGCGAAGCAAATGATGCAGAGCGAGCAAGCCAGGAATTTAAGCTAGAATCTCCTGATCCATAGTCAGACGCGTTGTCCATTGCGACTACGAACTCAAGCGCTGACGGCCTCTTCGCGAAGCGCGGCCAAGGAAATGTTTGCGTGTGAAAAAGATCTCCTTCGAGCCGGAGTCGAGCCAGCGACCTAAGGATTGCTAACCTGCCACCTACAGTCCTCCGCTCTACCAGCTGAGCTATCGAAGGCTCTCTGGTCAGGGACAGAACCTCAAACTGTCAGGTTGCTGAAGCTCCGCCGCTAGCTAATAGTGCTATTGGCACCGACACACATGCTGGCTCTTTCGATAAGTGAAGCAAAGACAACCCCAAATTCCCATACCGGGAGTCGAACCCGGACCGCCCGGGTGAAAACCAGGAATCCTGACCGCTAGACCATATTGGATCTTCCTTCTGCCTGGAGAGGCAGAGACTGGCATTGCATTGCATGGCAACCGTTATCCCACTGAAAAGAAGCCTTTTGTTGGACAGAAATTTTTTAATATTAATCTACCAATCCAATATTAATAATAACACAAACTATGGGCCAATAAACGAAATAAGAAAAAGGCTATGGGCTGACAGCGAAGCAAAAGATTAAGAACGAGCCAGCCAGGAGTCGAACCTAAAATCTTCTGATCCGTAGTCAGACGCGTTGTCCATTGCGCCACTGGCCCACTGGTCCAGAGTCCTTGAGCTTACTCGGCACCTGTTGCTGTTCGACTGGGCAGAGGCCTTTCATGACATCTACTTTTCCTCATGCCATTAACAGGCCTGGAGCCACTCTCAGGAAGGGGTCAGATGAGGGGCCTGCTATAATAACCTTCGAGATGGGTTGCATTGTTTTCATGGCAAGTTGTGGTGTTGTTAGGATATTCCAACAGAGCCTGTGACAGTTTCTCAGCAGAAGAACTGGGATCCAGTGTCAGAGACGTCTCCTCTCCTGGAGAAAAACACAAGCCTTAGTGGTCTTGCTTCAAAATCTGGTAGAGGCCCAAAGCCAGGCTTGAGGGGCAGGTATCAACAGAACTTCCCTGGTAGTCTAGTGGTTAGGATTCGGCGCTCTCACCGCCGCGGCCCGGGTTCGATTCCCGGTCAGGGAATGAGCTTTTACCCTCCATCGGTGGTCGTGATTGCAAAATGGCGGACTACGAACTGAAGTGCAGACGGCCTCTTCGAGAAGCACGGTCAAGGAAATGTTTGCGTGTGAAAAAGATCTCCTTCGAACCAGCGACCTAAGGATTGCTAACTTCCCACATACAGTCCTCCGCTCTACCAGCTGAGCTATCGAAGGCACACTGGTCAGGGACAGAACCTCAAAGTTTCAGGTTGCTGAAGCTCCGCCACTGGCTAAAAGTGCTATTGGCACTGAAACACGTGCTGGCTGTTTCGATTAGTGAAGCAAAGGCAAAAGATGCAGAGCGAGCCAGCTAAAGGTCTAGTGTTTAGGATTTCACACTCTCACCGCCGTAGCCCGGGTTCGATTCTCGGTCAGGGAATGAACTTTTACCCCTTATCGGCGGCCGTTATTGCAAATTGGCGGATTATTGTACAAATATTCCAACAGAGCCTGTGACAGTTTCTCAGCAGAAGAACTGGGATCCAGTGTCAGAGACGTCTCCTCTCCTGGAGAAAAACACAAGCCTTAGTGGTCTTGCTTCAAAATCTGGTAGAGGCCCAAAGCCATGCTTGAGGGGCAGGAATCAACAGAACTTCCCTGGTAGTCTAGTGACTTAGCATTATTGCAAATTGGCGGACTACGAACTCAAGCGTAGTAACTCAATACTGTCATGCAATAAATTGCATGACAGTATTCATGCAATGCATTTGAAAAGACGCATGGCATTGTATGGTAACCGTTATCCCACTGACAAAGAAGCCTATTGTTGGACTGTCAAATTTTAATATTAATCTACCAATCCAATATTAATAATATCAAAAACGATGGGCCTATAAAACGAAATAATAAAACGCCTATGGGCTGACAGCGAAGCAAAAGATGCAGAGCGAGCAAGCCAGGAATTTAAGCTAAAATCTCCTGATCCATAGTCAGACGCTTTGTCCATTTGTCCTACGAACTCAAGTACTGACGGCCTCTTCGAGAAGCACGGCCAAGGAAATGTTTGCGTGTGAAAAAGATGTCCTTCGAGCCGGAGTCGAACCAGCGACCTAAGGATTGCTGACTTCCCACCTATAATCCCCCGCTCTACCAGCTGAGCTATCGAAGGCTCACTGGTCAGGAACAAAACCTCAAACTGTCAGGTTGCTGAAGCTCCACCGCTGGCTAAAAGTGCTATTGGCACTGACACACGTGCTGGCTGTTTTGATAAGTGAAGCAAAGACAACCCCAACTTCCCATATCGGGAGTCGAAATCGGGCCACCTGGGTGAGAACAAAGAATCCTGACCGCTAGACCATATGGGATCTTCCTTCCGCCTGGAGCAGGCCCGTTGGCTTTTAGTGTGTGACCACCCCCTTTAAGAACAGGAGAACGATCCAAAAGGATTGTTTACTGAATTCATTTTCATCAGGCTCACTGGAGGGAGCTCTCATTTGCCTCGCCCAGTGGGTTCAGTTTCCTCCCATTCCTGTGATGGTATAATGGACACTATAAACTGGTCGTAAAGCAGGGTCCTTGTGACAGTATTCATGCAATGCATTTGAAAAGACGCATGGCATTGTATGGTAACCGTTATCCCACTGACAAAGAAGCCTATTGTTGGACTGTCAAATTTTAATATTAATCTACCAATCCAATATTAATAATATCAAAAACGATGGGCCAATAAAACGAATTTTTGCGTGTGAAAAAGATCTCCTTCGAGCCGGAGTCGAACCAGCGACCTAAGGATTGCTAACTTGCCACCTACAGTCCTCCGCTCTACCAGCTGAGCTATCGAAGGCTCACTGGTTAGGGACAGAACCTCAAACTGTCAGGTTGCTGAAGCTCCACCGCTGGCTAAAAGTGCTATTGGCACTGACACACGTGCTGGCTGTTTTGATAAGTGAAGCAAAGACAACCCCAACTTCCCATATCGGGAGTCAAAATCGGGCCACCTGGGTGAGAACCAAGAATCCTGACCGCTAGACCATATGGGATCTTCCTTCCGCATGGAGCAGGCCCGTTGGCTTTTAGTGTGTGACGGCCCCCTTTAAGAACATGGGAATGATCCGAAGGGATCGTTTACTGAATTCAATTTCATCAGGCTCACCGGAGGGAGCTCTCATTTGCCTCGCCCAGTGGGTTCAGTTTCCTCCCATTCCTCTGATGGTATAATGGACACTATAAACTGGTCATAAAGCAAGGTCCTTGTGACAGTATTCATGCCATGCATTTTAAAAGACGCATGGCATTGTATGGTAACCGTTATCCCACTGACAAAGAAGCCTATTGTTGGACTGTCAAATTTTAATATTAATCTACCAATCCAATATTAATAATAACAAAAACTATGGGCCAATAAAACGAAATAATAAAAGTCTATGGGCTGACAGCGAAGCAAATGATGCAGAGCGAGCAAGCCAGGAATTGAAGCTAGAATCTCCTGATCCATAGTCAGACGCTTTGTCCATTGCGACTACGAACTCAAGTGCTGACGGCCTCTTCGAGAAGCACGGCCAAGGAAATGTTTGCGTGTGAAAAAGATCTCCTTCGAGCCGGAGTCGAACCAGCAACCTAAGGATTGCTAACTTGCCACCTACAGTCCTCCGCTCTACCAGTTGAGCTATCGAAGGCTCACTGGTCAGGGACAGAACCTCAAACTGTCAGGTTGCTGAAGCTCCAACGCTGGCTAAAAGTGCTATTGGCACTGACACACGTGCTGGCTGTTTTGATAAGTGAAGCAAAGACAACCCCAACTTCCCATATCGGGAGTCGAAATCGGGCCACCTGGGTGAGAACAAAAAATACTGACCGCTAGACCATATGGGATCTTCCTTCCGCCTGGAGCAGGCCCGTTGGCTTTTAGTGTGTGACCGCCCCCTTTAAGAACATGAGAACGATCCAAAGGGATTGTTTACTGAATTCAATTTCATCAGGCTCACCGGAGGGAGCTCTCATTTGCCCCACCCAGTGGGTTCAGTTTCCTCCCATTCCTGTGATGGTATAATGGACATTATAAACTGGTCGTAAAGCAGGGTCCTTGTGACAGTATTCATGCAATGCATTTGAAAAGATGCATGGCATTGTATGGCAACCGTTATCCCACTGAAAAGAAGCCTTTTGTTGGACAGAAAAAATTTAATATTAATCTACCAATCCAATATTAATAATAACAAAAACTATGGGCCAATAAAACGAAATAATAAAAAGGCTATGGGCTGACAGCGAAGCAAAAGATTAAGAGCGAGCCAGCCAGGAGTCAAACCTAGAATCTTCTAATCCGTAGTCAGACGCGTTGTCCATTGCGCCACTGGCCCACCGGTCCGGAGTCCTTGAGCTTACTCGGGACCTGTTGCTGTTCGACTGGGCAGAGGCCTTTCATGACATCTACTTTTCCTCATGCCATTAACAGGCCTGGAGCCACTCTCAGGAAGGGGTCAGATGAGGGGCCTGCTATAATAACCTTCGAGATGGGTTGCATTGTTTTCATGGCAAGTTGTGGTGTTGTTAGGATATTCCAACAGAGCCTGTGACAGTTTCTCAGCAGAAGAACTGGGATCCAGTGTCAGAGACGTCTCCTCTCCTGGAGAAAAACACAAGCCTTAGTGGTCTTGCTTCAAAATCTGGTAGAGGCCCAAAGCCAGGCTTGAGGGGCAGGTATCAACAGAACTTCCCTGGTAGTCTAGTGGTTAGGATTCGGCGCTCTCACCGCCGCGGCCCGGGTTCGATTCCCGGTCAGGGAATGAGCTTTTACCCTCCATCGGTGGTCGTGATTGCAAAATGGCGGACTACGAACTGAAGTGCAGACGGCCTCTTCGAGAAGCACGGTCAAGGAAATGTTTGCGTGTGAAAAAGATCTCCTTCGAACCAGCGACCTAAGGATTGCTAACTTCCCACATACAGTCCTCCGCTCTACCAGCTGAGCTATCGAAGGCACACTGGTCAGGGACAGAACCTCAAAGTTTCAGGTTGCTGAAGCTAAGCCACTGGCTAAAAGTGCTATTGGCACTGAAACACGTGCTGGCTGTTTCGATTAGTGAAGCAAAGGCAAAAGATGCAGAGCGAGCCAGCTAAAGGTCTAGTGTTTAGGATTTCACACTCTCACCGCCTTAGCCCGGGTTCGATTCTCGGTCAGGGAATGAAATTTTACCCTTTATCGGCGGTCGTTATTGCAAATTGGCGGACTACGAACTCAAGCGTAGTAACTCAATACTGTCATGCAATAAATTGCATGACAGTATTCATGCAATGCATTTGACAAGACGCATGGCCCGTTGGCTTTTAGTGTGTGACGGCCACCTTTAAGAACATGGGAATGATCCGAAGGGATTGTTTACTGAATTCAATTTCATCAGGCTCACCGGAGGGAGCTCTCATTTGCCTCGCCCAGTGGGTTCAGTTTCCTCCCATTCCTGTGATGGTATAATGGACACTATAAACTGGTCGTAAAGCAAGGTCCTTGTGACAGTATTCATGCCATGCATTTTAAAAGACGCATGGCATTGTATGGTAACCGTTATCCCACTGACAAAGAAGCCTATTGTTGGACTGTCAAATTTTAATATTAATCTACCAATCCAATATTAATAATAACAAAAACTATGGGCCAATAAAACGAAATAATAAAACGTCTATGGGCTGACAGCGAAGCAAATGATGCAGAGCGAGCAAGCCAGGAATTTAAGCTAGAATCTCCTGATCCATAGTCAGACGCGTTGTCCATTGCGACTACGAACTCAAGCGCTGACGGCCTCTTCGCGAAGCGCGGCCAAGGAAATGTTTGCGTGTGAAAAAGATCTCCTTCGAGCCGGAGTCGAACCAGCGACCTAAGGATTGCTAACCTGCCACCTACAGTCCTCCGCTCCACCAGCTGAGCTATCGAAGGCTCTCTGGTCAGGGACAGAACCTCAAACTGTCAGGTTGCTGAAGCTCCGCCGCTAGCTAATAGTGCTATTGGCACCGACACACATGCTGGCTCTTTCGATAAGTGAAGCAAAGACAACCCCAAATTCCCATACCGGGAGTCGAACCCGGACTGCCTGTGTGAAAACCAGGAATCCTGACCGCTAGACCATATGGGATCTTCCTTCTGCCTGGAGAGGCAGAGACTGGCATTGCATTGCATGGCAACCGTTATCCCACTGAAAAGAAGCCTTTTGTTGGACAGAAAATTTTTAATATTAATCTACCAATCCAATATTAATAATAACAAAAACTATGGGCCAATAAAACGAAATAATAAAAAGGCTATGGGCTGACAGCGAAGCAAAAAATTAAGAACGAGCCAGCCAGGAGTCGAACCTAGAATCTTCTGATCCGTAGTCAGACGGGTTGTCCATTGCGCCACTGGCCCAGTGGTCCAGAGTCCTTGAGCTTACTCGGCACCTGTTGCTGTTCGACTGGGCAGAGGCTTTTCATGACATCTACTTTTCCTCATGCCATTAACAGGCCTGGAGCCACCGTCGGGAAGGGGTCAGATGAGGGGCCTGCTATAATAACCTTCGAGATGGGTTGCATTGTTTTCATGGCAAGTTGTGGTGTTGTTAGGATATTCCAACAGAGCCTGTGACAGTTTCTCAGCAGAAGAACTGGGATCCAGTGTCAGAGACGTCTCCTCTCCTGGAGAAAAACACAAGCCTTAGTGGTCTTGCTTCAAAATCTGGTAGAGGCCCAAAGCCATGCTTGAGGGGCAGGAATCAACAGAACTTCCCTGGTAGTCTAGTGACTTTGCATTATTGCAAATTGCCGGACTACGAACTCAAGCGTAGTAACTCAATACTGTCATGCAATAAATTGCATGACAGTATTCATGCAATGCATTTGAAAAGACGCATGGCATTGTATGGTAACCGTTATCCCACTGACAAAGAAGCCTATTGTTGGACTGTCAAATTTTAATATTAATCTACCAATCCAATATTAATAATATCAAAAACGATGGGCCTATAAAACGAAATAATAAAACGCCTATGGGCTGACAGCGAAGCAAAAGATGCAGAGCGAGCAAGCCAGGAATTTAAGCTAAAATCTCCTGATCCATAGTCAGACGCTTTGTCCATTTGTCCTACGAACTCAAGTGCTGACGGCCTCTTCGAGAAGCACGGCCAAGGAAATGTTTGCGTGTGAAAAAGATCTCCTTCGAGCCGGAGTCGAACCAGCGACCTAAGGATTGCTGACTTCCCACCTATAGTCCCCCTCTCTACCAGCTGAGCTATCGAAGGCTCACTGGTCACGAACAGAACCTCAAACTGTCAGGTTGCTGAAGCTCCACCGCTGGCTAAAAGTGCTATTGGCACTGACACACGTGCTGGCTGTTTTGATAAGTGAAGCAAAGACAACCCCAACTTCCCATATCGGGAGTCGAAATCGGGCCACCTGGGTGAGAACAAAGAATCCTGACCGCTAGACCATATGGGATCTTCCTTCCGCCTGGAGCAGGCCCGTTGGCTTTTAGTGTGTGACCACCCCCTTTAAGAACAGGAGAACGATCCAAAAGGATTGTTTACTGAATTCAATTTCATCAGGCTCACTGGAGGGAGCTCTCATTTGCCTCGCCCAGTGGGTTCAGTTTCCTCCCATTCCTGTGATGGTATAATGGACACTATAAACTGGTCGTAAAGCAGGGTCCTTGTGACAGTATTCATGCAATGCATTTGAAAAGACGCATGGCATTGTACGGTAACCGTTATCCCACTGACAAAGAAGCCTATTGTTGGACTGTCAAATTTTAATATTAATCTACCAATCCAATATTAATAATATCAAAAACGATGGGCCAATAAAACGAATTTTTGCGTGTGAAAAAGATCTCCTTCGAGCCGGAGTCGAACCAGCAACCTAAGGATTGCTAACTTGCCACCTACAGTCCTCCGCTCTACCAGCTGAGCTATCGAAGGCTCACTGGTTAGGGACAGAACCTCAAACTGTCAGGTTGCTGAAGCTCCACCGCTGGCTAAAAGTGCTATTGGCACTGACACACGTGCTGGCTGTTTTGATAAGTGAAGCAAAGACAACCCCAACTTCCCATATCGGGAGTCAAAATCGGGCCACCTGGGTGAGAACCAAGAATCCTGACCGCTAGACCATATGGGATCTTCCTTCCGCATGGAGCAGGCCCGTTGGCTTTTAGTGTGTGACGGCCCCCTTTAAGAACATGGGAATGATCCGAAGGGATTGTTTACTGAATTCAATTTCATCAGGCTCACCGGAGGGAGCTCTCATTTGCCTCGCCCAGTGGGTTCAGTTTCCTCCCATTCCTCTGATGGTATAATGGACACTATAAACTGGTCGTAAAGCAGGGTCCTTGTGACAGTATTCATGCAATGCATTTGAAAAGATGCATGGCATTGTATGGCAACCGTTATCCCACTGAAAAGAAGCCTTTTGTTGGACAGAAAAAATTTAATATTAATCTACCAATCCTAGATTAATAATAACAAAAACTATGGGCCAATAAAACGAAATAATAAAAAGGCTATGGGCTGACAGCGAAGCAAAAGATTAAGAGCGAGCCAGCCAGGAGTCAAACCTAGAATCTTCTAATCCGTAGTCAGACGCGTTGTCCATTGCGCCACTGGCCCACTGGTCCGGAGTCCTTGAGCTTACTCGGGACCTGTTGCTGTTCGACTGGGCAGAGGCCTTTCATGACATCTACTTTTCCTCATGCCATTAACAGGCCTGGAGCCACTCTCAGGAAGGGGTCAGATGAGGGGCCTGCTATAATAACCTTCGAGATGGGTTGCATTGTTTTCATGGCAAGTTGTGGTGTTGTTAGGATATTCCAACAGAGCCTGTGACAGTTTCTCAGCAGAAGAACTGGGATCCAGTGTCAGAGACGTCTCCTCTCCTGGAGAAAAACACAAGCCTTAGTGGTCTTGCTTCAAAATCTGGTAGAGGCCCAAAGCCAGGCTTGAGGGGCAGGTATCAACAGAACTTCCCTGGTAGTCTAGTGGTTAGGATTCGGCGCTCTCACCGCCGCGGCCCGGGTTCGATTCCCGGTCAGGGAATGAGCTTTTACCCTCCATCGGTGGTCGTGATTGCAAAATGGCGGACTACGAACTGAAGTGCAGACGGCCTCTTCAAGAAGCACGGTCAAGGAAATGTTTGCGTGTGAAAAAGATCTCCTTCGAACCAGCGACCTAAGGATTGCTAACTTCCCACATACAGTCCTCCGCTCTACCAGCTGAGCTATCGAAGGCACACTGGTCAGGGACAGAACCTCAAAGTTTCAGGTTGCTGAAGCTCCGCCACTGGCTAAAAGTGCTATTGGCACTGAAACACGTGCTGGCTGTTTCGATTAGTGAAGCAAAGGCAAAAGATGCAGAGCGAGCCAGCTAAAGGTCTAGTGTTTAGGATTTCACACTCTCACCGCCGTAGCCCGGGTTCGATTCTCGGTCAGGGAATGAACTTTTACCCTTTATCGGCGGTCGTTATTGCAAATTGGCGGACTACGAACTCAAGCGTAGTAACTCAATACTGTCATGCAATAAATTGCATGACAGTATTCATGCAATGCATTTGACAAGACGCATGGCCCGTTGGCTTTTAGTGAGTGACGGCCCCCTTTAAGAACATGGGAATGATCCGAAGGGATTGTTTACTGAATTCAATTTCATCAGGCTCACCGGAGGGAGCTCTCATTTGCCTCGCCCAGTGGGTTCAGTTTCCTCCCATTCCTGTGATGGTATAATGGACACTATAAACTGGTCGTAAAGCAAGGTCCTTGTGACAGTATTCATGCCATGCATTTTAAAAGACGCATGGCATTGTATGGTAACTGTTATCCCACTGACAAAGAAGCCTATTGTTGGACTGTCAAATTTTAATATTAATCTACCAATCCAATATTAATAATAACAAAAACTATGGGCCAATAAAACGAAATAATAAAACGTCTATGGGCTGACAGCGAAGCAAATGATGCAGAGCGAGCAAGCCAGGAATTTAAGCTAGAATCTCCTGATCCATAGTGTAACAGTCAATGTTCTCGTGGACGTGGAAGGAAGAGGACAGGGTCGGCTTTAAAGGAAAAAGGGGGTTTTTATTGGTCCCAAAACAAGTAAAAATAAAACAGCACCGAACATAGGATGCGCCACACGCGCTCGGTTCACACTTCACCAAAATCAAAGAGCTCGCTCTCGCTCTCGCTCTTGCACTCGCACTCTCTCTCGCTCTCCTCGCACACACTTGTCCGTTTCTCATCTCCCTTCCTTCTCTTTCCTCGTGGCTTTTATCCGTCTCCCCACGCCAGTTTACTGAAACAAGACACAGGTGTTTGTCATTTACACTTAACCCACTCACGCCGCACCTGTCTCCCGATCCTCTCCCGCGTCACGGACTTCGCGGAACCACGCCCCCCCTGCCACATACCCCCACCGCCCGCCTCAGGCCGGGGAGCCGTCCGGCCTGCAGCCTCCCCCCCCCCCCCTCCTGGAGAGGAAGTCAGCGACAGCCATCTGTGCACCCGGCCTGTGGACCACCTGGAACTTAAAAGGTTGTAAGGCTAGATACCAACGGGTGATCCGCGCGTTGGTATCCTTCATGCGGTGGAGCCATTGGAGGGGCGCGTGGTCCGAACAGAGGGTGAATTCCCGTCCCAAGAGATAATATCGGAGGGTGAGGACGGCCCACCTGATGGCCAAGCATTCCTTCTCAATGGTGCTGTACTTAGTCTCTCTCTTTGAGAGCTTGCGACTAATGTACAGCACCGGCCGTTCCTCCCCCTCCATCTCCTGGGACAGGACTGCACCCAGCCCCCTGTCCGACGCGTCGGTCTGTAATAAAAAGGGGAGAGAAAAATCAGGAGCCTGTAGTAGCGGCCCTCCACATAGAGCAGCCTTTACCTGGGTGAAAGCCTGCTGACACTGCTCCGTCCACTGAACCGGATCTGGCGACTCCTTTTTAGTGAGATCAGTCAGCGGGCTGGCAAGGTCCGAATAATTAGGCACAAACCTTCTATAATATCCCGCCAGCCCCAGGAACTGTCTCACCTCCTTTTTGGTCTTGGGTCTCGGGCACGTTGCAACAGCTGCTGTCTTATCAATTTGGGGACGCACCTGCCCGTGACCCAAGTGGAATCCCAGATACCTGACCTCTACGCGCCCAACCGCGCACTTCTTTGGGTTGGCCGTTAGGCCGGCCCGTCTCAGCGCTCTCAGGACCGCGCGCACATGCTCCATATGGCGCTGCAAGTCATTACTATAAATAATGATATCATCCAGATAAGCAGCGGCATAAGCAGCATGTGGCCGGAGTACCCGGTCCATGAGACGCTGGAAGGTGGCCGGAGCCCCGAACAACCCAAACGGAAGCGTAACGAATTGGTGTAATCCGAACGGCATCGTGAAGGCTGTTTTTTCTTTAGACATAGGAGATAAGGGGATCTGCCAATATCCTTTAGTTAAATCCAGTGTCGAAAAAAAACGAGCAGTGCCGAGCCGATCAAGCAGTTCGTCAATCCGGGGCATTGGATAAGCATCGAATTTCGATACAGCATTCACCCTGCGGTAATCCACACAAAAACGAACCGAGCCGTCGGGTTTAGGTACTAAAACTATCGGGCTCGCCCAGTTACTGTGGGATTCTTCTATTACCCCCATTTCGAGCATCGCCTCTAATTCCGACTGAACGACTTTTTTCTTGTGTTCAGGTAAACGATATGGCCGGCTGCGCACTACCACGCCCGGCTCGGTCTCAATGTGGTGCCGAATGAGATTGGTTCGACCGGGTAGGAACGAGAACACGTCAGTAAACTCCGCTTGCAACCTGGCAACGTCAGTAAGCTGGCACGGTGAAAGATGATCTCCGCCCGGAGCCAGAGCGAGCGATGGTGATTTGACATTCGCCTCTGGCCCGAGATCTTCTTCCGCTCCGATCACCGTCGCCAGCATCCCTGACTCCGCCTCGCTCCACTTTTTTAGGAGATTGAGATGGTAAATCTGACGCGCCCCGTTCCTATCCGTTCGAAGAACCTCATAATTGAGATCCCCGACTCGCTGGGTGACCTCAAAGGGTCCTTGCCACTTAGCGAGTAATTTGGAACTTGACGTGGGAAGCAATAGAAGGACTTTATCTCCCGGTGAAAATTTTCTCAGTTTTGTTCCCCTATTGTACAACTGGGTCTGTTTGTCTTGAGCCTGTAACAAATTTTCCATTGAGAGCCGCCCCAAAGTGTGGAGTTTTGTTCTCAGGTCCAGGACATACTGAATTTCATTTCGACTCTCCGAGGGTCCCTCCTCCCAAGTCTCCTTCAGCACGTCCAGCACCCCGCGGGGTTGACGACCATAAAGGAGCTCGAAGGGGGAAAACCCCGTGGAGGCTTGCGGGACCTCGCGCACAGCGAACAACAAGGGTTCTAACCATTTATCCCAATTTTTGGCGTCTTCGTGAACGAACTTACGGATCATTGTCTTTAATGTGCGATTAAATCGTTCCACCAAGCCGTCCGTTTGTGGGTGAAAGACGCTGGTGCGAATCGATTTAATGCCCAATAATTCGTAAAGTTCGCGTAGCGTACGTGACATAAACGCCGTGCCTTGGTCAGTGAGGATCTCTTTCGGGATCCCCACTCGGGAGATTAGACGAAACAGGGCATCCGCCACACTTTTCGCGGAGATGTTGCGGAGTGCCACTGCCTCAGGATATCGCGTTGCATAGTCCACTATGACTAGGGCAAAGCGATGTCCCCGTGCTGACCGTTCTAATGGCCCGACGAGGTCCATCGCAATTCGCTGGAAGGGGACCTCGATTAGAGGAAGGGGGCGCAAAGGCGCTTTTGGGGCGGCCGGCGGATTTACCAGCTGACATTCACGACAAGCCGCGCACCACCTGCGCACGTTCTCGTGAATGCCCGGCCAAAAAAAACGGGCCATGAGACGGTTAAGTGTCGTTATTTGCCCTAAATGTCCCGCCATGGGATTTGAATGAGCCGCCTGGAAAAGCATTTCCCGACGGCTTTTCGGTACTAACAACTGGGTTGTAGTCTCTTTTGTCTGAGTGTCTTGTATCACCCTATACAACCGGTCTTTTAAGATTGCAAAATATGGATAAGTGAGCGGTCGAGCAGGCTGGAGAGGCTGACCGTCGATGGTACGGACCTGTTCAAACGCATGTTTTAACGACTCATCCTGAGACTGTTCCAGGGGAAAATCATCACGCTCTGGGAGAATCTGTCTCCCAATTACGTTCAGATCCCCTGGATCCAGTCCCGGAGGTCCCAGTTCAGCCTCACCCAACCGCACGACCGCCCCGCTCTCCTGCTTCTTATTCCCACAAGAGACATCCGCGCACAATAACCCCAATAATTCTGTAAAGGCTGGCCAATTAGTTCCCAAAATCAGCGGATGCCTGAGGTGCGGGTTAACTGCCACCTCCACCCTATGCTTTTGCCCCCTAAATTTAATCAAAGCCGACATAAGCGGATACTTCACCACATCCCCGTGCACACACCTTACCCGAACCATGCGGCTCGTATCCAATGTCTCAGGTTGAATCAGGCTTTGGTGGATCGAGGTTTGGTTACATCCTGAGTCCACCAGAGCCTGATAGGTACCCCCCTTTATACTCACGGGTATCTGGTACCGGCCAGCCTGATCGTGGGCAGCCTGCGGGGCATCCGGGACCCGGATCATTGTCCCCACCTCCATCAACGGACACCTGTCTATAAAATGGTCCGGGTCCCCGCAACGCCAGCAGGCCGGCCCAGGCCTCCCCCCCGCTCTAGAGGCAGGAAGTGGGGTAGGTGACTGGCGTGAGGAGAGGGAGGGAAAGGAAGCCGGGTCCGCCCCCCCGGTAGTGAACCCCGAGCCCCTGGGCTGGGGTCTCAGGCCTCCTGCCGGATCCAGTTAAGATCCCCCCCGTCCCTGGGGAGGGCCACGGAACGGTCCGGGAGGACGGGACCTGGGAAGAGGAGACGAGGTAGAAGAGGGGGAGGGAGAAACAAAGGAGGAAGAGAGCGAGATGTTAGGGAGGTTCTCGCCGACCCTGGAGCACGCCACCAGCTGGTCCTCCGCCAACTGAATGGCCAAGTCCAGCGACGCCGGTCGGTGGCACTGGACCCACTCGGCCGTTTTCCGCGGCAGACGGCCGATGAACTGCTCCAGCACCACCCGGTCGATGATCTCGTGGACGTCGCTTCCCTCAGCCAACAGCCACTTGCGGCAGGAGTCCCGGAGCTGTTGAGCCAACACGAAGGGTCGACCGCTCTCGCCCAGACCCAGGGAACGGAACCGCTGGCGATGTTGCTCTGGGCTCCGGCCGACCCGCTGTAGGATGGCTCTTTTTAGGTCATCAAAAACCAGGAGGTTCTGGACGGGTAGCTGTTGGGCCGCCGCCTGCGCCTCCCCGGTCAGCAAAGGGATGAGGCGCACCGGCCATTGCTCTTTTGGCCACCCACCTGCCTCCGCTGACCTCTCAAAGAGGTCGAGGAACGCCTCCTGGTCGTCCTGTGGGCCCATCTTATTAAGAGGCAGGTGGGGGTGCTCGACCGGCGGCGGCGTTGGACCCGGCCGAACCTCCCGGTCCATCCAGCTCCGGAACCTCTCGCGGTCCTCCTGTTGGCCTTGGACGAGAAACTGGAACCGGCCTTCCAGATCGGTCCTCATCTCGACCAGGGCCCGATGTTGATCTTGGTGGAGGGCCGCGAGGGAAGCAACCACATCCGCAAGTGGCGATGGTGGCGGTGTCTGCATGCTGGCGGCGGCTTCCGTCTTCACTCCCGGGTTTCGGCACCAGTGTAACAGTCAATGTTCTCGTGGACGTGGAAGGAAGAGGACAGGGTCGGCTTTAAAGGAAAAAGGGGGTTTTTATTGGTCCCAAAACAAGTAAAAATAAAACAGCACCGAACATAGGATGCGCCACACGCGCTCGGTTCACACTTCACCAAAATCAAAGAGCTCGCTCTCGCTCTCGCTCTCGCACTCGCACTCTCTCTCGCTCTCCTCGCACACACTTGTCCGTTTCTCATCTCCCTTCCTTCTCTTTCCTCGTGGCTTTTATCCGTCTCCCCACGCCAGTTTACTGAAACAAGACACAGGTGTTTGTCATTTACACTTAACCCACTCACGCCGCACCTGTCTCCCGATCCTCTCCCGCGTCACGGACTTCGCGGAACCACGCCCCCCCTGCCACACATAGTCAGACGCGTTGTCCATTGCGACTACGAACTCAAGCGCTGACGGCCTCTTCGCGAAGCGCGGCCAAGGAAATGTTTGCGTGTGAAAAAGATCTCCTTCGAGCCGGAGTCGAACCAGCGACCTAAGGATTGCTAACCTGCCCTCTACAGTCCTCCGCTCTACCAGCTGAGCTATCGAAGGCTCTCTGGTCAGGGACAGAACCTCAAACTGTCAGGTTGCTGAAGCTCCGCCGCTAGCTAATAGTGCTATTGGCACCGACACACATGCTGGCTCTTTCGATAAGTGAAGCAAAGACAACCCCAAATTCCCATACCGGGAGTCGAACCCGGACCGCCTGGGTGAAAACCAGGAATCCTGACCGCTATACCATATGGGATCTTCCTTCTGCCTGGAGAGGCAGAGACTGGCATTGCATTGCATGGCAACCGTTATCCCACTGAAAAGAAGCCTTTTGTTGGACAGAAAATTTTTAATATTAATCTACCAATCCAATATTAATAATAACAAAAACTATGGGCCAATAAAACGAAATAATAAAAAGGCTATGGGCTGACAGCGAAGCAAAAAATTAAGAACGAGCCAGCCAGGAGTCGAACCTAGAATCTTCTGATCCGTAGTCAGACGCGTTGTCCATTGCGCCACTGGCCCAGTGGTCCAGAGTCCTTGAGCTTACTCGGCACCTGTTGCTGTTCGACTGGGCAGAGGCTTTTCATGACATCTACTTTTCCTCATGCCATTAACAGGCCTGGAGCCACCGTCGGGAAGGGGTCAGATGAGGGGCCTGCTATAATAACCTTCGAGATGGGTTGCATTGTTTTCATGGCAAGTTGTGGTGTTGTTAGGATATTCCAACAGAGCCTGTGACAGTTTCTCAGCAGAAGAACTGGGATCCAGTGTCAGAGACGTCTCCTCTCCTGGAGAAAAACACAAGCCTTAGTGGTCTTGCCTCAAAATCTGGTAGAGGCCCAAAGCCATGCTTGAGGGGCAGGAATCAACAGAACTTCCCTGGTAGTCTAGTGACTTTGCATTATTGCAAATTGGCGGACTACGAACTCAAGCGTAGTAACTCAATACTGTCATGCAATAAATTGCATGACAGTATTCATGCAATGCATTTGAAAAGACGCATGGCATTGTATGGTAACCGTTATCCCACTGACAAAGAAGCCTATTGTTGGACTGTCAAATTTTAATATTAATCTACCAATCCAATATTAATAATATCAAAAACGATGGGCCTATAAAACGAAATAATAAAACGCCTATGGGCTGACAGCGAAGCAAAAGATGCAGAGCGAGCAAGCCAGGAATTTAAGCTAAAATCTCCTGATCCTTAGTCAGACGCTTTGTCCATTTGTCCTACGAACTCAAGTGCTGACGGCCTCTTCGAGAAGCACGGCCAAGGAAATGTTTGCGTGTGAAAAAGATCTCCTTCGAGCCGGAGTCGAACCAGCGACCTAAGGATTGCTGACTTCCCACCTATAGTCCCCCGCTCTACCAGCTGAGCTATCGAAGGCTCACTGGTCAGGAACAGAACCTCAAACTGTCAGGTTGCTGAAGCTCCACCGCTGGCTAAAAGTGCTATTGGCACTGACACACGTGCTGGCTGTTTTGATAAGTGAAGCAAAGACAACCCCAACTTCCCATATCGGGAGTCGAAATCGGGCCACCTGGGTGAGAACAAAGAATCCTGACCGCTAGACCATATGGGATCTTCCTTCCGCCTGGAGCAGGCCCGTTGGCTTTTAGTGTGTGACCACCCCCTTTAAGAACAGGAGAACGATCCAAAAGGATTGTTTACTGAATTCAATTTCATCAGGCTCACTGGAGGGAGCTCTCATTTGCCTCGCACAGTGGGTTCAGTTTCCTCCCATTCCTGTGATGGTATAATGGACACTATAAACTGGTCGTAAAGCAGGGTCCTTGTGACAGTATTCATGCAATGCATTTGAAAAGACGCATGGCATTGTATGGTAACCGTTATCCCACTGACAAAGAAGCCTATTGTTGGACTGTCAAATTTTAATATTAATCTACCAATCCAATATTAATAATATCAAAAACGATGGGCCAATAAAACGAATTTTTGCGTGTGAAAAAGATCTCCTTCGAGCCAGAGTCGAACCAGCAACCTAAGGATTGCTAACTTGCCACCTACAGTCCTCCGCTCTACCAGCTGAGCTATCGAAGGCTCACTGGTTAGGGACAGAACCTCAAACTGTCAGGTTGCTGAAGCTCCACCGCTGGCTAAAAGTGCTATTGGCACTGACACACGTGCTGGCTGTTTTGATAAGTGAAGCAAAGACAACCCCAACTTCCCATATCGGGAGTCAAAATCGGGCCACCTGGGTGAGAACCAAGAATCCTGACCGCTAGACCATATGGGATCTTCCTTCCGCATGGAGCAGGCCCGTTGGCTTTTAGTGTGTGACGGCCCCCTTTAAGAACATGGGAATGATCCGAAGGGATTGTTTACTGAATTCAATTTCATCAGGCTCACCGGAGGGAGCTCTCATTTGCCTCGCCCGGTGGGTTCAGTTTCCTCCCATTCCTCTGATGGTATAATGGACACTATAAACTGGTCATAAAGCAAGGTCCTTGTGACAGTATTCATGCCATGCATTTTAAAAGACGCATGCATTGTATGGTAACCGTTATCCCACTGACAAAGAAGCCTATTGTTGGACTGTCAAATTTTAATATTAATCTACCAATCCAATATTAATAATAACAAAAACTATGGGCCAATAAAACGAAATAATAAAACGTCTATGGGCTGACAGCGAAGCAAATGATGCAGAGCGAGCAAGCCAGGAATTGAAGCTAGAATCTACTGATCCATAGTCAGACGCTTTGTCCATTGCGACTACGAACTCAAGTGCTGACGGCCTCTTCGAGAAGCACGGCCAAGGAAATGTTTGCGTGTGAAAAAGATCTCCTTCGAGCCGGAGTCGAACCAGCGACCTAAGGATTGCTAACTTGCCACCTACAGTCCTCCGCTCTACCAGCTGAGCTATCGAAGGCTCACTGGTCAGGGACAGAACCTCAAACTGTCAGGTTGCTGAAGCTCCAACGCTGGCTAAAAGTGCTATTGGCACTGACACACGTGCTGGCTGTTTTGATAAGTGAAGCAAAGACAACCCCAACTTCCCATATCGGGAGTCGAAATCGGGCCACCTGGGTGAGAACAAAAAATACTGACCGCTAGACCATATGGGATCTTCCTTCCGCCTGGAGCAGGCCCGTTGGCTTTTAGTGTGTGACCGCCCCCTTTAAGAACATGAGAACGATCCAAAGGGATTGTTTACTGAATTCAATTTCATCAGGCTCACCGGAGGGAGCTCTCATTTGCCCCGCCCAGTGGGTTCAGTTTCCTCCCATTCCTGTGATGGTATAATGGACATTATAAACTGGTCGTAAAGCAGGGTCCTTGTGACAGTATTCATGCAATGCATTTGAAAAGATGCATGGCATTGTATGGCAACCGTTATCCCACTGAAAAGAAGCCTTTTGTTGGACAGAAAATTTTTAATATTAATCTACCAATCCAATATTAATAATAACAAAAACTATGGGCCAATAAAACGAAATAATAAAAAGGCTATGGGCTGACAGCGAAGCAAAAGATTAAGAGCGAGCCAGCCAGGAGTCAAACCTAGAATCTTCTAATCCGTAGTCAGACGCGTTGTCCTTTGCGCCACTGGACCACTGGTCCGGAGTCCTTGAGCTTACTCGGGACCTGTTGCTGTTCGACTGGGCAGAGGCCTTTCATGACATCTACTTTTCCTCATGCCATTAACAGGCCTGGAGCCACTCTCAGGAAGGGGTCAGATGAGGGGCCTGCTATAATAACCTTCGAGATGGGTTGCATTGTTTTCATGGCAAGTTGTGGTGTTGTTAGGATATTCCAACAGAGCCTGTGACAGTTTCTCAGCAGAAGAACTGGGATCCAGTGTCAGAGACGTCTCCTCTCCTGGAGAAAAACACAAGCCTTAGTGGTCTTGCTTCAAAATCTGGTAGAGGCCCAAAGCCAGGCTTGAGGGGCAGGTATCAACAGAACTTCCCTGGTGGTCTAGTGGTTAGGATTCGGCGCTCTCACCGCCGCGGCCCGGGTTCGATTCCCGGTCAGGGAATGAGCTTTTACCCTCCATCGGTGGTCGTGATTGCAAAATGGCGGACTACGAACTGAAGTGCAGACGGCCTCTTCGAGAAGCACGGTCAAGGAAATGTTTGCGTGTGAAAAAGATCTCCTTCGAACCAGCGACCTAAGGATTGCTAACTTCCCACATACAGTCCTCCGCTCTACCAGCTGAGCTATCGAAGGCACACTGGTCAGGGACAGAACCTCAAAGTTTCAGGTTGCTGAAGCTCCGCCACTGGCTAAAAGTGCTATTGGCACTGAAACACGTGCTGGCTGTTTCGATTAGTGAAGCAAAGGCAAAAGATGCAGAGCGAGCCAGCTAAAGGTCTAGTGTTTAGGATTTCACACTCTCACCGCCGTAGCCCGGGTTCGATTCTCGGTCAGGGAATGAACTTTTACCCTTTATCGGCGGTTGTTATTGCAAATTGGCGGACTACGAACTCAAGCGTAGTAACTCAATACTGTCATGCAATAAATTGCATGACAGTATTCATGCAATGCATTTGACAAGACGCATGGCCCGTTGGCTTTTAGTGTGTGACGGCCCCCTTTAAGAACATGGGAATGATCCGAAGGGATTGTTTACTGAATTCAATTTCATCAGGCTCACCGGAGGGAGCTCTCATTTGCCTCGCCCAGTGGGTTCAGTTTCCTCCCATTCCTGTGATGGTATAATGGACACTATAAACTGGTCGTAAAGCAAGTTCCTTGTGACAGTATTCATACCATGCACTCTAAAAGACGCATGGCATTGTATGGTATCCGTTATCCCACTGACAAAGAAGCCTATTGTTGGACTGTCAAATTTTAATATTAATCTACCAATCCAATATTAATAATAACAAAAACTATGGGCCAATAAAACAAAATAATAAAACATCTATGGGCTGACAGCGAGCAAAAGATTAAGAACGAGCCCGCCAGGAGTCGAACCTAGAATCTTCTGATCCGTAGTCAGACGCGTTGTCCATTGCGCCACTGGCCCAGTGGTCCTGAGTCCTTGAGCTTACTCGGCACCTGTTGCTGTTCGACTGGGCAGAGGCTTTTCATGACATCTACTTTTCCTCATGCCATTAACAGGCCTGGAGCCACCGTCAGGAAGGGGTCAGATGAGGGGCCTGCTCTAATAACCTTCGAGATGGGTTGCATTGTTTTCATGGCAAGTTGTGGTGTTGTTAGGATATTCCAACAGAGCCTGTGACAGTTTCTCAGCAGAAGAACTGGGATCCAGTGTCAGAGACGTCTCCTCTCCTGGAGAAAAACACAAGCCTTAGTGGTCTTGCTTCAAAATCTGGTAGAGGCCCAAAGCCATGCTTGAGGGGCAGGAATCAACAGAACTTCCCTGGTAGTCTAGTGACTTTGCATTATTGCAAATTGGCGGACTACGAACTCAAGCGTAGTAACTCAATACTGTCATGCAATAAATTGCATGACAGTATTCATGCAATGCATTTGAAAAGACGCATGGCATTGTATGGTAACCGTTATCCCACTGACAAAGAAGCCTATTGTTGGACTGTCAAATTTTAATATTAATCTACCAATCCAATATTAATAATATCAAAAACGATGGGCCTATAAAACGAAATAATAAAACGCCTATGGGCTGACAGCGAAGCAAAAGATGCAGAGCGGGCAAGCCAGGAATTTAAGCTAAAATCTCCTGATCCATAGTCAGACGCTTTGTCCATTTGTCCTACGAACTCAAGTGCTGACGGCCTCTTCGAGAAGCACGGCCAAGGAAATGTTTGCGTGTGAAAAAGATCTCCTTCGAGCCGGAGTCGAACCAGCGACCTAAGGATTGCTGACTTCCCACCTATAGTCCCCCGCTCTACCAGCTGAGCTATCGAAGGCTCACTGGTCAGGAACAGAACCTCAAACTGTCAGGTTGCTGAAGCTCCACCGCTGGCTAAAAGTGCTATTGGCACTGACACACGTGCTGGCTGTTTTGATAAGTGAAGCAAAGACAATCCCAACTTCCCATATCGGGAGTCGAAATCGGGCCACCTGGCTGAGAACAAAGAATCCTGACCGCTAGACCATATGGGATCTTCCTTCCGCCTGGAGCAGGCCCGTTGGCTTTTAGTGTGTGACCACCCCCTTTAAGAACAGGAGAACGATCCAAAAGGATTGTTTACTGAATTCAATTTCATCAGGCTCACTGGAGGGAGCTCTCATTTGCCTCGCCCAGTGGGTTCAGTTTCCTCCCATTCCTGTGATGGTATAATGGACACTATAAACTGGTCGTAAAGCAGGGTCCTTGTGACAGTATTCATGCAATGCATTTGAAAAGACGCATGGCATTGTATGGTAACCGTTATCCCACTGACAAAGAAGCCTATTGTTGGACTGTCAAATTTTAATATTAATCTACCAATCCAATATTAATAATATCAAAAACGATGGGCCAATAAAACTAATTTTTGCGTGTGAAAAAGATCTCCTTCGAGCCGGAGTCGAACCAGCGACCTAAGGATTGCTAACTTGCCACCTACAGTCCTCCGCTCTACCAGCTGAGCTATCGAAGGCTCACTGGTTAGGGACAGAACCTCAAACTGTCAGGTTGCTGAAGCTCCACCGCTGGCTAAAAGTGCTATTGGCACTGACACACGTGCTGGCTGTTTTGATAAGTGAAGCAAAGACAACCCCAACTTCCCATATCGGGATTCAAAATCGGGCCACCTGGGTGAAAACCAGGAATCCTGACCGCTAGACCATATGGGATCTTCCTTCTGCCTGGAGAGGCAGAGACTGGCATTGCATTGCATGGCAACCGTTATCCCACTGAAAAGAAGCCTTTTGTTGGACAGAAAATTTTTAATATTAATCTACCAATCCAATATTAATAATAACAAAAACTATGGGCCAATAACACGAAATAATAAAAAGGCTATGGGCTGACAGCGAAGCAAAAAATTAAGAACGAGCCAGCCAGGAGTCGAACCTAGAATCTTCTGATCCGTAGTCAGACGCGTTGTCCATTGCGCCACTGGCCCAGTGGTCCAGAGTCCTTGTGATGGTCGAAAATTTTAATTCTTTGCAACGCTAGGAGGGTTTAGCTCTCTTTTTCTTTATACGCTCTTTGGCAAGCGTGCACCAGAAGATTTATGCCTGCACCCTCAGGACTGGGTTCCATAGTGTAGTGGTTATCACACGCGAAAGGTCCCCAGTTTGAAACTGGGTGTAACTGTGTTCTGTTTCTGCAAACATTTCTGATGTGGTTTTCTGTTGAGCAGGTCATTACTCTTGCAGGGCGATTTGCAGTGTACACTCTTTAGAAAAGGACTGCCCCCTTTAAGAACATGGGAACGATCCGAAGGAATTGTTTACTGAATTCAATTTCATCAGGCTCACCGGAGGGAGCTCTCAATTGCCTCGCCCAGGGGGTTCAGTTTCCTCCCATTCCTGTGATGGCATAACACCCACTATAAACTGGTCGTAAAGCAAGGTCCTTGTGACAGTACTCATGCAATGCATTTGAAAAGACGCATGGCATTGTATGGTAACCGTTCTCCCACTGACAAAGCAGCCTATTGTTGGACTGTCAAATTGTAATATTAATCTACCAATCCACTAATAATAATAACAAAAACTATGGGCTATGAGCTGACAGAGAGAGCCGCCAGTCGAACCTTCGAGATGGGTTGCATTGATTTCATGGCAAGTTGTTTTGTTGTTAGGATATTCCTAAAGAGCCTGTGACAGTTTCTCAGCGGAAGACCCGGGATCCAGAGTCAGAAATGCCTCCTCTCCTGGAGGAAAACACAAGCCTTAGTGGTCTTGCTGCAAAATGATGTAGAGTCCCACAGATGGGCTGGAGGGGCAGGAGCCAACAGATCTTCCCTGGTGGTCTAGTGGTTAGGATTCGATTCCCAGTCAGGGAATGAGCTTTTGCTTTGTCGAGAAGCACGGCCAAGGAATTGTTCGAGTGTGAAAAAGAGCTCCTTCGAGCCGGAGTCGATCCAGGGATCTAAGGATTACCGACTTGCCACTTGCCTCAAACTGTCAGTTTGCTGAAGCTCCGCCGCTGGCTAAAAGTGCTACTGGCACTGACAGACGTGCTGGCTGTTTCGATAAGTGAAGCAAAGACAACCCAAACTTCCCAGACCGGGAGTCGAACCCGGGCCGCCTGGGTGAAAACCAGGAATCCAGACCGCTAGACCATATGGGATCTTCCTTTTGCCTTTTAGTGTGTGACCGCCCCCTTTAAGAACATGGGAATGATCCGAAGGGATTGATTACTGAATTCAATTTCATCAGGCTAACCAGCGACCTAAGGATCGCCAACTTGCCACCTACAGTCCTTCGCAGCCCGGGTTCGATTCCCGGTCAGGGAATGAGCTTTTGCTTTGTCGAGAAGCAGGCCAAGGAAATGTTTGCATGTGAAAATGACCTCCTTCGAGCCGGAGTCAAACCAGCGCCCTAAGGATCGCCAACTTGCCACCTACAGTCCTCCGCTCTACCAGCTGAGCTATCGAAGGCATGCTGGTCAGGGACAGAACCTCAAACTGTCAGGCTGCTGAAGCTCCGCCGCTGGCTAAAAGTGCTATTGGCACTGAGAGACGTGCTGGCTGTTTCGATAAGTGAAGCAAAGACAACCCGAACTTCCCATACCGGGAGTCGAAAATTTTAATTCTTTGCAACGCTAGGAGGGTTTAGCTCTCTTTTTCTTTATACGCTCTTTAGCAAGCGTGCACCAGGACCCGTATTCATAAAGATTCTAAGAATCCTCTCAGAAAACTCTTAATTTAGCCTAAAAACTTTTACATAGGAGTCTTAGCTTAAGAGCGATTCGGGAGCGATCTGAGAGCAACTCTGAGTAAGGAAAAGACAAAAACTCTCATCTCAGTGAGGAGGCGGGGCTGACCCCGTTGCTATGTGTGACACAATCTTTTGAAGACTGTGATTGCTTGGTTGTCCAAGAAGGAAAAAAAAGAGCCATTTTAAGGATAGAGTTTACTCACATACACACACACACACATTATATTTATGTATATAAATCCTTTTTTTTCCCCTTGCTGCTAATTTTCTGAGGTATTTGATTGACTTAGAATGATAAAAATTGTTCCACTCTTTCCAATTACACTGATTGCTGTCTATTTAAGTGGTGGTTTATAGCAAACATGGAATAAAAAACAAGAAAGACTTGTCTCTAATAAGATCAGTCACAAACATGATCCCTGCACGATCTCATCTATAGCATCTTATTAACTCACTGTCATCTATTGTCTGCATCACATTTCGTCTCCCTCTTCATCGTTCTGTCATTTTCTCCTCTGCTAAAGAAACTCTTAAGCCTCTTAAAAGTCCTCATCCATACTTCTAACAATTATGACCTTAAGACCACTTTTAAGGGTTAAGATGCTTTCTGAATTACTTTTCTCTTTACTAGGATTTTTTCTTTAATTTTAAGAGTAAACGCCCACATTTCTAAGAATTTTCTTAGAATTTTGTCACCAGGAGCTACTCTTTGCATTAATATTCTTTATGAATACGGGCCCAGAATATTTATGCCTGCACCCTCAGGACAGGGTTCCATAGTGTAGTGGTTATCACACGCGAAAGAAGGTCCCCAGTTTGAAACTGGGCGTAAACTGTGGCCTGTTTCTGCAAACATATCTTATGTGGTTTTCTGTTGAGCAGGTCATTACACTTGTCATAACAGCCACTATAAACTGGTCGTAAAGCAAGGTCCTTGTGACAGTACTCATGCGATGCATTTGAAAGACGCATGGCATTGTATGGTAACTGTTCTCCCACTGACAAAGCATCCTATTGTTGGACTGTCAAATTGTAATATTAATCTACCAATCCACTAATAATAATAACAAAAACTATGGGCTACGAGCTGACAGAGAGAGCCGGCAGTCAAACCTTCGAGATGGGTTGCATTGATTTCAAGGCAAGTTGTTTTGCTGTTAGGATATTCCTAAAGAGCCTGTGACAGTTTCTCAGTGGAAGACCTGGGATCCAGGGTCAGAAATGCCTCCTCTCCTGGAGGAAAACACAAGCCTTAGTGGTGTTGCTGCAAAATCATGTAGAGTCGCACAGGTGGGCTGGAGGTGCAGGTGTCAACAGATCTTCCCTGGTGGTCTAGTGGTTAGGATTTGGCGCTTTTACCGCCGCGGCCCTAGTTCGATTCCCGGTCAGGGAATGAGCTTTTGCTTTGTCGAGAAGCACGGCCAAGGAATTGTTTGTGTGTGAAAAAGAGCTCCTTCGAGCCGGAGTCGAACCAGCGACCTAAGGATTACCGACTTGCCACTTGCCTCAAACTGTCAGTTTGCTGAAGCTCCGCCGCTGGCTAAAAGTGCTATTGGCACTGACAGACGTGCTTGCTGTTTCGATAAGTGAAGCAAAGACAACCCAAACTTCCCATACCAGGAGTCGAACCAGGGTGTCTGGGTGAAAACCAGGAATCCTGACCGCTGGACCATATGTTTTAGCTAAGTAGTCTAACCTTTTGAATGCATTTCATTGACTTGTAATAGAGCAGATGGTTTCAAAGAGGGGAAAGTAGCAGTATAATAATGGTATAATAATGGTATAATATTTGATAAAAATGACCTCTTACTCTAGGATCATTCTGAGATTGTGATATGTAAACCAAAATTTTTAGCCTGTTGAAAAAATATACACACAACATATAATCAACATTACACGGTGATCATGAGTAAATATATAAATGTAATATGCACAGCTGTGTTAACTAATGTGTTACCAAATGTGTTTGTCTGTTTCTCTATATAGTCTTTAAATCTTCATTTTTTAATTTAGATGGAACCTTGCTTCAGGAGACGGGCTGATGGCAGCCTGAATCTGACTGATACAGTGGAAGCGGCAAAAGTGAAGGAGGCCGACAAAGGAAAGCCGTACACAAGACCCCTGTCCCTGGAGATAGTGCTGGACAAGGCCAAGAAAAGCTTAAGTCAGCACCACAGAGATCTAGCTAACAGAAAGCACCTGCTGGGTTTCTATGAAATCCAGTTTGGTGTATTTCGCGGACAAACATTCAGGTGGGTGGCTGAAAATGACCTGGGGTATGCTGCTTACCTGGTGGCAGCTATGAAGAGGGACCCCACAGGAGGCAGCAAAGACTCCCAAGAACATGCCCACAGCAAAGCGAGTTTCAGGGAGTATTTTGAGCTCTTTCCTTCTGGCAGAATTGCCATTGCCATGAAGGAAGATCAATATGCTGGGAAAGCTCCCCAGCACGCTACCACCACCCAGCACTCTACCACAACCCAGCACGCTGCCAGCACCTAGCACGCTGCCAGCACCCAGCACGCTGCCACCAGCCAGCACGCTACAACCACCAAGCACGCTGCCACCAGCCTGCACGCTACCACCACCCAGCACGCTACCACCACCCAGCACGCTGCCACCAGCCAGCACGCAGCCTCAACTCTATACTTTCACCGCCTCTCTCCGCTCCCTCTTGTTTAGGAAGTTGCCTAACCAGAAAAGCCTGACCAAGACCATAGAAAGGCTGGTTTCCCCCATCAAATCCACACCTTGTAAGCAAACACTTATTTGTATAAAACTTTTTTGGTTTGTTTAGTATTTATTGCTTTGAAGGATTCTAGAATTTATTGTTCTGTAGTCATGTTTATCTGTTTGTCCTGTTACGTTCCCTGTGTATTTGTTTCTGTTCTGTGTCTCCGTTCATTGCTTTCAGGTGGTGATCGGGCATTGGCTGTTGCGGGCACGTGTCGTCATTGTGGCGGCGTCATCATCTGTTCAACCAATCCACTGCTGTGTCTTGGATTCAAAAGGCCCATCCACAAACATGAAGGGAGATCCCCGTCAGATCTCACCCAACTTGCGCGTTCTGAGCACGTTGTCGAAACTACTATCACGATTCACGCTTATGTCTTTATTGTTGATGATTTGAGTTGCCTGACCTGAGTTTTGATAAAACATTCAGAGATGCCTAGCCGATCCGTTTACACCTGGAGCATTGAGTTCTCTGTTGCGAAATCATAGGACGGGAGGTAGGGATCATTGTTGTGTTAGGTATGCGTGGAGTGTTCGCCATTATTGTATTTTTGTTTTTATTTTAGTGTAGTTTAATTAAGGCGGCGTATTCCGCTGAAGAACTCGGTTTTGTTTTTAATTTTCTTTGGCGGCAGTTAGTTTAACGGGTACACCTAAAATTAGATATCAGTTATGTTTTGCTTGTTTCAATAATTTGGCGACATTCTTGTTTGTCCTTGTTTTCTCGTGTATTATTTTTCTTTCTAACCAACCTTGTTATTTAATTTGAGTGAACATGTCTAAAACTTTCATTCTCAGAAAATAAATGTTTTCCTTAACGTTTGATTGATGTTTCTGGGTTGTTCTGTTTGCATCCCCACACAGCAACAGTGTCTCACATAAATGTTATGTAATCATCCCTTTTAAACATCTTTAAACACGTAACATTCGGTGGTGGCAGCGGTGGGATATTCCTTTAAAGGGATATCTTATTTTCTTGGGATGAGTTTGTGAGCGCTGTTGCTTGTGTGTGGGTTGGGGCAGCAACCTTGAAGGAGGTATTGTCTGAATGAAAGATCTTAAGAGGCTTCTATGGATTTTAGCGTTTGTGGTGGTAAGTTTAGTCAGAATGGCTGATTTTGATCTGGATAGTTTTGTGAGTGCACCAACGGTCGAACAATTAGGTACGTGTAGGAAAGATGATTTATTGAGAGTTGCTGAACATTATCAAATTAGAGTTTCTAGACAGCAGCTTAAGCGAGACATTAAAAAAATGTTAGTACAGCAGCTAAGGAAGTTGGAGGTGTTGAAACCGGTTGATAAATCTGAGGAAATTCTGAGCTCTGGAGCTGGTCCTTTAGGTGAGGAGGAAGCGAGTGGGACTGATGAGGCGGAGGGTTCCGAAGCCAAAGCAGTCTGGCCGCCCTTTGAACCTTCTTCTCCGTCTGTAGCGGGAGATGAGTCGCGTCTCAAAGTACGTTTGGCGAAAGTCCAACGGGAAGAGCGCGAGAGGGCAGAGGACCGTAGAGCTCAGTTAGATTTGCAACTCCACATCCGTCGTCTGGAAATAGAGGCGGACACGCAAGTAAAGTTGCGTGAGTTGGACCTGAGAATAGCCAGAGAGACACCGGTTCCGCCTATACTCCCTGTATCAGCTGCTCAACCTGCGCAGCTGGTTGCTGTCGCGGCGGGTGCGAGTCCGACGTTTGATGTGAGTAAACACATTTCTCTTGTTCCACAGTTCAGAGAGGCTGAGGTTGACTCATACTTTAATGTTTTCGAACGAGTCGCTTCTATGCTTAACTGGCCTAGAGATGTGTGGCCGTTATTGCTTCAATGTAAGTTGACGGGAAAAGCTCAGGAAGTATGTGCTGCACTATCTTTACAGGATAGCTTAGATTATGACGTAATCAAAACGGCAATTTTGAGGGCTTATGAGCTCGTACCGGAGGCGTACAGACAGCGATTTAGGAATCACAAAAAAGTTTCAAATCAGACGTTCGTTGAGTTCGCTAGGGAGAAGAGTTTGTTGTTTGACCGGTGGTGCACATCAAATAAAGTAGCAGATTTTAACGCTCTCCGTGAGTTGGTTTTGTTAGAGGAGTTCAAAAATTGCATTCCTGATCGTATTGTTGTATATCTAAACGAGCAGAAGGTGACGTCAGTGTCACAGGCGTCTGTTTGTGCGGATGAGTTCGCGCTTACGCACAAGAGTGTTTTTACTCTTGCTCGGACTGACAACGTTTCACATGTTCCTGCTGTCTTGAGAGATCAGTGGCGTTCGAAAAATGTTCCAAAAGCTAAAGAAGGCAGAGAATGTTTTTACTGTCGCAAACCGGGACACCTCATTGCTGATTGTCTGGCTTTAAAGCGCAAAGAGCAAGGTATCAGTACTAAAAGTGTTGCGTTTGTGAAGACTGTTGATCGCACAGAGTATGAGAATTGTGATGTCTTGGATGTTAGTTATCAACCTTTCCTGATGGAAGGATTTGTGTCTGTTAGCGAACATTCTCCTGATCCAATCAGAGTTACTATGTTGCGTGATACCGGAGCGATGCAATCGTTTATAGTAGCTGACGTGTTACCGTTTTCTGAACGTACTTTTTGTGGAAGTCATGTGTTAGTACGTGGTCTTGAGATGAGCACTATGAAAGTTCCTTTGCATCAGATTCATCTGAAGTCAGATTTGTTTTCAGGATTTGTGAAAGTTGGAGTTCGTGATAGCTTACCAGTGCATGGAGTGAACTTCATTCTTGGTAATGATATTGCAGGTGGTAAAATTGTACCGCTTTTAGAGGTCTGTGATAAACCTATTTTGTCCGATGGCACTGATGAGATGTCAGAGAAATTCCCTGAGGTTTTTCCTGTTTGTGCTGTGACGCGAGCGCAGGCTCGTAAGTTCGCTGATGTTGATGATTTATCCTCCACTTTCATAGCACCTATGTTTGTAATCGATGCACTGTTGCCTGATGCAGGTAAGCCAGATGGTGCAGTCATTTTTTTTAAATCAGGTGATTTGAAATTAGAAGTCACTAGGGAGAAAATTATTGCAGCCCGAAAAGAGGATTTTTCTCTGCGTAAATGTTTTTCTTCTGTCATTTCCGTGGAAGAGGCGCAGAAGAAGAGAAACGCTTATTATATGCAGAATGGTTTACTGATGCGGTGGTGGTGCGCTGACGTAGTGAGTGATTCAGAATGGTCTTCTGTGACCCAAATTATCATTCCGACGTGTTATAGACATCTAGTACTTTCACTCGCTCATGATCATAATTTGTCTGGTCACTTAGGCGTTAGGAAAACATACCATCGAGTGTTGCGACATTTCTTTTGGCCCAGAATGAAGGCTGATGTAGCCAAATTTTGTAGAACCTGTACGACCTGTCAATTTTCGGGTAATCCGAACCAGGTGATTCCGCGTGCACCGCTGGTTCCTATACCAGTGATGGGAGAGCCTTTTGAGCACGTTATTGTAGACTGTGTTGGACCATTACCTAAGTCAAAATCTGGTAATCAATACTTGCTTACAATAATGTGTACAGCGACGCGTTTTCCGGAGGCCATTCCACTGAGAAAGATTACGGCACCGGTGGTCAGCAGCGCGCTCGTAAAATTATTTTCAATGTTTGGTTTGCCGAAGATTGTGCAGTCTGATCAAGGTACGAACTTTTTGTCAAAGATTTTTACACAAGTGTTAGAGACTTTGAATATTTCTCACAGAATTTCAAGTGCCTATCATCCTGAATCTCAAGGTTCTTTGGAACGGTTCCATCAGACCATGAAAGCGATGTTGCGTCGATATTGTATGGACACAGGTAAAGATTGGGACGAGGGCATACCGTTAGTTTTGTTTGCTGCTAGAGAAGCGGTACAAGACAGTTTGGGATTTAGTCCTGCCGATCTTGTTTTCGGGCATACTGTCAGGGGTCCGTTAAAGATGCTTAAAGAGAATATTTTAGATCACAAATCGAGTGTTAAAACCACAGTGTTGGACTATGTGAGCAAATTTCGTGAGCGATTGCACAAAGCTTGTACTATGGCACGAGAGTCATTATTGCACGCTCAAGTGACGATGAAGAGTAAATACGATCGTAAAACTGTTCAACGTCATTTTAAGGAAGGAGATCAGGTGCTCGTTTTATTGCCTGTCCTTGGTTCTGCTTTTTCTGCACGCTTTTCAGGTCCATATGAAGTGCTTAGGAAAATGAGTGACACTGATTATGTGATTCGTACTCCAGATCGCCGGAAGAAATCTCGCGTATGTCATGTAAATATGCTGAAGGCGTATCTTGTTCGAGAATCATTGCCAGATGTTCTGAAAGAAGATGAGTCGACTATATCTTGTGCTGCTGCGCTTACGTGTGAGTCGTTTGATTTCACTTCTACATACGACAAGGAAGATGGAGTTTTGATACGACACACATATCAGCAGTGCGCCAGGTTGAAGAATTTTGAAGCACTGGCTGATTTAAATTCTCACCTGTTTCATCTGTCCGAGTCTCAGAGTAATGATGTGAAAGAAATCATTTCTGACTTTCTTTCGTTATTTAATGACGTTCCCTCTCGTACTACGATTTTAGAACATGACATCGACGTGAGTAATGCTGTTCCTATTAAGCAACGTGCTTATAGAACTAATGTTTTTAAACGTTCTTTGATCAAGACTGAAGTTGACTACTTGTGTAAACATGGTTTAGCGAAACAGAGTTTTAGTCCCTGGAGCTCACCTTGTCTACTCGTGTCTAAGAGTGATGGCTCTGCTAGATTCTGCACAGATTACCGAAAGGTAAACTCCGTAACTGTTCCTGACTGTTTTCCATTACCTCGTATGGAGGACTGTGTGGACAACCTGGGGTCCGCTAAATTTGTCAGTAAATTAGATTTACTGAAGGGTTACTGGCAGGTGCCGCTAACATTGCGCGCCTCCGATATTTCTGCTTTTGTGACCCAAGATGATTTTCTGCAATATTGCGTAATGGCGTTCGGGATGCGCAACGCACCAGCCACATTCCAGCGGCTTATTAACATCGTGCTTGCAGGTGTCTGTAACTGTAATGCATATTTAGATGACCTTGTGATTTATTCGCCTACTTGGTCTGCACATGTGTCAACGATAAGAGAGGTGTTTGAGCGCCTTGAGAAAGCTTCACTGACGTTAAACTTGGCGAAGTGTGAGTTTGGTCAAGCTACGGTTACGTACTTAGGCAAAGAAGTGCGTCAAGGTCAAGTTCGACCCATGGAGGCAAAAGTAACTGCAATTGCTGATTTTCCTGTTCCTGCTACGCGCAAAGAACTTCGCAGATTCTTAGGAATGGCCGGTTATTATCGGAGTTTCTGCAAGAATTTTTCAACTGTGGCCAATCCTTTAACGTCACTCCTTAGTCCATCATGCACTTTTCTCTGGAATGATGAATGTCAGAATGCTTTTGATAACATCAAAACTTTGCTGTGCAGTACGCCTGTTTTATCAGCTCCTGATTTTGAACGAACATTCAAGCTCGAGATTGACGCAAGCTCCGTTGGTGCGGGGGCAGTGTTGGTGCAAGAAGACGTTTCTGGTATTGACCATCCAGTATGTTATTTTTCACGTAAGTTCAATAAACACCAATTGAACTACTCTACAATTGAGAAAGAAACATTGGCCTTATTACTGGCTTTACAGTATTTTGATGTTTATGTGAGCTCAACTAATCTGCCTGTGACTGTGTTCACGGATCACAATCCTTTAGTGTTTTTAGGTCGTATGTACAATCATAATCAGAGGCTGATGCGTTGGTCTTTGATGGTACAAGGCTATAATTTAGAGATCAAACACAAAAAAGGTGCGGAGAATATAATTGCGGATGCGTTGTCCAGAGTTTAAGCTGTGGTGCTCCGAAACATTAGAATGAAAGAAAGAAAAAAAAAACATGTTCTTTTGTTCATGTTTTGATGTTTTTTTTTCTTTTTTTTTAGGGGGGAAGTGTTACGTTCCCTGTGTATTTGTGTGTGTTTCTGTTCTGTGCCTCCGTTCATTGCTTTCAGGTGGTGATCGGGCATTGGCTGTTGCGGGCACGTGTCGTCATTGTGGCGGCGTCATCATCTGTTCAACCAATCCACTGCTGTGTCTTGGATTCAAAAGGCCCATCCACAAACATGAAGGGAGATCCCCGTCAGATCTCACCCAACTTGCGCGTTCTGAGCACGTTGTCGAAGCTACTATCACGATTCACGCTTATGTCTTTATTGTTGATGATTTGAGTTGCCTGACCTGAGTTTTGATAAAACATTCAGAGATGCCTAGCCGATCCGTTTACACCTGGAGCATTGAGTTCTCTGTTGCAAAATCATAGGACGGGAGGTAGGGATCATTGTTGTGTTAGGTATGCGTGGAGTGTTCGCCATTATTGTATTTTTGTTTTTATTTTAGTGTAGTTTAATTAAGGCGGCGTATTCCGCTGAAGAACTCGGTTTTGTTTTTAATTTTCTTTGGTGGCAGTTAGTTTAACGGGTACACCTAAAATTAGATATCAGTTATGTTTTGCTTGTTTCAATAATTTGGCGACATTCTTGTTTGTCCTTGTTTTCTTGTGTATTATTTTTCTTTCTAACCAACCTTGTTATTTAATTTGAGTGAACATGTCTAAAACTTTCATTCTCAGAAAATAAATGTTTTCCTTAACGTTTGATTGATGTTTCTGGGTTGTTCTGTTTGCATCCCCACACAGCAACAGTGTCTCACATAAATGTTATGTAATCATCCCTTTTAAACATCTTTAAACACGTAACAGTCCTGTGTTTTGTTTTGCAGCTTTGGCCAAGGCACGTACGTGGCCCTCAGCCACCCTCACTCACTGTTCTGTGTCCATTGCCGCAGCCACAGGGACCTCAGCCACCCTTACCCGCCCGACTGTGTCCATTGAGGCAGCCACAGGGACCTCAGCCACCCTTACCCGCCCGACTGTGTCCATTGAGGCAGCCACAGGGACCTCAGGGACCTCAGCCACCCTTACCCGCCCAACTGTGTCCATTGAGGCAGCCACAGGGACCTCAGCCACCCTTACCCACCCGACTTTGTCCATTGAGGCAGCCACAGGGACCTCAGCTACCCTCACTCACCCGACTGTGTCCATTGAGGCAGGCACAGGGACCTCAGCTACCCTCACCCCCCCCCGACTGTGTCCATTGAGATAGATGACAGCACACTGCTGGCAGAGGCAACTAAGTTTGAGATGGCACATCTGGAATGTACGTTTATACTTATGTAAGAAATTGTAGTCTGCCTCGACCTAGAGTCCACTCCAAAATATATTTTAGAATGAGCTCATCCCCAAAATGGCTTAATTATCATAGAGATGAAGGAGTTGAAGTTATATTGTTTCTTCACCATTTGGATCACATCCTGAGCAAATGGTAGTCAATTGTAGAATGGGAATGGGTGTGGGACACAGATAGGGTTGCCACCCGTCCCTTAAAATACGGAATCGTCCCGTATTTGAGAATAAAATAGCGCGTCCCGTTTATTTTCGAAGTTGTCTTCAATGCAGCATCTCATGCAAATCATCCCACCGGCATTCTGTGAAGACTCGTCCTATTCTGCCCCTGATTGGGTAATACTCGCTGCCATCGTTGGATTGATTAGTTTGTTTCAGGTCCACGGCCAATCAGAGTCAGAGGAGGGCGGGTCTCTTGGCAGAGAGTCGATTTGAAAATGTCAGCGGAAATGAGTATCAAGCCAATTGCACAATTTGTCGGTGAGTGTTCTCTGTTGCGCACGGTGGCTTGTCAGATGTGCGACAGCATGCCTCGGGAGAACAACATTCCCGCAATGCTGGAGGTCACAGAAATCAAAGCACCGTCTCACAGTTCTTCATACCTCAATCATCTCCTGAGGCAGATAGTGTAATGACAGTTTTTTAATCACCTCAATAATTTTCTGATTGATTACATTAGATTTCATAGGCTGCCTATTTGTTAAGAAATTATGTTAAAAATGTTAATGAATCATGTTATGGTATGATTTGTTGGTAACACTTTACAATAAGGTTCATTTATTAAACATTAGTTAACGTATTAATAACTTACATTAACTAAAAATGAGTAAGTAATAAATTTGTTACAGTATTTATTAATCTTTGTTAATGTTAGTTAATAGAAATAAAGCTGTTCATTGTTTGTTCATGTTAGTTCACAGTGCATTAACTAATATTAACAAGATTTTAATAAAGTATCATTAAATGTGGAAATTAACATGAACAAAGATGAACAATTGCTGTATAAGTGCAGTTCATTATTAGTTAATGTTAATTAATGTAGTTAACTAATGAACCTTATTGTAAAGTGTTACCGATTTGTTTATAACGGTTAAGGCGTACAGTCAGACACATAAAGCATTATTTTAATAACAGATAAGAGAGATATATTTATTAATAAAAAGATAGTGCCTATGTGAAGCAAATAAACAACTTAACTAATTTAAATGATTGCATTCTTCAATAGGCTACTGTAGAATTAACAATAGACTATATAAAATAGATTAACTAACCAATAATAATAAAAAAATTGTGTTTTACATGAATTTAGAAATGTTTGTAGATCGGTTATTTATTATGTGGTTTCACTGTTTGGATGGTGTTACTGTCAGCAAACAATGACAAATATGTTATCCAAAATCTGTGTCCACACCACCTTATACAATTACTAAAGTTCAATAGTATTTTCTCATCCAACTCCTCTCTAGGTTACAGCAGCGGAGTTAACGCAGGTGTACCACACGGTTAAACACAACGTCAGCTATAACAGTGCTGACTGTGGACACAAGCTTAACCAAAAGATTCTGTATGACTCCAAAATCATAAAGAAAATGTCTATCGGGAGAACTAAGGCAGAAGCAATGGCCAAAGACGTCCTTGCTCCAAAGGCAGTGGCTGATGTTGTTGACGTCTTAACATCAGGTAAACCACTCCCGTTCTCCATACAGACAGATGCATCAAATAAAGGGAATAGGAAGATGGTTCCCGTTGCTGTACAGTTTTTCAGGCCAGAAACTGGGATCTGCAACAAAACGGGGGCAAGTCTGTCTTCCATCTGGATGGATACACCCTGCCTGAAGTGGATCAGAGGTGGATTTCCAAGGCCCTGTTCAGGTGGACAGCACAGGGGCATCCCTTTAGCAGGGTGGACAAACTTTGGTCTTATCCTCCACAGGTTCCACTGAAGACCAGTAATTGTCCTCCCTTGGAGAATTACTTTGGCCATCCCCAGCTGCTCTGGATGCCACGAAAACTGTGGCAAGTGAAGCTGACCTGTCCACATCCAGGCTGTCAGAAAGACCTTCTGACCTCAGCTGGCTTGCATCAAAAGATCAGCCAGTTATTTGCCTTGAGTAAGATATAGTTTGTGGCATCTGAGTACCTGGCCTGCCGAAGATGTAAGAGGAAGGTCATCAGCTGGAGCCATGATATCGTCTCCCAGCTCGACATTGGCCACAGGGTGCAGTTCCCTTGCATTCTTTTTTTTTTTTTTTTTGTGAAATTGGTTTTTATTCATACATCAAATAGCCTTGAAATAATTACAGGTTTCAGGATTAATTTTCTTATATGCACAAAAATAATAAACTTAATTAAAAAAAAAGTTTAAAAAAAATTACTATAACCAACACCCCATCCCCACCTGTTAATATACAATCCAGTGACATTAATACACAGCTCTTAAGTCAGCCTACAATACATTGCATTAAAGAATAACATTCCTATTGAGGTAACAGATGAAAGGGTCCCAAATCTTGTGAAATTGTCCCATGTTGCCTTTCAAAAGGTATCTGGTTCGTTCCAGGTGTAGAGTAGACATCAGTTCCTCAAGCCATAGTTTAGCATCAGGAGGGTAAACCTTTTTCCAAAACAGTAGTAACAGTTTCTTGGCTGTTATCAGACAATATGTAAGAAATTTCTGTTGAGCACTGTTCAACGGATATATATGGTTAGAATGTCCTATGTAAGTTCTTGTTTGAGAAATGTAATCTATGTAAGACCTTAAATTGAATGAGGCATAATCTTGTATTGACCGATTGTTTATTAATATCCTCTAAACCATTCTGCCAAATCTCTTCAGAGATTCCAATCCCCATCTCTCACTCCCATTCCTCTCTGATCAGGTTTGTAGAGGGAAAAGTAGCTGCTTGCAACTTTCCATAAATTAAAGATAACTGGTTTTTGTTTCCTCTAAACTGAATGAGAAAATCATCACTGATTTAGAGAGGGACCTCATCCAGGGCGACATTATGTGTACGCAAGTAATTCCTTATCTGTAAAAATCTGAAAAAATATATTTTTTGGAAGGTTGTATTTCTGTTGTAGTTGCGTAAAGGAAGCTAACGCCCCATCAAAATAAAGGTCCTTGACTGTGCATATACCCAATTCCTTCCATTGATTAAAGGTCGAATCCAACCTCGAAGGGGGAAATGATGGTTTATTTGCGATCGGGATTAAGAGGGAGAGTGATTTTATATTAATATATTGTCTTATCTGTCTCCAAATACGTAACTGACTCTTTATGACAAAACCATTAACTGCAGTTTGGTTTAGTATCACAGGGGAAAGCAGCTGCTCCAAGCACTGCTCCAAGATCATAGGGATGGCAGTAATCCCGCTCCATCTGAAGCCAGTCTGGGGCATTAGCCGACTGTTCCAACCAAAGAGCAAAAACTTGTAAGTGAGTGGCCCAGTAATAAATGCGAAAATCAGGAGGGGCCAACCTCCCCTCATGTTTGGGTTTACAAAAGTGTATTTTTCTGATTCTGTGACCCTTATAGTTCCATAGAAAAGGAAGGACAATCGAATCTAGGTGTTTGAAGAAGGACTTGGGCAATAGTATTGGAATATTACGAAATAAATATAATATTTGAGGTAGAAATATCATTTTTGCCAATTAAGGAGATCGGAAGAGTTTCCCAGTAATACAGGCTTGTAACTTGGATAGAAAGGGGTTGAAATTAGCTTTGAATATTAAATTATATTTAGAAGTAACCACTATTCCTAAATATGTATTTTTTTCTGTAGAAACTCTAAATGGGGAAGAGTGTATTAGATAAATCCTTCAGACCAATGGGCATGAGTTCACTTTTTTCATAGTTTACTTTAAAGCCAGAAAATTTTCCAAAGTTAGTAATAGTTTTGAGTATAACAGAAAGGCTCTCCTGAGGTTGGGTAATATAAAGCAAAATATCATCCACGTAAAGTGATATTTTGTTAACAATGTTTGAAGAATTAAAGCCATGTATGCATGGGTTAGATCGAATGGTTTCTGCCAGGGGCTCTACTATTAAAGTAAACAAAAGGAGTGAGAGGGGACAGCCCTGTCTGGTTCCTCTTTGAAGATAGAAGGGGTCCGATAATGTTTTATTTGTTAAAACCTGTGCTGACGGATTACTGTACAAAATTTTAATCCAATTTATAAACTCATCCCCCATTTCAAATTTCTCAAGGAAAGCAAACAAATAACGCCATTCCACTCGGTCGAATGCCTTTTCGGCATCCAATGAGATTACAACCAAATTGTCTCGGATTGCCTTGGGATGATAAATTATATTAAACAGGCGTCTAGTATTATGTATAGTACTTCTTTCTGGAATAAATCCATTCTGATCTGTATTAACCAGCTTTTTTATTAAATTAATTAACCAGTTAATTAATTTGCCGAGTCTATAAGCAAGTGTCTTGGATAATATTTTTTGATCAACATTAATAAGGGAGATAGGTCTGTATCCCTCAACTTCTTCAGGATTTTTACTTTCTTTAGGAATTACAGTGATAATAGCTTCAGAAAAAGTCGGCGGTAGTCCAGTTGTTTATGCTTGCTGATAAGTTTTAAGCAAATAAAGAGTAAGGATGTCGCAGAATTTTTTATACAGTTCGGCTGGTAACCCATCTGGGCCAGGAGTTTTCATGCTCTTTAAAGAGCTTATTGTGTTCTTCAATTCCTCTAGCAAGATATCTTTATTAAGAGATGCCCGATCATCTGGAGATAGTGTGGGAAGAGTACATTTGCGTAAAAATTCATCCATTGTTTGTGGGTCCAAATCAATTTCCGAAGAGTATAACTTTGAGTAAAATTCCTTAAAACATTGGTTTATCTCTTTATTTGTGATACATTGTGTCCCATATTTTGTCTGTATTTTATGAATTGTCCTTTCACTATTTATTTTTCGCAATTGTCTGGCTAATAATTTATGAGGCTTCTCCCGAAATTCAAAGTATTTGTGTTTAACAAAATGAAACGCTTTATTTATTTTAGTAGAGACTATTTTGTTGTATTCAAACCTTAACTGTAAAATTTTCTTATGAATATCTGGTGAGGGGTTTAGTGCGTTTTCATTGTCTAACCAATGAATTTGTTTCCCTAAATCAATTAGTTTCGTTTTGAATAGTTTATTTCGGGACCCCTGATATGATATAACAGAACCTCTTATATACGCTTTTAAAGTTTCCCAGAGCAGTCCTGGTGATGTCCCTGGCTTATCGTTGCTATCAAAAAAAATCCAGTTGTGAACTCATGAAATCAATGAACTTAGGGTCTTCAATAAGTTGAAGATCCATCCTCCATAGAGGGAGAAAAGAAGATGTTTGATCAAGGACAACTTCAAATGAAACTGGGGCGTGGTCTGAAATCAGTATATCGTGAATTTTACAATTTAGGATATTAGAAGTAAGATTGTTGTCCACCAAGAAATGATCAATACGAGTATATACATTATGTACATGCGAGTGAAATGTATAATCTCTTTCGGTTGGATGCATAAGTCTCCATATGTCTACCAAATTAGAATTATTGATGAATGCATTCAATAATTTTCTTGAATTAGATTGCAGGGAGATTTTAAGCGATGATCTATCGAGATATGCGTCAAGGACACAATTAAAGTCCCTGCCTATAACAAGATTTGTTTGGGACGTATTGGGGATAAGAGAAAATACCTTTCTAAAAAATTCTGGTTCATCATAGTTTGGACCGTATACATTTATCAATGTAATCGGGGAGCCATATAACTTTAGATGTGATAATCTCTTGCTTCACTTAACCGGATGGTTTAATCCTTTTATACATTCCAGGAGGTAAACTTGAGACCTTTTCTGTTACTTTGACTTGACGTTATTCTTTACGAGATTGAAAATCTGGCTAGTCATCATCACTGCTCGTTTCATACCTTGCACCATTTTAAACAGGCCCCCACCCCCCATTCCCCAAAATTCAAACATTAATCACGACATGTGACCGACTACAGAACGGAATTTGGCACGGAATTAGGAAATAAATTGAACTGAATATATAATAACAAAGAATATAACCGAGAAAGTAAAAAAAAAAAAAAAAAACCTTCAAATGGTATAAAACCTTAAACTTCCACACCCACACACACACACACACAAAAAACCTTGTATCAGCACAACTCCGTAATAAAGTGTTCAGGGTGAACATTTCCAAGTTATTAGAACATCTCTACAATTATTACTCTTTGCCGTTGTGCGAGACTCTCAGTTTCGCTGGATATTGCAGTTTGTATTTAACTCCGGGCTTATCCTTCAACAACTCCCTCGCACGTTTGAATAGTGCGCGCCGCTTTACCACAGCATGCGGATAGTCCGGGAAAATGTTAACTCTATGGCCTTTAAAGAAAATCTGTTGCATCCTAGCGGCTTTTTGCATTATTTCTTCTATCTCATGGACGTAATGCAAACGCTAGATGAAGGCCCGTGGTGGTTCATCACTTCCAGAACGGGCACGTAGAGCTCGGTGGGCGCGGTCCACGTGCGGGGGTTTGTCTAGTGACAGGGCCTCTGCAAGGAGTTGGGCAACGAAATCTCTAGGTTTAACTCCGGATTCAGCACCCTCTTTAATGTTCAGTATGCGGATGTTTTGTCTTCCTTTGCAACTTTCGAGGTCTGCGCATTTTACTGTGAGTTGCTCCACTGTAAGCTTTAGCTTTCCCAAATCTTGTTCCATCTTAACCATCATGTCAGAAGAAGTGGAAGCATAATTTTCCAGGCTTGTTAATTTCACAGCATGATCGTCCACCGTAACTTTAACCTCCGAAATTGCCGCATTGGCCTCTTTTTTGAATGCTGACAATTCCCCTCGGATAGATAATAATTTCCCCAATGTCAGACTTGATTAGAAGAAGTTCCGCGCAAAGAGAGGAGATCGCATTGAGGATAGCTGAATTACCGGACTCTGGAGTGTCTTTCTCAGGTGATTCCTCCACATGGCTGGTCTGGAGCTTTTCGAGATTTGCCCGGCATATTTAGAAAACTGAACAAACTGAATCCAAAAGTCGGTTAGTAGTGTGCAGGATGCAGGACTGTAATTTTATTAGTGTTATTAGAGATGTACTGACGAAGTTATATTAAAAAAAATAACTCGTTGTGAAGCGCGTGTTACTCTCTCATGTCGAAACCAGAAGTCCACCCTTGCATTCTTACATCAAAATTTGCATGTGACGTTGAGGTAGTAAGCTCAAGGACACCTGATTGGTGGGCCAGTGGCGCTTCATGTCACCTGTAAATCTGGTTATTCTTGGTTATGACAGCCAATCACGTTTCCGGCTGCAACCAAGATTCGTATGCTATATGGCCAATCACGGCTCGTATTGCTACCATGACTCAGCCTAGTAACTAACCAAGAATTGACCAATCAACGTCAAGAGCCCCCCTTCCCCCCGAGACTTGCGGATTGCAACTGGAGAAGAGGATAACGTTCATTGATTAACTTCTGACCAACATTTGCAAAGTCAGTCTTTTGTCAGTAAAAGTAAAGTGCCAAATATATATACGTAGTTGTTTTAAATGAATAACCTGTGGCTCAGACTAGCTAATAATTCAAGTAACATTAAATAATACAAAACATCATTAAGCAGAACAAAGTATATAACGCTACAGTTTACTACAGCTTTACCAGCTGCAAAATTAAAATGATTTGATGAAAAAATTGTTACACACTAAGGCATCAGTAATTATAATCCAATAATATAGTGTACATTATGCTTCTACTTTTAGTACTTTTAGTATATTTTGATGCTAAACTTACTTGTTTTAGCTAAGTAGGCTAACATTTTGAATGCATGACATTTACTTGTAATAGAGCAGAAGGTTTCAAAGAGTGGAAAGTAGTGGTATAATAATGGTATAATAATTGTATAATATTTATTGAAAAAATTATCTCTTACTCTAGGATCATTCTGAGATTCTGATATGTAAACCAAAATTTTTAGCCTGTTGAAAAAATAGGAAGGTCATCAGCTGGAGCCATGATATCGTCTCCCAGCTCGACATTGCCCACAGGGTGCAGTTCCCTTGCATTCTTACATCAAAACTTGCATGTGACGCTGAGGTATTAAGTTTGATGCGTCAGCGAGGGCTGGGAAACAGCAGCAGCCAGATCCAGCGCAAGATGTAGGAACGTCATGCTGAGGTGTGGTTGCAAAAGACAGTCCAGTATCTGACAGATTGCAAGGGGATTGCCAGTGCTGTCACGTCGTGCCTGATCCTGCCTGTGACATTTGAACCTGCTCCTTCAATGCCTTCTGTCCCTAAGCATCGGTGGCTGATGCAGGTGTGTGCCCAGGATGTCCTGCAAAGTCTGGATGAGATCAAGGCCACTATCACATCACAATATGGTCGGATCTTAAAAATGGATTCTACCAAAAAAGTGGCCAGAAAACTAGCAGGACGCAGCTATGGCACTGCTACCTGGGCAACCAATGTTGGCAATGAGCATGGACAAGTGATCATGTCCGTGCTCACAGCCAGTGAAGGTTTTGGTCTTGGGTCAATGATTGAATGCCTCATCAAGCGATACAGAGTGGCTGGGGTGGCTCCTCCCAAGGTACTGTATGTCGACCGAGACTGCTGTGGCAACACTCTTCTAAGGAGGATGTTTGAAGATTGGGAGCAAATGACCATCCGGTTAGATGTATGGCACTTCATGCAGAGGTTTGCTGTGGGTTGCACCACTGACTCTCACCAGGTGTATGCCACATTTATGAATCGCCTCAGCCACTGTATTTTCATGTGGGACCAGGTTGACCTGACGGCCCTGAAGAAGGCAAAGCGTGCAGAGCTAGAAGCTGACTGGAAACCTTCATCCGAGGCAGATGTGCTGCGCTGTATCAGCCATAGCGAGCTAGCCCTACATTGAAAGAGAACCACTCGAGGGACCAAGGAGACCCTGGCGCTAATTGAGAGCCATATTCAGAGCTTTGATGGAGATTCTGGTCCGGACACTATGGGAGTCCCACTAATAAACTCAGCCTGGATGAGAGAGATCTTGAAGTCCCAGCGGAAGCATGTGGCCTGCATCCAGCATGCTCTAGGTGTGCAGCTCTACATGCAGACGGGCACTGTAGTGAAGGGAGGGCACCGTCTGCCAACCTACCACTGTGCCCGAGATTCCACTTCGCTTGAGTCATTTCACCTGCACCTTAACAGATTCATCCCAGGTAAATAAGTGACTTAACTGAATTATTACTTAAATGTGTAGTTAAATAACATTAATCCTTAACAATTAACATAAAGACTAATAATTAATGTTAGTCATAAATAAAAATAAGATTTGATTTAATTATATATTAAAATAACTATGAGAATTGCAAGAACAGCTATTTGTGTATCCATATGACATTTTTGTGTGGTCTTTTTTTCTTTTTTGAATTTACAGGTACGCTGGCAAGTGACTTCTTCCAGGCGTATCTTTTGAATGGACTTGCAAGGTGGAACGAGGACAGGGCTGCGGCAGCAACAACTGTTGAGCAGCAGCCACTTTCCTACAATCAACTTCTGCGTCATGCTGTCAATACTCTTGCAGAGGAGGTTATGGGCAAGAATATCATCCTTTATGTTGGGTCGAGAAAGTACACTGGTAGATAACAATTTGTTGTTTTTGGTGACAGTTTTATTTAAGTGTATACATACCATTTAACCACTGAGTTATAATATAATATCCTGGTATATTATCTAATTGTCAATGTTTTAATATTTTAAAGGTGAGCTTATTGGAGTGGAATACCTTTACCAGCAAACTGGTAAAGTTCTGCAGGACTACAAGTTGGCCATTGAAGAGTCCGAGACCACTGAGGTTTGTATAGAAGTAGATGAAGGTTATGCTGAACTTGATGAGTTTCAGGACATCACTGACCCCACCTTTGACACAGAACGGACACCTGCTGCCTCTTCACACGCATCAATGTCTGCAGCATCATCTCCAACCCCTCCTGTCCCCAGCTCCATGTCATCACTGTCTGTGGTTCCTCCATCTCCAGGGACATCTCCTGTCACCAGCTCCATGTCATCACTCTCTGTGGTTCCTCCATCACCAGTGGCATCTGTCTCCAGCACCATGTCATCACTCTCTGTGGTTCCTCCATCACCAGTGACATCTGTCTCCAGCTCCATGTCATCACTCTCTGTGGTTCCTCCATCACCAGTGACATCTGTCTCCAGCTCCATGTCATCACTGTCTGTTGTCCCTCCATCTCCTGTCACCAGCTCACTGCACAGTCATTCAAAGCCAGGACTCTTTCCTGGAACACATAGCTGTGAGTCTACCAAAGTCTTCATATAGAGTTAATGTGACAACAATTACCGCAACCTCTATGTATATGTCTTATTGAAAGGCAAAAATACAAATTTAAACTAAATGTTTACCTTTTTCATGTAGTTCTAGTGGACCAATTATCAGCAGAAACTGGTCTTCCGACATCTGAAGAGAACTCTTCACATGATGTAAGGGCCCAACTTCTTTTTTTAATGTACATTTATGTGTGTAAACAAAATCTGGGTTATGTTGGCTGTGCTTTCATGTGAATAATTGTATTCATTACTGCTATCAAAAGTTCCTAAATTATCTTTCATTTTAGAATTCTGTTGGACCTGATAATATTGGGGGGTATGGAGCCGTGCAGGACTTGGGACTTAGAGTTTTTGGTTAGCCTCAGGGACCACTGTATGGCCTTGACTGGAGAAGAGTGCGTCAAGATCATCACCCTATGGCAGGCATTGGGGGAGTATGACAAGAGGAAGACCATTTACTCACCACGTCACCAAACCTCCCTAAAACAGGGACGATTCAGAGCCACTAAGAAGATTATGGCACCAGGTGTGGAGAGCACCAAAAGGTATGTTAAATTTAGCAAACACAGGTTCTTGATTGTCTTAAAAGTTCTGTATAAAACAAACAAGACAACATAACTATGCACATATATTAAAAATTAACATCTAGACAAAACAAAGCACAACAGACAGAATAGAGAAGGGAAAAAGGCAATAAAAATAACAGAGTAAGGATCACACATTGAAATTAATATGTATTCTGCTGTAATTTTGGTGTTTCATTGGGGCTCATAGTCCTGCACAGTGGCCTGACTGCAACCGAGTGGTGGAGGCCATCTTCACAAGGCTCTGTTCCCTCTACCCAAACGTGGTGTGGTGTAATGGAGTGAGGGTGTCCCGCTTCACAATAGTGGTTTGTGCTTACAAGCACATCCGAGAGTGCATCCTCACCAATGCTAAGGAGATGAGCGAGACCACCATCCAGCTCCCAGAAGTTAACACTGCAACAGTCACACAATGTTGGGTAAATTAGCATTGTTACAGCTAAGCATAAATTTAAAGCAGCTGAGTGCCACACAGAGGGTTCAAGTAATTGACGCGGTTGGCTTAATGTAGCTATGGCTGCTTTGACGGGTCTAGAAACAAATCAACAAGAGTACAACTTCTGCTTTCTTCTCCATTATGAATGATAAGATTTATTTCTCACGACATGGTCTTCAACAGACTGCAAGAATCCATAATCAGTGCAACGTATCTCCATAAACAGCTTTCCAACACTTAATACAAACGAACAGCTACCGTACCAGCGGCGTTTTACAAAAGCAATGATACACGAGACAAGGGTGTGATCAACTGCTCTGTGATCTCAGCTGTGTCATGCTGTTGCATCATAGTCATGATCAAATAGTAGCTGAATATACCATATTTTGTATTATTGCTTAAATGTTTATTAATATTGGTTCCCTTTCGTTGTCACTCCAAGTTACGTCGGATGATGACGAATGGGGGTTCGCTTAGAAAGCCTATCAGCTTCGAGTATTTAAAAACGAGCCAATGGCAAAGAAATGCCATGGGTCTGCGGAATTTGCATGTTGTAACTCCGCCCCACCTCGTGGGTATATAAGGAGGACGCCGGCAACATGCAGTTATGTTTTCGCTTCGGAGCCAAGAGTCTCTCTTCACTCCACAAAGCCATCTCTGAACTGTCAGCTTCACGAACGAGTTCCTCTGGTGTTGGTGTGACGGCGATATCCAGCGAGCGCGCGCTTCCTGCTTATCTGTGCAGGGGTTTGCCAGAGAGTGCGTGTCTCCCCGGGCGCTTCAACTCTTCACATGATGTAAGGGCCCAACTTCTTTTTTTAATGTACATTTATGTGTGTAAACAAAATCTGGGTTATGTTGGCTGTGCTTTCATGTGAATAATTGTATTCATTACTGCTATCAAAAGTTCCTAAATTATCTTTCATTTTAGAATTCTGTTGGACCTGATAATATTGGGGGGTATGGAGCCGTGCAGGACTTGGGACTTAGAGTTTTTGGTTAGCCTCAGGGACCACTGTATGGCCTTGACTGGAGAAGAGTGCGTCAAGATCATCACCCTATGGCAGGCATTGGGGGAGTATGACAAGAGGAAGACCATTTACTCACCACGTCACCAAACCTCCCTAAAACAGGGACGATTCAGAGCCACTAAGAAGATTATGGCACCAGGTGTGGAGAGCACCAAAAGGTATGTTAAATTTAGCAAACACAGGTTCTTGATTGTCTTAAAAGTTCTGTATAAAACAAACAAGACAACATAACTATGCACATATATTAAAAATTAACATCTAGACAAAACAAAGCACAACAGACAGAATAGAGAAGGGAAAAAGGCAATAAAAATAACAGAGTAAGGATCACACATTGAAATTAATATGTATTCTGCTGTAATTTTGGTGTTTCATTGGGGCTCATAGTCCTGCACAGTGGCCTGACTGCAACCGAGTGGTGGAGGCCATCTTCACAAGGCTCTGTTCCCTCTACCCAAACGTGGTGTGGTGTAATGGAGTGAGGGTGTCCCGCTTCACAATAGTGGTTTGTGCTTACAAGCACATCCGAGAGTGCATCCTCACCAATGCTAAGGAGATGAGCGAGACCACCATCCAGCTCCCAGAAGTTAACACTGCAACAGTCACACAATGTTGGGTAAATTAGCATTGTTACAGCTAAGCATAAATTTAAAGCAGCTGAGTGCCACACAGAGGGTTCAAGTAATTGACGCGGTTGGCTTAATGTAGCTATGGCTGCTTTGACGGGTCTAGAAACAAATCAACAAGAGTACAACTTCTGCTTTCTTCTCCATTATGAATGATAAGATTTATTTCTCACGACATGGTCTTCAACAGACTGCAAGAATCCATAATCAGTGCAACGTATCTCCATAAACAGCTTTCCAACACTTAATACAAACGAACAGCTACCGTACCAGCGGCGTTTTACAAAAGCAATGATACACGAGACAAGGGTGTGATCAACTGCTCTGTGATCTCAGCTGTGTCATGCTGTTGCATCATAGTCATGATCAAATAGTAGCTGAATATACCATATTTTGTATTATTGCTTAAATGTTTATTAATATTGGTTCCCTTTCGTTGTCACTCCAAGTTACGTCGGATGATGACGAATGGGGGTTCGCTTAGAAAGCCTATCAGCTTCGAGTATTTAAAAACGAGCCAATGGCAAAGAAATGCCATGGGTCTGCGGAATTTGCATGTTGTAACTCCGCCCCACCTCGTGGGTATATAAGGAGGACGCCGGCAACATGCAGTTATGTTTTCGCTTCGGAGCCAAGAGTCTCTCTTCACTCCACAAAGCCATCTCTGAACTGTCAGCTTCACGAACGAGTTCCTCTGGTGTTGGTGTGACGGCGATATCCAGCGAGCGCGCGCTTCCTGCTTATCTGTGCAGGGGTTTGCCAGAGAGTGCGTGTCTCCCCGGGCGCTTCAACACTAGAGTGTTTCTCTCTTTAAAGAGCTTGCACGCGGCACGTCTTTTTAAAGATGCCTCGCCCGTGCACTTCTGGTTGCGGCAGATTTTTGTCTGACTCTGATGAGCATGAGCGCTGTCTAGTGTGTTTGGGCATGGATCACGCTAGAGCAGCGCTCGTGGATGAGTCATGTTCTCTCTGCGGGAACATGACCATCGCGTCACTAAGGTCGAGACTCAATGAACTCGCAAGAGTGAGAGTCCCCTCATCCACACCCCGGTCTAACGCTCCCCCGAGGAGTGCTACTTCGGCTGGTGGCCAGGGTGACCTGAGGGTTACGGTCTGGAACCAGGCGCCGACTATGTGTCCGCGACCCCAGCCCCCCTCTTCAGTGAGGGTGCCCGCTAGTGAACCTCCGATTCCCGCGAGTCGACCTTCGGGTGGCCCGCGAGTTTCGGTTGAAGCTACAGAGGAGGATGCAATGTCTGTAGCAGCATCACAAGGTGGGCTTGATTCTTCCGGAAGTGAAGATTCAGCGCAGCTGCCACCTTCCTGTGTGCATACGGTTGTGCCTGAATCGGATCCGGAAATGACGGCCATGCTTTACCGGGCAGCCGCGAGCATCGGTCTAGAGTGGAGGCCTCCACCCTGTCCTGAGGGCTCGCGGCTGGACGATTGGGTTTTGGGTAAGGCTGCCGACCCCGTGGTCCACGGCAAACCCCAATACCTTTCTTCCCGGACGTGCATGATGAGATCTCGAAGTCCTGGAAGACCCCCCTGTCTTCCCGGGACCGCTCGCTGGTCTCATCCGCCTTTCCTCCCCTCGATGAGGCGGCCGCCCGTGGGTACACTGGGCTTCCCCCGGTTGAACGCTCTGTTGCGATGCAACTGTGTCCTCAGAGTGCTTCTTCTCGGGGCGAGCCTAAGCACCCCTCCAAGGCCTGTAGATTTTCGTCATCTATGGTGGCGAAGTCTTACAGAGCGGCGGGACAGGCGGCTACCTCTCTGCATGCTATGGCCACTCTGCAGGTCTACCAGGCCCAGATGCTCAGAGACACCTGTGGCTGAACCTGGCTGACATGCGGGATTCCGAGAGGACTCGTCTGCTCGATGCGCCCCTGTCCCAGGCCGGCCTCTTCGGCGTCGCAGTTGAGGATTTTGCCCAACAGTTCTCAACTGCACAGAAACAGTCTGAGGCCATCAAACACATTCTGCCCCGCCGACCCGCTGCTGCCTCGACGTCGGCCGGGCAGACGCCTCAGCCTGTTTCCCGCCGAGGGCGCCCTCCTAAGGCTCCCGCCCCTCCCGCTCGACCAAAGCAGCAGCCTTCACCCAGGCCCAGTCGCGGAGGAAGCCGAAGGAAGGCGCCACAGCCCTCTCCAGCCCCGCCCCCCGCCAAGCGCCGGGCCAAGCGGCGCTCCTGAGACGGGCTGCTCAGGGATGACGATTGTTTCTCAGGAGATGGTAGCAGGGCCACTCCTTCCCCCGGTGGAGAGCCGGGGGAGAATCTTTTGTTCTCCACTCCCCGCTGCTCACCCACGGGTGGGCAGCACCCTAATGTGGTTAAAGAAAGAAACAATCCCCTCATCCCTGAGCACACAGAGTTCTCGGACGACACAGAGCGCCGCCCACAAGCCGTGCTCTCCGTCCCCCTCTGTCCCAGAGTCGGTTGACACGGCGTGCCGTCCACGGACCGTTTCGTCCCTTTCCCACTCTGTCGCCAGACCCCTGGCAGAGCAGGCCCCCGTGGAACGCTGGTCCTTCCTTGGCCTCCTCTGTCAGGGCGCGGATGTTAACTGCACCCCCACACCGGATCGCTATGCCGTCCACGTCCGGGCCAGATACTCCGCTTCGCTGCCTCTCCGGGGGGACGCCTGTGGTCCGCATGACCCCGCTGGTTCAGTTACTGGGAGCCTGGCTAGAGCTTCCCCAACTGTCCCGCTGGGTCGCCCGCACCATCAGGCTCGGCTATGCGATTCAGTTCGCACGGTCTTCTCCCCGCTACAGGGGAGTCCGCTCCACTTTGGTCGGTGGCAATGCCCCCATCATGCGAGCAGAGATTGCCACCCTGCTGGCGTAGGGTGCAATCGAGACTGTCCCTCCAGCCGAGATGAGGTCCGGCTTCTACAGCCCTTACTTCATTGTCCCCAAGAAAACCGGTGGGCTATGACCAATCCTGGACCTGCGCGTACTGAATCGCTCCCTTCACAGGATGCCGTTCAAAATTCTCACCGCCAAACGCATTTTCGAATGTGTGCGGCCCCAGGATTGGTTTGCAGCGATCGACCTGAAGGACGCCTACTTTCATGTCTACATTCTTCCTCGACACAGACCGTTCCTCCGGTTTGCTTTCGAGGGGCAGGCATACCAGTACGCGGTTCTCCCTTTCGGGCTAGCCCTGTCTCCTCGCGTCTTCACGAAGGTCGTCGAGGCAGCCCTTGTTCCCCTTCGGGTTCACGGGGTTCGCATCCTGAACTATCTCGACGACTGGCTAATCCTAGCTCACTCTCGAGACCAGGTTTGAGGACACAGGGACCTTGTGCTCCGGCACCTAGCTCGTCTGGGCCTTCGGGTCAACTGGGAGAAGAGCAAACTTTGCCCCATGCAGAGGATCTCTCTTCTCGGTATGGACATCGACTCGGTCGCCATGTCCGCGCAGCTTACGAGCGAGCGCTCGCAGTCACTGCTGACTTGTCTGAGACAAATACAGGGCAAGATTGCGGTTCCACTGAAACATTTTCAGAGGCTCCTGGGGCATATGGCATCTGCAGCCGCGGTGACGCCGCTCGGATCGCTTCATATGAGACCGCTTCAGCTTTGGCTTCGCGACCGAGTCCCGAGGTGGGCATGGCAACAAGGCACGCTCCGAGTACCAGTTACTCCGACCTGCCGTCAGACCTTCACCCCGTGGTTGAACCTCAGTTTTCTCAGGGCTGGTGTCCCCCTGGAACGAGTGTCTCGGCATGTTGTTGTCTCAACAGATGCCTCCACCACGGGCTGGGGCGCCATGTGCAATGGACGTGCTGCCGCGGGCTCCTGGACAGGACCCCAACGCCTATGGCATGTCAATTGCCTCGAGTTGCTGGCAGTACGCCTTGCCCTGCACCGCTTCCGAGCGCTGCTCATGGGTCAACACGTACTAGTCCGATCAGACAATACCGCCACAGTAGCGTACATCAACCATCAAGGTGGTCTACGCTCCCGCCGTATGTCGCAACTCGCCCGCCACCTCCTCTTATGGAGTCAGAGGCATCTGAGGTCCCTTCGTGCCATTTACATTCCCGGAGCCCTGAAACGTGCTGCCGACGAGCTGTCACGGCTTCAGCCCCTCCCTGGAGAATGGCGACTCCATCCCCAGTCGATCCAGCTGATTTGGGACCAGTTCGGGGACGCACAGATAGATCTGTTTGCCTCCCACGACTCGAGCCATTGCGCCCAGTATTATTCTCTGACCGAGGGCACGCTCGGCACGGATGCTCTGGCGCACAGCTGGCCGCGGGGCCGCAAATACACGTTTCCCCCAGTGAGCCTTCTTGCGCAGGTCTTGCGCAAGGTCAGGGAGGACGAGGAGCAGGTCCTTCTGGTTGCGCCGTACTGGCCCACCTGGACTTGGTTCTCCGAACTAGTGCTCCTCGCGACAGCACCTCCTTGGCCAATTCCTCTGAGGAAGGACCTCCTTTCTCAGGGACGGGGCACCCTGTGGCACCCTCGTCCCGATCTCTGGAACCTCCACGTGTGGCTCCTGGACGGGACGAGGCAGGTTTGAGTACCCTATCACCTACGGTGCTGGCTACCATCACTTCCGCTAGAGCGTCGTCCACTAGGCACGCCTACTCGTTGAAGTGGAACCTCTTCGTCAACTGGTGCTCTTCTCGCCGAGAAGACCCCCGGAGGTGTTCGATCAGTTTCGTGCTTTCCTTCCTTCAAGATGGGTTGGAGCGAAGGCTGTCTCCCTCCACCCTCAAAGTTTATGTTGCCGCTATTGCCGCTCACCACGACTTAGTGGAAGGTAAGTCCATAGGGAAGCACGACCTGATCGTTAGGTTCCTGAGGGGGGCGAGGAGGCTGAATCCTCCTCGTTCTCCTCTCGTTCCCTCTTAGGACCTCTCAGTGGTCTTAAGTGCCCTGCAGAGTGCTCCCTTTGAACCTCTGCAATCAGTGGAGCTTAAGTTCCTGTCAATGAAGACAGCGCTCCTGGTTGCATTGGCCTCTCTCAAGAGGGTCGGGGACCTGCACGCATTCTCCGTTGACGAAGCGTGCCTGGAATTCGGGCCGGCTTACTCTCACGTGATCCTGAGACCCCGGCTTGGATATGTGCTCAAGGTTCCTACCACTCCCTTCCGGGATCAGGTGGTGAACCTGCAAGCGCTGCCCTCGGAGGAGGCAGACCCAGCCTTGGCACTGCTCTGTCCAGTACGCGCTCTCCGCGCCTATGTAGACAGGACGCAGTGTTTCAGGACCTCAGACCAGCTCTTTGTCTGTTATGGTGGGAAGCTGAAGGGAAAGGCTCTCTCAAAGCAGAGGTTGTCTCACTGGATAGTGGACACCATTGCTTTGGCATACCAACAGCAAGGTCGACCGTGCCCCCTTGGTGTGACTGCCCACTCCACCCGGAGTGTGGCATCCTCTTGGGCTCTAGCGCATGGCGCCTCGCTAGCAGACATCTGCAGAGCTGCAGGATGGGCGACCCCGAACACATTCGCCAGATTCTACAATCTCCGAGTGGAGCCAGTGTCCTCTCATGTACTCGCTTCAACTAGCTAGTACCGGACCCGCTCAGGTGTCTTCGCTTGCTCGCCATTCCACTCCACGGACTGGATACGTGTGATATTCTGCTCAGGTGAGCTTCTCTGCAAGCCCTGAGTTCCTCCAGCACCCCTGATGCTAGCGCCAGTGTCTATTGCCTGGGCGTCGGCTAGGTGCCTCCCGTGTGCATGGTCCCTCCCCGGAGCTACCCCCACACGTGTATTTCCACTGTAAGCCTCTCTGAGCATGTGTCTTTCCCTCGGCAAGCCACCTTGCCACCCCTGAGGTTGAAATATTCCACCTGCGGCTGGACACCTCAGAGTTCTCCATATGTTTCCTTCGGGTCATATGTGTATATCCAAATGCCCCCCCCCCCCCCCCCCTCCCACTGGGTTGGTGATAATTGCATATTTCCTCTTAAGCTATGGGATATGCTTCCCAGTGTACCTTGGTATTCCTGTGTTAAATAGGGGTCCTTCGTCCGAAATATCTCGAGGGCTCAGATTTACGCAGGGCACTGGAAGACAGCTGTGAAGGTGGCGTGATTAGACTGGTAACCCCATTCGTCGTCATCCGACGTAACTCGGCGTGACAACGAAAGGGAACGTCTCGGTTACGTATGTAACCCTCGTTCCCTGAGTAGGGAACGGAGACGTTACGTCTTCCTGCCACTTCCGCTGTACCGCGGGGATCGCCTGAGTTCAGTCTTGGCTCCTCAGCGAAGAAACATAACTGCATGTTGCCGGCGTCCTCCTTATATACCCACGAGGTGGGGCGGAGTTACGTCATGCAAATTCCGCAGACCCATGGCATTTCTTTGCCATTGGCTCGTTTTTAAATACTCGAAGCTGATAGGCTTTCTAAGCGAAACCCCATTCGTCGTCATCCGACGTAACGTCTCCGTTCCCTACTCAGGGAACGAGGGTTACATACGTAACCGAGACGTTGCTTTCTGTTTTCCCAGGTTTTGAAGCAGGGTATCCTAGTCCCTGACGCAACCATGGCAGGACCTGAGAACCTTCCTGCTGCTATGCAGAAAGGACCAACTCTCTATTCCTGCAATTTGTCTGAGCCTCACCTTTTTATCCTGCCACCAAACACTGCTGGGGAGGCAAAACTCAAGGGGAGGTCGCAACCTCAGAAACCTCAGGCCATCTTCCAGACTCCACCATCACATCAAGGACTTCCTGTCATTGCACCAGCACCACCTGTCTCTCTACCTTTCATTGTACCACCTGTGCAGCTTCCTACAGTGCCTGGTACCTCACAGGTGATGTTCTTCAACGCCCCATTACCTTCAGCTATACCACCATCAGCTCAGACACAGACATCAATTCAAGCGGTTCCTTACTCCACTCAGCAATACAGAAAGAGAAAACAGAAGAGGGAGCACGATGGAACTGTGACAAGAAAATATGTGAAGAAGACAGACGTTATTCTTTGCAGAAAGTGCAACAAAGAGAGAAAGCCACCATCACATCTTCAGTACTTTGTCAACTGGTACTGCGAAGAGTCTGAGACTCAGTCCTATGGTGAATGGAGGGCTGTGCTGATGGAACAAGGTTATAGGGAAAAAAAGCCAGGAAATGACAACCCTCCAGCTTCTTAAAATTGCTCTTTATTATTTTTTATTTATTTATTTGATTAATGTTTGATTATAGAGCAATTCTCCAACAATGAGAAACAGCTGTCTTTAAAATGTATAACAACTATGTGTGTGATGCCTTTTGATTATTTTTTTAAAGGTCCAGTGTGTAATATTTCTGTGGATCTATTGACAGAAATGCAATATAAGATCCATAACTATGTGTTTAGTGGTGTATAAAGACATTACTTAATGAACCGTTAAGTTTGTATTACCTTAGAATGAGTCATTTATATCTACATAGGCGCGGGAATCCCCTTCAATGAAGGGTGCCATATTGTGACGTCATGTTTCTACCGTAGCCGACAGCGAACACACAGCGCTACAGAGCGCGTTTCGTCACTACCTTGAAAGAGAAGCCGCAGAAAGCTAGAAGCCAGATAGACACCGTGGTGTAAAATATGTAGTTGGATTGTTTCATGTAACTTAGTTTTTCTCCATCGCTGTGTTATGGCTTTGCTATGTGGGGATAAATGTGCTGGTTACGTTCGTGAGACAGCTGATTAGTAGTCTTTTACACACTCTCGGCTTACTCTGGCTATTCTCTGCTGTCTCAGTCGACGATATGTTTGTCCCGTTTTAGCCACCGTAGCTTCTTCGAAAGGGATGGGTGAGTAGTGGGCGGAGCCATTAGTGCAACTCGCAACCGAACCGCTAGATGTCGCTAAAAATCACACACTGCACCTTTAAACATGTTTTTTTAGTTTACCTTGTTATTTATGTGTGAGTTTTATTTATGTGTGAGATGAAAGTATTTTCAATATTACTGATGTTCACTGGGTTGGGTGATTAACAACTCAGGAATTGATGGGTCTCTAGTACTCACCACAGATAGCATTTCACTGTGCGGAGGTGTGTGTGTGTGTGTGTGTGTTTGTGTTTTGCGCGCACGCATGTGTGAGTAGGATTGGGATAATTGGTGTTGTGTTTGTACCTTTATTTTTGTTTTATTGATTTTATTTTTCTTACACTTTATTTTATTACATTTGTTTACAGTTTTTAGAATAGGAGAGAAAGACAGGTATATTGTATCAGGTAATTTCATTCATATTGGAGTTATGTAAAATGTACTTGGCCCAGGGAAATAAACTATCCAGCGATTGGTGGTACATTTTTATTGGTCCTGTTAGTAGCTGTCACAGGGCAACAGGTGGTTGGCTGGATGAGAAGAATTTTTTTAGTTATTTTAGTTATTTGTTACGTTAACATATGCCGTAAGTTATTCATGTAACTGATTATCATTAATATCATTATACTATTATTATTAATAATAACACATATTTTAAATAATAATAATAATAGATGAGAACATTTATTTTAGTTTATTTATGTTTAGTTATGCCTTAAGTTATTTATGTACCTGATTATTATTATTGCTATTATTATTAATACTACCACTATTAATAATTGTTGTGATTATATAAAAAAATATATAATAGGGGTTTGGACGTTTCTGTGTTTTTTCTTCTTCATCTTCTTCCACTTATCATTATTATTATTGTTTATTTTCTTTGTGTTTCTGCCATAGCCTACTTTCTCTTTCGCAGATGACGCGCGGATTGGTTTGTCTTTGATACGCTGATTGGTTCGTCTCTGCTGGTCATCGTCGGAGAGGAGGGAAAGCGGGATCCAATTATATGGATCATCAGAAATCCGGGAACTATAAAGAGCACCTGAACGCAATTGAAGAGGCCAGCCTTTTGTTTGTGAACTGCAACTGTGTGTTTAGTTCTGTTACGCTTGTTTTTGATGTTTGTTTGATTATTTATCAGGCTTCTTCATGTTTAGTTTGTCATGTGGGTGCGTGTTATTTTTACGACCTAAATTCCTTAGCCTAATTACTCAATTCGTATAACCACCTGTGTTAAAACTGGATAAAGGAAAGGGTCAGGTAAGATGTTACGTGACGTACATTTTTGCACATTTAGGTTTTTTTTCTGTTTAGACACACCGGGTTTAGGGGCATGTGCCATTGTTGTATTTTTGTTTTGGATAGTTTATATACGGCGTCTCGGGCTTCGAAGACTTTTCCTTTCTACATTTTTCTTTGGTATTAGTTAGGTTAATTGAAAACGGGTTAGAAAGATTATTTTCGTTTTATTCATTTCTTTGAGTTGGCACTGTGTTAATGGCTGGGTCGTAACAAACATAAAGACTAATAATTAATATTAGTCATAAAAAGTTGTGGACGAGCGGGATTCGATCCAGCAATCCCTGGGTCTATTTCACGCAGTTTATGATAGCTTTGATAGACATATGCACGCCGTCCTTGGCGCAATGGACAATGCGTCTGACGATGAATCAGAAGATACTAGGTTCGACTCCTGGTTGACTCGCTCTGCATCTTTTGCTTCTCTGTCAGCCCATAGTCGTTTTATCATTTCGTTTTATTAGCCCATAGTTCCCTTTCGTTGTCATTCCGAGTTACGTCGGATGACGACGAATGGGGTTTCGCTTAGAAAGCCTATCAACTTCGAGTATTACAAAACGAGCCAATGGCAAAGAAATGCCATGGGTCTGCGGAATTTGCATGACGTAACTCCGCCCCACCTCGTGGGTATAAAAGGAGGACGCCGGCAACATGCAGTTATGTTTTTGTTTTCGCTTCGGAGCCAAGTTTATTCTTCTCTCCACAAGCCATCTCTGAATTGTCAGCTTCATGAAAGAGTTCCTCTGGTGTTGGTGTGACGGCGATCTCCGGTGTGTGTCTCCCCGGGCGCTTCAACACTCAGAGTGTTTCTCTCATAAAAGAGCTTGCACGCAGCACGTCTTTTTAAAGATTCCTCGCCCGTGCACTTCTGGTTGCGGCAGATTGGTATCGGACTCTGATGGGCACGAGCGCTGTCTAGTATGTTTGGGCATGGATCATGCTAGAGCAGCGCTCGTGGATGACTCATGTTCTCTCTGTGGGAATATGACCATCGTCATTAAGGTCGAGACTCAATGAACTCGCAAGAGTGAGGGTCCCCTCATCCACACCCCGATCTAGTGCTCCCTCGCAGGTTGCTACTTTGGCTGGTGGCCAGGGTGACCTGAGGGTGACAGTCTGGAACAAGGCGCCGACTATGTGTCCACGACCCCAGCCCCCCTCTTCAATGACGGTGCCCGCTAGTGAACTTCCGATTCCCGCGGGTCTACCTTCGGGTGGCCCGCGTGTTTCGGTTGAAGCTACAGAGGATGATGCTATGTCTGTAGCAGCATCAGAAGGTGGGTCTGAGTCTTCTGGAAGTGAGGGCTCAGCACAGCTGCCACCTTCCGGTGTGCATACGGCCTGAGTCTGATCCGGAGATGACGGCCATGCTTTCCCGGGCAGCCGCGAGCATCGGACTGGAGTGGAGGCCTCCACCCTGTCCTGGGCGCTCGCGGCTGGATGATTGGTTTTTGGGTAAGGCCGCCGACCCGCGTCCACGGAAAACCCCAATACCTTTCTTCCCGGATGTGCATGATGAGATCTCGAAGTCCTGGAAGACCCCCCTGTCTTCCCGGGACCGCTCGCTGGTCTCATCCCCCTTTCCTCCCCTCGATGGGGCAGCTGTCTGTGGGTACACTGGGCTTCCCCTGGTTGAACGCTCTGTTGCGATGCGATGTGTCCTCAGAGTGCTTCTTCTCGTGGTGAGCCTAAGCACCCATCCAAAGCCTGTAGACTTTCGTCTACCTTGGTGGCGAAGTCTTACAGAGCGGCGGGACAGGCAGCTGCTTCTCTGCATGCTATGGCCACTCTGCAGGTCTACCAGGCCCAGATGCTCAGAGAAATGCACGAGGGCAGGACAGACCCAGGGCTCTTCGATGAGCTGCACGCCGCAACCGACCTTGCCCTCCGGGCGACGAAGGTAGCCGCGCACTCCCTGGGTTCGGAGATGTCCACTTCGGTGGTCCAGCAGAGATATCTCTGGCTGAACCTGGCCGACATGCGGGATACCGAGCGGACTCGTCTGCTTGATGCACCCCTGTCCCAGGCCGGCCTCTTCGGCGCTACAGCCCTCTCCAGCCCCGCCCCCCGCCAAGCGCCGGGCCAACCGGCACTCCTGAGACGGGCTGCTCAGGGATGATGGTCGTTTCTCAGGAGATGGTAGCAGGACCACTCCTTCCCCCGGTGGAGGGCCGGGGGAGAATCTTTTTTTTTTATTTTTTTTTATTTAACAGTCAGACATACATACAAACCAACATAGTGCAGTAGTGAGCAATCTTGTAAATCCATAATTCCAGAAGTGACATAAAAGTGATTTAAGTGTTTGATCTAAGTGTGTATGTGAGCGGGTGTGAGTGTGGGTATGTGTATGTGTGTGTATGTGTAAACAAAGTAACTATTTATTATCTATTACCATTGTCACTACCATCACCACCCCACTCCCCACTACCACCATATTGCCAATATTGTGTTGGTCTATTTTTATTTCCATCCTTCCTGCTATGTAACAATTGCCATTGTCAATCCTGTACAAAATAAAAGATAATATAATAAGATAATATAAGATAACCTTCCCCCACATCTCATCATTCCCTATCTTTTCCTATTTTTTTTTGTGTGTGTGTGTGTGTTATGTGCAATGTCTAAGGTGCATTAAAAGAGGGAGTACAGTGCGAGAGTGTCTCAAATTGGGACAGAGATGCTGTCCCGTTGAAACCACTTGCCTGCCACTTGTCTTGCCTGCCTTGCTGTTTGTTAGGTTTTCCATACATATTCCCTTTTTTTTCCCTATTCTATGTTGTGGTGCATTAAAAGCCCATGAAAAGATAAGGGGGGAGTTATTGCAGTAGTGATGACAATGACACTTAATTCCAATACAGCATTGACAATGGCAATATTAATGATAATAATAATGATAATAATAATATTAATAATAAATGACAATGATGATGGCAGTGGCGACCGCAATGGTGAAAGCAAAAGACAGTAACAACAGCAACTACAACAACGAAAAAATAAAAGTGAAAATAGTAACCATAACAATAACAGTAAAGATGGTAATAACAATGATGACAAACAAGTTCAAACAACTAAAATGCATTAATATTCGTGGGTTGATTAAGAAGGTGGGAGGAGTCGGAGTTGAAAACAGAGAATGGATTCATAGCTGTAAGAGGTCAGAAAGTGTTGGATGGCAGAGGTCAGTTTCAGATGCGTAATTATAAAGAGGAGATGCGTATTCCACTGTAATGAAGTCTGTAATAAGATTTTTCCAAATGTTAATGTGTAATTTATTTCTAGTTTTCCAGTTCATGAGGATAGTTTTCTTGGTGATGGTTAGAGCTATGAGGAGTATTTTAGAGTTTATAGTTTTATCAGTGATTATTGTGAGGTCCCCCAGCAAGCAAAGAGAAGGCGAAAGTGGGATGTGGCAGCCGACTATTGTGGATAGTGACTGTGTGACCTCTTCCCAAAAGCGTTTGATTGGAGTGCAGTGCCAGGTTGCATGGATGTATGTATCTTTAGAATTTTGATTGCAATGTGTGCAAACTTCTGATGTGAAATCCATTTTAGCTAATCTGTTTCCTGTGTAATGTGTTCTGTGAAGTATTTTGTATTGTATTAACTGAAGATTCGCATTTTTGGACATGAGATAGATGTTTTTACAGATTTGGGTCCAGAAGTTGGCATCAGGGGCTATTCAAAGATCGTTTTCCCATTTTATTGTTGGTAAGTGTATGGTCTGAAGTTTGTTTGAAATCATTTTGTATATTTTAGAGAGAAGTTTCTTTGGGGAGGAAATGTTGACCAAGTCTGATATTGCCGGTGGAAGTTCTAAATTTGTGTCTCTGATGTTTATTTTTGTCAGAACAGAAGATTTGATTTGCTGGTATTTTAAAAATTCGTTGCTCCCGATGCCATACTCCTGGGCCAGTTGCGGAAATGGTCTAAATGTGTTAGATTTGAAAATATGCTTATGGTGTGTGATACCCTTTTCCGCCCATTTGTGAAAATTAAGTTTTTTTTTTATTGCTTATAAAGTCACGGTTGTTCCATAGTGGGGTGAGGTTAGATGGAGCTAGTATAGAATTTGTTATTTGGTGAAATTTCCACCAGGCTGTCAGAGTGGTGGCAATAGTTACTGCATTAAAACGTGTGTTGTTGAATTGATTTGGTGAGAAACGGTATGTCAGCTATATTTAATTCTTTGCATAGTGATTGTTCTATATCTAGCCATATAATATCAGATTGGGTGGGGTGAATCCATTTGTATATGTATTGCAGTTGGTTAGCCATTGAGTAATATTGGAAATTTGGTGCTTCTAGTCCTTCTTGAACCTTACTTTTTTGTAGTGTAGTGAGTTTTATCCTTGGTATTTTATTTTTCCAATAGAAGCGAGTTATAATGGAGTCTAGTGATTTAAACCAGGTGAGTGTGGGGTAGGTTGGAATCATTGAGAATAGGTAATTAATTTTCAGTAAAATCGTCATTTTTATTGCTGCTATCCTGCCGATTAAGGATTGGAAGATTGAGCCACCTGAGCAAAAACATTTTTTAGCAGTGGTGTGAAGTTGAGTCTTACCAACTCTGACAGTCTGGAGGAGATCTTAATGCCTAAGTGATGTAATCATGACATATAGATATTGGTGATTGATGGGGTGCCACATCCCATTTGGTTTTATGTAAAGGGAGGATGGAAGATTTATTCCAGTTTATTGCATAATCTGATATTTTTGAGAAGGACTGGATTGTTTTAATTATTTCTTGAGTAGATGCTAGGGGTTCTTGTATATATAGTAGGATATCATCTGCATAAAGTGAGATTTTATGTGTTTGTTGTGGTGTTTCTATACCTTTGATTGCTGGGTTTTGGCGGATAGCTGCTGCTAAGGGTTCAATAAAAATAGTGAATAGGGATGGAGAGAGGGGACATCCCTGCCTCGTCCCCCTGTGCAGTGTGAAGCTTTGTGATGTTAGTCCATTGGTTGTGACTGTGGCCGATGGTGATGTGTATAAAATCTTGATCCAGTTAATAAATAACTCTCCAAAGCCAAATTTTTGTAACGTGGTGAATAAAAATTTCCAGTTGACCCTATCAAAAGCTTTTTCGGCGTCTAATGTGGCAACAAGAGTATCTTTCTGTTGTACTGATGAGTAGTGCATTAAATTGTATAATCTGCGGGTATTATTGGATGCATGTCTACCTTTTATAAAGCCGGTCTGATCAGGATGGATTATATACGGTATAATTTGTTCAATTCTATGGACTAGTGCTTTGCTAATAATTTTTATGTCGACATTTATAAGTGAGATAGGACGATAGTTAGATGTGAAGGTGTGGTCTTTGTTAGGTTTAGGAATGAGTGATATAAGTGCTGTATTCATATGGGAAGGGAACTTTGCGTTATGTTTTATTTCTGTTATTGTTCTGCTAAATAGTGGGTATAAGGTTGACCAAAAATGTTCGTAAAACTCAGCAGGGAAGCCATCTGGATCTGGTGCTTTGTTATTTTGCATGCTTTTCAATGCGGAGTGAAGTTCTTTTTCTGTGATAGGTAATTCAAGTGTGTTTACTTCTTCCATGTTGAGTTTTGGTAGAATGGTGTTATCGAGGAATTGGGTTATGTCTTCTTGGTTTGGGTCCAGATCAGATGAGTATAATTTTGTATAGTAATCTTGAAATATCTTGTTTATCTCAACTGGTGAATTGGTTAGGTTCCCTGCCGAGTTTCTGATGGAGGTTATAGGTGTTCTTTCTTTATTTCTTTTAATTTGACTGGCTAAATATTTTCCGGATTTATTGCTATGGTGAAAAGTTTCTTGACGGAGCCTGTGAATCAGAAAATGGTTTCTTTTGTTTATTATTTCATTAAGCAATTTTTTTTCTCTGATTTCTTTATAGATGCTTTCTGATTGATTATTTGCATGTAAAATTTCAAATTCTTTTATTCTTTCTTCCAGTTGGACTTCTTTTTCTCTGTCCTTTTTTTTATTTACTGAATATGATATAATTTTTCCCCGTAAAACTACTATCCATGTTTCCCAGAGCAGTGATGCTGACGACTTTAGAGAGTCATTCATTTCAAGGAAGGATGTCCACTCTCTCTTGAAATAGCTGTCAAATTCTGGATCTTTCAAGAGTGATGTATTAAAACGCCATCTGGTGGGGTGCTTTGGTATTGCAGATGTATTCCATGAAAGAATTACTGGAGAATGTTCACTAATAATGATCGGATGAATTTTGGTTTCTAAGATATTTGGTATGATTGAATTACTGGTTAGAAAGAAATCAATGCGGGAGTAGGTTTGGTGGACATTAGAATAAAAAGTGTATTCTCTGGCGAGTGGGTGTTGTAGCCTCCAACCATCACTAAGACCAAAATCACTCATGAACTGTTTTATTGTTTTAGAGGACTGACAAGATTTTTCTGTATGTTTTGACCTGTCAAATGATGGATTGATTACAGTGTTATAGTCTCCCCCTATAATTATTGGACTGTTGGAAATGTTTGAAAGAGAGGAAAAGAAATTTGTAAAGAAGGATGAATCATCAGAATTTGGTCCATAAATGTTGCCAATTGTAATTGGATTATTATTGATTGAAATGTTAATAATGATAAAACGGCCTTCAGGATCTGGATGGTGGTTAAACTGTATTTTTTTGTTTATTAAGATGCATACTCCTCTTTGCTTTGAATTATAGTGGGAGGAAAAATAGTGGTTAAAATGAGTAGTTTTTAAGCTGTTTTGTGTATATTGTGAGAGGTGTGTTTCCTGTATTAGACATATATCTGCTTGTGTATTTTTTAGGTAATCTAAAACTTAAACTATTTTTTTTTGTTTGTGAACCAACTCCACGAATATTCCAAGTTAAGAATTTCAATTGCATGAACCTATAATGTATATTTCATAGTTACCTTGTATGAGTATAAGTCTGTGTGTATGGATGTGAATGTGTGTGTGTGTGTGTGTGTGTGTGTGTGTGTGTGTGTGTGTGTGTGTGTGTGTGTGTGTGTGTGTGTGTGTGTGTGTGTGTGTGTGTGTGTGTGTGTGTGTGTGTGTGTGTGTGTGTGTGTGTGTGTGTGTGTGTGTGTGTGTGTGTGTGTGTGTGTGTGTGTGTAAATCTATAACACCAAATGACAAATAAAACAGGGAAAACATAGATACCTATAACCAACAACAGAACATATAAACAGTGAGCAAGGCTATTTAGGTGCATTTAGAATACAATGTGCGTGCATGGTGCTAGTGGTTTAATTAAAGAATATGAAGATTATGAATTGAATATAAATTGAGCATAAACGGATTGGAAATGTAACATTGCTAGTTTCAATAATTAGTAAAGCCAGGGAGTAGTGTCTTTGTCTCTAAACAATTGTCCATCAATATATAATTTGTCCACTGTGATGATTGCTTTTTACCTTGATTAATCATTGTCTTACGGATGGGGAAAAGTAGCTTACGTCTGCGGATGATTTCTTATGGATATTGTTCGTTGAGTCCGTAATGAGTCCCTTTGAGCTGCCGTCCTTGTCGCTGAACCAGTACTTTTTGCTTGAAATGTTCAAATTTGGTGATGATGGGCCGGTAACGGGTGGAGTTGATGGGTTTCTGTCCTAAACGGTGAACGCGATGGAAGGTGATGTGCTCCACAGTCTCTGGTGTAAGTTTGAGCTGGTTAACCATGAAGTCCTTAACAGATTTTTCAGGGTCTTCGGGGGATGATTCGGGAATGCCGGAAAAGATTGTCTCTCATATTTCGTGACTGTATATCCAGGATGGTTTCTTGCATGGCTTTGTTCTCAGCGATGACGAAGGTAAGTTGAGTGCTTACAGTGGAAAGTTTTGCAGTGAGTGTGTCCACGAAGCTTTTCAGTGATTTGTTTTCTTCTGTGAGCGAATCGACTTGTTGTTGACTGTATTCCAGGCTATGGCGGAGGTTTTGAAATTCTTTGTGTAGTACTTCGATTAGTGAGAGTCTAGAATCCAAGTTAGATAAGCGCTCGTTGATTGATAAAAGTATGTCGGAACAGCAGTTTGTTTTGGTAGGAGTGGATGCTGGTGATGTTGGTGACGGCGGTGAATCGGTTGATGAGGGAGAATCCGAGGTGCGTGTTTTTTTGGCTTTGCGTGATCGGCCCGTTGTAAAGAGTCTGTTGAAGTGATGGTCAATGTAATCCTCCAGTTGGTCCAGGTCCGAGTTGAAATCTAGGTTTTGAATTAGGTTTAAAGCGGGTGATGTTGTTACGGAAAAAACGAGAAAAATAAAAAAAAATGTGTTATCTTTTTTCTAGCAGCGGCGCGCTGCCATGTTGAATTTTGGCACCCAACGCACACACACACACTACGTCAATACGTCATCACGCAGTAAGCGATTTCTGAGAAACGCGATTCTCCGAGGGAGAATCGTTTGTTCTCCGCTCCCCGCTGCTCACCCACGGGTGGGCAGCACCCTAAAGTGGTTGAAGAAAGAAACGATCCTCTCTTACCTGAGCTCACAGAGTTCTCGGGTGACACAGAGCGCCGCCCCCAAGCCGTGCTCTCCTCGTCGCCCTCTGTTCCAGAGTCGGTTGACACGGTGTGCCGTCCACGGACCGCTTCGCCCTTGTCCCCCTCTGTCGCCAGACCCCTGGCAGAGCAGGCCCCCGCGGGACGACCTTCCTGGTCCTTCCCTGGCCTCCTCTGCCATGGCGCGGTTGTTAACTGTGCCCCCACATCGGGCCGCTATGCCGTCCACGTCTGGGCCAGTTACTCCGCTTCGCTGCCCCTCCGCGGGGACGCCTGTGGTTCGCATGACCCCGCTGGTTCAGTTCCTGGGAGCCTGGCTAGAGCTTCCCCGTCTGTCCCGCTGGGTCACCCGAACCATCAGGCTCGGCTATGCGATTCAGTTCGCACGGTCTCCTCCCCGTTACAGGGGAGTCCGCTCCACTTTGGTCGGGGGCAATGCCCCCATCATGAGAGCAGAGATTGTCACCCTGCTGGGTGAGGTCCGGCTTCTACAGCCCATACTTCATTGTCCCCAAGAAAACCGGTGGGTTACGACCGATCCCGAGGTGGGCATGGCAACAAGGCACCTTCCGAGTATCAGTTACTCCGACCTGCCGTCAGACCTTCAGCCGGTGGTCGAACCTCAGTTTTCTCAGGGCGGGTGTCCCCCTGGAACGAGTTTCCCGGCATGTTGTTGTCTCAACAGATGCCTCCACCATGGGCTGGGGTGCCATGTGCAATGGACATGCTGCCGCGGGCTCCTGGACAGGACCCCAGCGCCTATGGCATGTCAATTGCCTCGAGTTGCTGGCAGTACGCCTTGCCCTGCACCGCTTTCGGGCGTTGCTCAGGGGTCAACACATACTAGTCCGGTCAGACAATACCGCCACTGTAGCGTACATCAACCATCAAGGTGGTCTACGCTCCCGCTGTATGTCGCAACTCGCCCGCCACCTCCTCTTATGGAGTCAGAAGCATCTGAGATCGCTTCGAGCCATTTATATTCCCGGAGTCCTGAACTGTGCAGCCGACGAGCTCTCACGGCTTCAGCCCCTCCCTGGAGAATGGCGACTCCATCCCCAGTCGGTTCAGCTGATTTGGGACCAGTTCGGGGACGCACAGATAGATCTGTTTGCCTCTCACGACTCGACCCACTGTGACCTGTATTTTTCCCTGACCGAGGGCACGCTCGGCACGGATGCACTGACGCACAGCTGGCCGCGGGGCCGCAAATATGCGTTTCCCCCAGTGAGCCTTCTAGCGCAGGTCTTGCGCAAGGTCAAGGAGGACGAGGAGCAGGTCCTTCTGGTTGCGCCGTACTGGCCCACCCGGACCTGGTTCTTCGAACTGCTGCTCCTCGCGACAGCACCTCCTTGGCCAATCCCTCTGAGGAAGGACCTCCTTTCTCAGGGACGGGGCACCCTGTGGCACCCTCATCCCGATCTTTGGAACCTCCACGTGTGGCTCTTGGACGGGACGAGGCAGGTTTGAGTACCCTACCACCAGCGGTGGTGGCTACCATCAATTCCGCTAGAGCGTCGTCCACGAGACACGCCTATGCGTTGAAGTGGAACCTCTTCGTTAGCTGGTGCTCTTCTCGCCGAGAAGACCCCCGGAGGTGTGCGGTCGGTGTCGTGCTTTCCTTCCTTCAAGATGGGTTGGAGCGAAGGGTGTCACCCTCCACCCTCAAAGTTTATGTTGCCGCTATCGCCGCACACCATGACTTGGTAGAAGGTAAATCTTTAGGGAAGACCTGATCGTCAGGTTCTTGAGAGGAGCGAGGAGACTGAATCCTCCTCGTTCTCCTCTCGTTCCCTCTTGGGACCTCGCGGTGGTTCTAACTGCCCTGCAGAGTGCTCCCTTTGAGCCCTTGCAATCAGTGGAGCTTAAGTTCCTGTCAATGAAGACAGCGCTCCTGGTTGCACTGGCCTCTGTCAAGAGGGTAGGGGACCTGCAAGCATTCTCTGTTGACGAAGCGTGCCTGGAATCTGGGCCGGCTTACTCTCACGTGATCCAGGCATTTCTTTGCCATCGGCACGTTTTGTAATACTCTAAGTTGATAGGCTTTCTAAGCGAAACCCCATTCGTCGTCATCCGAAGTAACATCTCCGATTCCCTACTCAGGGAACGAGGGTTACATACGTAACCGAGACGTTTTTATTATTATAATTATTGGATTGGTAGATTAATATTAAAATTTGACAGTCCAACAACAGGCTGCTTTGTCAGTGGAATAACGGTTACCATACAATGCCATGCGTCTTTTCAAATGCATTGCATGAGTACTGTCACAAGGACCTTGCTTTACGACCAGTTTATAGAGTTTTTTGCAATCATTTTGCAATCACGACCGCCGCTGGAGGGCAAAAGCTCATTCCCTAACCGGGAATCGAACCTAAGCCGGGGCGGTGAGAGCACTGAATCCTAACCACTAGACCACCAGGGAAGGTCTGTTAACTCCTGCCCCTCAAGCCCAGCTGTGGGCCTCTACCAGATTTTGCAGCAATACCACTAAGGCTTGTGTTTTCCTCCAGGAGAGGAGACGTCTCTGACACTGAATCCCAGTTCATCCGCTGAGAAACTGTCACAGGCTCTGAAGGAATATCCTAACAACACCACAACTTGCCATGAAAATAATGTAACCCATCTCAAAGGTTTTTATGGCAGAACTGACCCCTTCCTGACGGTGGCTCCAGGTCTGTTAATGGCATGAGGATAAGTAGATGTCATGACAGGCCTCTGCCCAGTCGAACAGCAACAGGTCCCATGTAAGCTCAAGGACACCTGATCGGTGAGACAGTGGTGCAATGGAATGTGCGTCTGACTACAGATCAGAAAATTCTAGGTTTGACTCCTGGCTGGCTCGCTCTGCATCTTTTGCTTCGCTGTCAGCCCAAAGCCGTTTTATTATTTTGTTTTATTACCCCATAGTTTTTATTATTATGAATATTTGATTGATAGATTAATATGAAAATTTGACAGTCCAACAATAGGCTGCTTTGTCAGTGGGAGAATGGTTAACATACAATACCATGCGTCTTTTCAAATGCATTGCATGAGTACTGTCACAAGGACCTTGCTTTACGACCAGTTTATAGTGTCTATTATGCCATCACAGAAATGGGAGGAAACTGAACCCCCTGGGCGAGGCAAATGAGAGCTCCCTCCGGTGAGCCTGATGAAATTGAATTCAGTAAACAATCCCTTTGGGTCATTCCCATGTTCTTAAAGGGGGCGGTCATTTTCTAAAGAGTGTACACTGCAAATCGCCCTGCAAGTGTAATGAACTGCTCAACAGAAAACCACATAAGAATTTTTTGCAAAAACAGACCACAGTTTCCACCCAGTTTCGAACTGGGAACCTTTCGCATGTGAGGCAATCATGATTACCACTACACTATGGAAACCTGTCTCGAGGGTGCAGGCATAAATTGTCTGGTGCACGCTTGCTAAAGAGCGTATAAAGAAAAAGAGAGCTAAACCCTCCTAGCATTGCAAAGAATTAAAATTTTCGACTCCCAGTATGGGAAGTGCGGGTTGTCTTTGCTTCACTTATCGAAACAGCCAGCACGTCTGTCAATGCCAGTAGCACTTTTAGCCAGCGGCGAAGCTTCAGCAACCTGACAGTTTGAGGTTCTGTCCTTGACCAGTGTGCCATCGATAGCTCAGCTGGTAGAGCGGAGGACTGTAGGTGGCAAGTTGGCAATACTTAGGTCGCTGGTAGGACTCCAGCTCGAAGGAGGTCTTTTTCACACGCAAACATTTCCTTGGCCTTGCTTCTCAACCAGGCCGTCGGCTCTTGAGTTCCTAGTCCGCCATTTTGCAATCACTACCGCCGCTGGAGGGTAAAATCTCATTCCCTGACCGGGAATCGAACCCGGGCCGCGACTGTGAGAGCACAGAATCCTAACCACTAGACCACCAGGGAAGGTCTGTTAACTCCTGCCCCTCCAGCCCAGCTGTGGGCCTCTACATGATTTTGCAGCAAGACCACTAAGGCTTGTGTTTTTCTCCAGGAGAGGAGGCATTTCTGGAGCTTCCTTCGCCGCTGGTTCCGCCCAGCTCAAAGCCCTCTTCGCCGCTGGTCCCGTCCAGCACCAGGCCCTCTTCGCCGCTGGCTCCGTCCAGCACCAAGCCCTCTTCGCCGCTGGTTCCGTCCAGTACCAAGCCGTTCCTGAGCCGGTGTCTGTTCCTGAGCCGGTGTCTTTTCCTGTCCCAGTGTCTGTTCTCGTTCCTGTCCTTCTCCCTAAGAAATTTTTTTTGGGGGGGGGGCTCTACACCTTCACCCTGGCCACCCGAAGGGGTCTCTCCGCCCTGGCCACCCGAAGGGGTCTCTCCACCCTGGCCACCCGAAGGGTCCTCACCGCCATGGCCACCCGAAGGGTCCTCACCGCCATGGCCACCCGAAGGGTCCTCACTTCCATGGCCATCCGAAGGGTCCTCACCGCCATGGTCACCCGAAGGGTCCTCACCGCCATGGCCACCCGAAGGGTCCTCACTTCCATGGCCATCCGAAGGGTCCTCACCGCCATGGCCACCCGAAGGGTCCTCACCGCCATGGCCACCCGAAGGGTCCTCACCGCCATGGCCACCCGAAGGGTCCTCACTTCCATGGCCATCCGAAGGGTCCTCACCGCCATGGTCACCCGAAGGGTCCTCACCGCCATGGTCACCCGAAGGGTCCTCACCACCATGGCCACCCGAAGGGTCCTCACCGCTCTGGACGCCCGAGGGTCCAACATCTCCGCCCTGGACGCCCGAGGGTTCATCTGCTCTGCCCTGGCCACGCCCACGTCCTGCTCCGCCATGGCCGCCTGGTCCATCCTGGAGTCCGTCCTCCTGCACCCGGTCCGCCTTCCGGTCACGGACTCCAGGATGCCCACCCTCCCACCCCTGTTCTAAGGTGTGAGGTCACGCCTACCGGGAGGGGGGAGTAATGTCACAGTTATCGTCTACACCATTCTGTCTTCGTCATCTTCACTACACTACCCAGCATCCTCTTGTCTCCACACCTGAACTCACTCCCTCAATCATCCATCTGTTCATCGTTATCATCATCTGTGTCACCTGTCTTCACCTTGTTATGTTTGATTTGTACTTGTATTTAGTGCCTTCAGTTCTGTCTGTCCTTTGTCGGTTGTGGTTGTTAACGTTAGTTAGAGTGTGTTTCCCTACCTGTATGTACCTTTTTGATTCATATTGAGAATAAAACTCTCGTATTGGAACCTTCAGCCTTACTCGTCTTCATCTGCCTGAACACACCCGTGACAGTTCCAAAGTGGCCAATAGGGCGTCTATGTATTTATTATGTCTATGGGGAAAGCGAGCGAGAGCCCCTGTTGGAGTATGCCATATACCAGTGCCATATACTCAGCTTCACATGTAGACAAAGCAGTGGCCTGTTTCTTAGACTCCCAGGAAATCAGAGGACCATTTTGAGTAAGACTAAAACCGTATCCTGTCATACTCCGCCTTTCATTTAGATCTGATGCCCAATCAGCATCACTGTATGCCATAAGTTTGAGATTTTCTTCTCTTTTCTTATAACATAGTTCATGATCAATTGTACCTTTTAAGTACCTCATCACATGTTTCACTGTGGACCAGTGTTGTTAATTTGGATCAGACAGATGTTGAGAGTTTACTGACAATCCAACTTAGATCAGGTCTAGTACATGTCATCAGATAGATCAAACAACCCACTGCCTCTCGATACCTTTTAGGATCAACAGGATCATCATCACTGTTGTAGTCAAGCTTTTGCTCACATGGTGTTGACCTGGGTTTACAGTCTGACATTGAATCTCTCTAGCACCTTTAAAAATGTACCTTTTCTGATTCATTTTAACGAATCCTTCATTCTGATGAAAATTCCTAGGAAATATTTGAGTTTTCCCAGATCTTTCATTTTGAATCTAGCTGTCAGCATCTTTTTCCACACAATTCAGTAAATCATTATTACTGGAGGCAATTATCAGATAATCAACCCAGATTACAACAATCACTTTCTCTTTTTCAGTTTGTTCACTGTACCGACAGTGATCAGCTGAATTCTGAACAAAATCATTCTCACGAGGTAGTCATGTAACATTTTGTTCCAGTTTCTACCTGACTGTTTACCATACAGTGACTTGTTCAGTTTACAGACTAGTTTATCACCTATGTCTGACTTCACTTCAAAACATTCTGGCTGTTCCATGTAAATCTCGCAGTCAATTGGAGCATGCAAATAGGCAGTTTTTACATCCATCTGATGGAGGTCAAGATCATATTGTGCTGCCATTTGCATTAAGATACTTCTGCCATACATCTTGCCATTTCAAATAGTATTCTCCAATTTCCCTCAGCAGTCCCATTTTCATGGGGTGAATATGGTGCTGAGATCTCATGTCGAAAACAGTTCTTGCTTAATAGAGACTGAAACTCTTTTGCTGAAATTCTGTGCCGTTGTCTGATCTAACACACTTTACAGTCCCATAAGTGGCTGTATCAGCGAGAAACTTTTCTATAGCTTTCACAGTGTCACTCTTAGCTTTTAGAAAATACACTAACACTGAACCAGAGTAGTCATCAGTAAATACCAGAGCATAGGCTACTTGAAAGCTTCTTTAGCTATGGGGTCAATAGGACCAGTTAGATCTGTGTACACTAGTTAAAGTGCAGCATTAGCTCATGTGTCAGGTTCCCTGTTTCTACGCTGAACAAATTTGCTTTGTGTGCAAACCTCACAGTTTAGGTTAGTTGTATCAATCTTTCCTTTGATTTTCATTCCCTCAACTACATCTTGCAATTTGGAAACATCATCATAATTGCAGTGGCCGAGGATCTCATGCCAGGTTTGAATGTCATAATATCCGTTACAACTATCATTGTCCTCGTTGACAGTGTTCAGATAGTACAGTCTGTTGTATTCTTGAATGTGAAATTTAGTAGACTACCGCTCTTGTGAATGAGTTCATCACGTCCTTGTTGGAAGTTGATCGAAGCTCCATTCGTCGTTGCTGCTTAAACAGAGAAGATGTCCTGCGGGTACGATGGGATGTACAATGAGCTCCTCAGTATGGCTTTCACCTGTTGTCCCTCGTTGTCAATCAGACACCTCCGCATCACCTCTTTTCAGCCCCACTCCGCTCGCTCTGGTCCCGTCAGCCAACTCAATGTAGTGTGTCTGATGCTCTCTGCACACGCAAGGTCTCGCTTGCTTTCCCTCTATGCCGTGCGCGCGCGGTTTGGAGCACAGTCTCTGTCTCGCATGCACGCACGCTCTAGATTCCAGGAGATTTGAACTAATTTGCGGTATAGTCGATCACGAGTGGCTCAACAGTTAGATCTATAGATAAACTGCTGAAACTCATCTTTCAGGCATTTGATCGACCTGGTTGACCAATCAGAAATCGGGGGTGTGGTGTGTGAAACCAATCAAATACGTGTGTCTCACGCCAAGTCAAGTCAAGTCATCTTCATTTATATAGCGCTTTTAACAATGTAGATCTACTTTCTATTGTCTCAAAGCAGCTTTACAGAGGTAAACATATAGTTTAAGGTAACAGAGATTGTTTTGGCTTTATAGCGGTTATTGATTCTATAGTAATGTGCGCTTGAATATATGTGTGCAGGTTTGTAATTCCCTACAAAACATGCCTAAACAAACTACTTGTCTTACCTATAAATTTAATACGGAATTTTATTTAATTGTATCACTTCAGGTTAGGTACGCGAACCGAAATCCCCACAACACTTTATCTGTAGAGTGGTAAAGGGATCCTCCACAGGGAGAGGCTAGTTTACACTTCAGCACTGCATTGTCATCGGGTCCAGGTAAGGGTCCTTCGTCAGATCTGGATACGGCCTGGATCCGGCAGGCTGCAGGAAAACTTCGGGATAAACAAAGACACTAAAATTAGCGTTGCCATTCTTCTTAAGATGTAACGAGTACATCAGGGTTTAAGGGACGTGTTCCCAGTTCCGGCTGACCTAATCTATAGGTCATATAGATTAGGTATAATCTATAGTATAATCTATAATCTATAGTCCCTATAATCTATTGGGACTATAATGCGTTAAGAGCTCGCTCAAGTACTGTGGAGCTAAACCATTTAGTGCTTTGTAATGTTTAATAGGCAGCCAATGCAGTTTTGACAGAACCGGGCTAATATGGTCATACTTCCTGGTTCTGGTAAGAACTCGAGCTGCTGCCTTTTGAACTAGCTGTAATTTGTTTATTAAGCGTGCAGGGCAACCACCCAGTAATGTATTACAATAAACTAGCCTTGATGTCATGAACGCATTAACTAATTGTTCCGCATTTGTCAATGAGAGCATATGGCGTAATTTAGATATATTTGTAAGATGGAAAAATGCGTTTTTTCCAGATACTAGACACGTGACTTTCAAACGAAAGATTTGTATCAAAGAGCACACCCAGCTTCCTAAACGACGACGAAGACTTAACAGAGCAGCCATCAAGTGTTAGACAGTATTCTAGGTTATTACGTGTGGAAGTTTTTTGTCCAATAATTAGAATCTCTGGTTTTTCAGAATTTAGTAGTAGGAAATTACTAGTCATCCAATTTTTTATATCAGCTATGCATTCCGTTTATTTTGTGAATTGGTAAGTTTCGTCAGGGCGTGAAGAAATACACAGCTGAGTATCAGTGAAAGCTAATGATATGTTTCCTAATGATATCTCCTAATGGTAGCATGTACAGAGTGAACAGCAACGGTCCTAGTACTGAGCCTTGTGGTACACCATACTGAACTTGTGATTGATAAGACATCTCTTCATTTATTGCTACAAACTGATAACGGTCTGATAAGTATGATTTAAATCATGCTAGTGCAATTCCACTAATCCCAACATAGTTTTCTAGTCTATTTAAAAGAATGTTGTGTTCAATGGTGTCAAATGCAGCACTAAGATCAAGTAACACTAATAGAGAGATAGAACAACGATTGGATGATAAGAGCAAATCATTTGTAACTCTAATGAGAGCTGTCTCAGTACTATGGTACAGTCTAAATCCTGACTGAAAATCCTCGCAGAAATCATTTCTTTCAAGAAAGGAACACAGTTGTGAGGATGCTGCTTTTTCTAATATCTTTGACAGAAAAGGCAGATTTGAGATTGGTCTGTAATTTACTAATTCTGTAGGATCAAGTTGCGTTTTTTTAACAAGCGGTTTAATCATAGCCAGCTTAAAGGTTTTTGGTACGTATCCTAGAGACAAAGACAAATTAATGATATTAAGAAGAGGATCTGTGACATCTGGAAGCATCACTTTCAGTAGCTTAGTCGGTATAGGATCTAACGTACAAGTTGTCGATTTAGATGAATTAATGAATTTGCTAAATTCTTCCTCTCCTATAGCAACAAATGAATCAAAATTTTCCACAGGGAGACTGCAATGCACTCCCTGATGCGATGCTGTAGTAGACGGTTGCATAGTTATAATTTTCTCCCTGATATCATCGATTTTATAAGTGAAGAAGTTCATAAAGTAATTGTTTCTGTGTTTCTTGGAAATTTCTGTGCTTGAAGCTTTCTTTTTCGTTAGTTTAGCCACTGTTTCAAATAAATACCTAGGATTATGTTTATTTTCTTCTAATAGGGTTGAAAAATAAGAAGATCTAGCAGCTTTTAAAGCCTTTCTGCAAGCAATCGAGGTCTCCTTCCATGAAATCCGAAATACCTCTAGTTTTGTTTTCTTCCAGTAGCGCTCCATTTTTCTGGCTGCTCTCTTAAGGGCCTGAGTGCGCTCGTTGTACCACGGCGTTGGACTATTTTCTTTAATCTTTAAGCGCAACGGAGCAACTGTATCTAAAGTGCTGGAAAAGAGTGTTAAAAGTTTGTCGCAGTATTGAGTTCTTCTAAGCTATCTGGGATGCTGAGATGATGAAACTGATTAGGAAGATTGTTGATAAAGCAATCTTTAGTGGCAGAAGTTATAGGTCTAACATATTTATAACACGGAGTCGGCTTTGCAGCCTTGGCTAAATGTAATTTACACGAGACTAGATAATAATCTGAGATGTCATCGCTCTGCTGCAGAATTTCAACAGCATCAACGTCTAGTCCATGTGATTATATAAGATCTAGAGTATGATTACGACAATGAGTAGGTCCTGACACGTGTTGTCTAATTCCAGTTGAGTTTACAATGTCTTTAAAAGCCAATCCCAATGCATCTTTTTCATTATCTATGTGTTTATTAAAATCACCAACAATTAGTACTTTATCTGCAGCCAATACTAATTCTGATAGAAAGTCTGCAAATTCTTTGATAAAATCTTTATGGTGCCCTGGTGGACTGTATACAGTAGCCAGCAGAATTCTCAAACGTGATTTATCGTTTACACTATATATTTTTACATTAAGCACCAACACTTCAAAAGAAGTATATAAGAGGTATAACTAGATTTCTTTGTGGTTTTGAAAATATTACTATAAATTACAGCAACTCCTCCCCCTTTGCGTTTCGGACGAGGTTCATGTTTATAACAGTAATCTTGTGGGATTGAATCATTTAAGATAATGTAATCATTTGGTTTTAGCCAGGTTTCTGTCAAACAGCACATCTAGGTTATAATCTGAAACTATATCATTTGAGCGATTTTGAAGTAAGGGATCATATATTCAGCAACCCAAGCATTATCATTTGCTCATCTGTATTATATCTGTTTTTTTATTTGTTGAACATCAATTAAATTTTTAACCTTAGATGGGTTTGGAAGTTTTTTGTATTTCCTAAATCAGGGAACAGACACAGTCTCTATATGATGATATCTAGGTGAAAGAGGCTTTATGTGATGAGATTTATCTGACCTTGGTGATGTGAGACAGCTGGCAGACGGTCGGTTTAGCCAGTCTGTCTGCTTCCTGACCTGGGCCCCAGATGATGTCATGTTTGAGCTCTAAGACTATGAGCCACATTACTGGAGAGAAGAGCAGCACCATCCCAGGAGGGATGAATACCATCTCTTTTCAACAGGTCAGGTCTGCCCCAAAAACTTTTCCAATTGTCTATGAATTCTACATTATTATGCGGACACCACTTAGACAACCAGCGATTGAGTGAACATAACCTGCTAACTATCTCATCACTGCTGTGAACAGGAAGGGGGCCAGAGCAAATTACAGTGCCTGACATCGTACTTGCGAGTTCACACCCCTCTTTAACGTTAATTTAGGTGATCTCCGACTGGTGGAGTCAAACATCATTAGTGCCGACATGAATAATGATCTTGGAGAATTTACGATTAGCATTAGCCAGCACTTTTAAATTTGCTTTGATGTCAGGCGCTCTGGTTCCCGGCAAACATGTGACTATGGTGGCTGGTGTCTCTATTTTCACGTTCCGTGTAATAGAATCAGCAATAACAAGGGCACAATCAATAGAGTTCTCAGTGGGTGTTTCACTGACTGGGGCAAATCTATTTGTTATTGTAATCGCTACAGAAGAGTGTTTTTTTGATCTGCGACTAGAACGATCCCTCACTGTCACCCAATTGCCCTGCTTCATGGGCTCTACTTCAGCCGGAACAGAATCATGTAAAGAGTTCACTATGCTAGGCACATCCAAAATAGTATGTAATACTCTTGAACTCTTTCTATCCTCAATTAGAGTTTGGATGCGTGTCTCTAGTTCTGAAATCTTCTCCGTCAGCCTGACTGTCTCCTTGCATTTATCACATATAAATCCTATATTGCCAACGGAGAAGGCTATACTAAACATGTGACATGAAGTGCAAGTGATAATAACAGGACAAGACATTACTCACCGTGTTTGTTGATTGATTCTTACTCACCTGGGCTTTTTATGAACTCAAAGGCGCGGGAGAAAAATAAATAAATAAATAAATAAATAGCACGCACGGGTGGCGCGTTAACAGGCTAGCAAATTACTAGCGTGTTGTGCTAACAATAACAGAAGCTAGCGATGTAAGGTTAATCTGAGATGTTGGGTAAGCTGTATTTAGTATTAAAAACAACTAAAAATTATAATAAATGATGTATAAAAACAGAAAGAAATACAAAGCTAATACGAGGCTTAGACGGAGCTTTACAGCCTCGAAGCAAAAAAACTCACAGCAGGCAGCGAGGCAGACAGGAGCAATCTCACGGCCAATGCGTGAGAGTTAGCAGCTCTATTTTGTGCGGGAGGCTCTGATAATATCGTGTCCTTTAGGCTTAGCAAACGCAGATGGCCTAGAAATTTTGTCTCCCAAAGTTCATAGTTCTTTTCATCTCCGTCGAAATACAATCTACTACATCGGTTACCTACTTCTCTCCTGGGCCCATGTTGGCGCAGCCATTTTCGCGAATTATAACCCAATAACCAGTTATTTTAGTAAACTATACGGAGGAAAAACACACAGACATCACTCTGTATTCTGTTGGACCGGTGTTGTGCCGAATTTCGACCCCCTATCAAATTATTACCCCCCTCATTGAAGTCAGTACCTGATTGCCTAATCCTAACCCCTCCCCCACAACTAATCCTAAACCCTCCCCCACAACTAATTATAAAATCCTCCCCCATAACTAATCCTACACCAACCAATGCTAGGGGGTAATAATTTGGGCGGGGTTGAAATTCGGCACAACACCTGAACTTCTTTTATTAGCATATATCCATTTATGGATAGCAGGTCACTTACACGTGACATGAGCAGTGTGAGGGCACACATTACAAACTTTAACACCATTTTTACAAGATGTAAAATAAGTCAATCATGTCCTCAGAGTGTGTATGTGAAGTTTTAGCTCAAAATATCCCACAGATAATTTTTTATAGCATGTTAAGTGCCCTTTAAATACAAATGAGCTGCTGCTCCCAGCACAGAGGGCGGAGCTTCAAGAGCTTGCACGCATGTGTGTGTGTGTGTGTGTGTGTGTGTGTGTGTGTGTGTGTGTAAAGACGGATGCGACAGCTTGAGCAGACTCCCAAATGTGCTCTACTACAACAACTCTTCCTCTTCTCAACATGGACTGCGTGTTCCTGGGGGAGGGGTTTATGTAAATTTGAGGGTTATGTTACTAACCCGGGAGGAAGCTTGTGTAGTCCCTACCAGCCGTTTGTTGTAGTCGATTTCTAAAAGCAAATGATCTCCCTTTGCTTTAAACTTTGAGCGTTGTAACTTTGTAGATGTTGTTTTTGGTCAAACAGCAACATTATACACTAACTAAAGTTAAAAAGTGAAATCATAATCGAAAGCAAGGAAGTAACCACTGAGTGCAACCAAGATTAGTGTTACTATTGAATATGTACACCCTTGTGGCCTTAAATGACCTTGATGTTTTTTTTTATTTTTAAATACAAATTAATGTATATCTTTAAAAAGAAAAAAAAAGAAGAACAAAAATAAGTTTTATTTATATGATTTCAAATCATTCTCCCAAACATTTAAATTCATAAAGTTCACTTCAGAAAGTAAGTCAGACAGGTTTGGATCAAAGAGTAAATTATTCAAATAATTTGTTTTTGTGTGTCTAGTCAGAATAGGAACTTGAACAGGATATTGGTGTTCTTTTACTAAGTCTTTAAACTTCATTGGTCAATTAATGTTTTACATCAATGTGAATACAGGAAGCCAAGCTTAAACAGAACTTTTTTTTTATTTTCATGGTTAAGTCCACATGATTTGCATTCGATTCATGAAATAATCACACAATATGATCCTGTTAAAAGCTTGATATCATTTTAACAGGTACTTGCCACAGACAAAAACTAAAAACAGTGAAGCGCTCTATGGTGTGTATTCATGTTCTGCCACCATGATATAATTAGCATTAAACTCAAATATTGGCACAACATTATAAATATTATTCTAAAAAGCTAACTCTCCATGGCAAAAGGTTTCAACACACCTGTTTTTTAGGTGACAAAGTAATCTAAAAGTCCACATTCATGAAGGTTGATGCCTGAGAATCAGCACTACACACACACACACACACACACACACACTTTGGTTATAAACACCAATGCAAGAACTGCTCAAGTGTCTCAGGACCCTTGATGGTATAAAACATCAAAATATTTTTCTCCCTGTATGTAAACCATAACAACCTTGATGTAAAGCTTAATATATACGAAAATGCAAAACTGACAAATATGGCGTACAGGTAAGGCATAGTTGTTAAGTGCATGTTGGCAGATCCTTAACAGAAAAAAAAAAGTGTGTTGACACCTGATAACAGCAGATGAACAAACAAGACAAGTACTGTTTCACTCAAAATTCAAGTTATAGAATGCTGGATATAAAAATACAACTGATGTCTCTTGTCAGGCTGGACTGGCTGAAGTAAATTAGCAAAATTAAGAGTCTGCACAAATCAAATGCATGTCAATTGTAAAATGTTGTGCAGTATGTGTGCAGTAAAAATAAACATGTTGAACGGGTATACACATACAATAAATGCATAACCATCATGAGATTTGTGCTGATTTTGTAGGAGCCTGAGTTTTTGATTTTTTTGACTATATGTGGCTTTTCATGTAAAGATCATGAACTTCAATAACAAAAATGATTATCAATCATATTCTGCCTCTTCTAGAGTTCATACACAATTATGTTTCTACCTGTATACAAAGATGCCATGACAGTATAATTCTGTCTGGAACATGGAAAAAGAATCAGATCATGTAACATCGACTAATACGTGCTCCAAAACATCAGAAAAAGTAAATGAAAGAAATAGTGACACGGAGTACAGTGATCACTCTAGTTAGCGCAGTCTCTCCTAAAGGGCAAGGCTTGCAGGTCAGGTCCTATGCCATAATGCCACACGCACAGTTCATGTTGGCCAGGTCAGGGGTAGTGTTGCCGGTTCTGGCTGGATGAACAGCATGGTACTGGTTGTGGCCAGGATTCATAGCAGCTTAGCTGAACTGCTCCAGGTAGGCAGAGAGCAGAGACTGTGGAGGCAGGAACTCTTCCTGTTTGTTGACTACCTCAGTCTGTCGAGCACCATTACAGTCAGAGCCTGCAGAAAATCACACACTTTAGTTTTTCCTTAGGTCATGTGCAATAGATACTGGTAAAACTGAGTTTCTACATTCAGTTAGAAAATACATTACAATATAAAAAATTTTGAGGGTCAATTTCATATTGCCAGTGGTGTTAACCTGCAATCCCAGGTTGTTAAAAACCAAACTACAGTTTACAGTACACACTAATGGTTGAACAGATTAGTCGTCTTTAATGGTCTGCCTTGATGCTTTAAGCTTGACGTCGACTAGTTGCTGGTCATGGCCTAAAGAGGGCACAACAGGATAAGAAATCTTTGAAGTCCGTTTCAGTTTATGACAAATAAATGCATACTCAGAGAGCGCTCCACAAATTGATCCATGAATGAATGTTTTACACACCTTATTGTACAGGTAAGTCAATCGCCATTTTAAACGGCTCCTGCATTACGCACACACACACACACACACACACACACACACACACACACACACACACACACACACACACACACACACACACACAGTAGCGCGCATATCACACAGTGCAGAAATATATTGTAAACTCTGTTCTGTGATTTATCAATAAAATAGCTTCGAAACTGAAAAGTTCTGACCCGCGTTCGAGTCTCAGCTCGAGGTTCACGCTTATTTGTTCATCAATGACGTCATCAGTAACTAGTCGACTCGACTTTCATCACATAAATGGTGACTTTAAATAATCTGAAGTTCAACCACTAGCACACACACACATATACACAGGGCAGGACTAAAGGGGCTATGGCCCCTGGGCCTCAGGTTATATTTGGGCCCTAAACCTACACTACAAATGGCCTCAACTAGAACATCATTATAGAGCAGCACAAAATACATAAATATTAAAAAAAGCTTGAGGTTCATAGAACAATTAATTTGCAACATGCCTAGCATAGCAAGTTTAGATGTAGCCTAATATTAAATAGTTGTTATATAATACAATAAAATACAGGATGTGGTCTTTCTCAGTTGAGAGACGATCACAACCCTGAAATAACACTGAGAAATAAAGCCAGAGATAGTATTATAAAAATGTATTGTCATATCGGTGTCACCTCGCCGTCGTCCATTAAAACCTTACAACGGACACCTCGAAGGGCATTAACTCGCTTATACCATGGTCACTTGCCAAATAAAACATTTTGAAAACATTAGTTTATATTTTAATTAGGCCAAATCTCTAGTTTTTACAAATAATAACTTAACAAAAATTATATAAAAGAGATTAATATTTTAAATATATATATTTTTTTTTTATGTAGAAAAATTAAATGATTGGAAAAATGAAATAACGATAATAGGCTACTATGAAATTACAACCGCCAGTAGGTGGTGGCAAATGAGTGAGTTGAATCCTTAAATCAAAAGATTAGTTTGCCAAGTCATTTAACTCAATAACGCGGTCACTATTTACATCTCATAACGTCTGTAAACTCTTGCATCACCAAGGCAACGACTGACGCATTTGTATTACATTCCAAAGAGCTCCGTTATCAACTGGCATGAAGTTGGTTTGACGTTGGACGTTCGATATTCGCGTATTTAGGGACCGTCTCTAAAGTTACATGCGACACTGTTATAAACGTTTTGTAACTTCAATAGCGTTTGAAGACAATGACTTACAGTCATAAAACCTACTGTACATTGTTCACCCAGGTCTCAGGTATGATGCACACCTTTTACATTTTTGATATGACAATAAACTGTTAAATCATATGCAAATATTCATATGTATTTCACTACTGTATGGAATCATATACAAAATATGGCAATATTTAAAGCTCAATAGCGTTTGAAGACAATGACCTACAGTCATAAAACCTACTGTACATTGTTTACCCAGGTCTCAGGTATGATGCACACCTTTCAGATTTTTGATATGTATGACAATAAACTGTTAAATCATATGCAAATATTCATATGTATTTCACTACTGCATCGGATCCCACCGCCTGGCCAGCATCGAATGGAATGGTTAAAGGACAACTCCGGCGCAAAATGAACCTTTGGTCTAATTACACATTGGTAAATAGTCAACCGTTCTCTGATATTTGTTTTCATGATTATCGAATGTAAAGAGTTAAAACTGTAAAAACTGTTTAATGAAAAAAAACGGAGTTATAGTTTATATAACTCCTTTCTTGACTGATCGATTGCTCATGTCTGCCTTGCTGCTGTGTTTGCTTCTGGAGGCTCCATTTTGATTTCTGTTGTGACTCTTTATTTACTATCATTCCGTGTTGTTTATATTGCTAATTATATCTTACTCATCACCACACATTAATCTTACATCGCTAGCTTCTATCTAAATCCATATCACTAGCACAACACGTTAGTAATTTCGCTAGCCTGCACAATAACTCGCTAGCATGTTAACGCGCCATCCGTGCCTGTTGTCTTTATTTATTCTCACGCGCGCTCCCGTCATCCATGTCTGCCGTATTTATTTATTTATTCTCACGCGCGCTCCCGTCATCCGTGTCTGCCGTATTTATTTATTTATTCTCACGCGCGCTCCCGTCATCCGTGTCTGCCGTATTTATTTATTTATTTATTCTCACGCGCGCTCGTTTCATCCGTGCTTGACTTTTTTTATTTTCTCTCTTGCGCGCGTCTTTTACGAATCCATCAAATAACTGTGGTAACAGTTAAGTATAGTACCAGTCAACAAACACACTCGCGCCTTTTACAAATCCATCAAAGCTGTGGTAAGTAGAATCAGTCAACAAACACGGTGAGTCAGGTCAAGTTTGTCAACTGCTCCTCTTATTGTGACTTGCACTTCATGTAACATGTATAGTATTAATTGGTTAATATAATAATAATAATAGGTTAATTGTAAGAGTGCAAGGGCTTTAGGTACTGCTTTGGATGCGACTAGCTTAGTGAACACTGTAGCTACATTATTCGGTTCCGGCTGTAGAGCCCGTGCAGCAGAGCAATTGGGTGACAGTAAGACGCTGTAGTCGCGGCACAAAACTTCCGATTACAACTTCAAATAGATTTGCCCCACTCAGTGAAACACCCACTGTGAATCCAGTTGAATGTGCCCTAGTTATTGGCGATTCTATTACACTGAACGTGAAAATAGAGACACCAGCCACCATAGGCACATGTCTGCCAGGAGCCAGAGCGCCTTACATCAAAGCAAATTTAAAAGTGCTGGCTAATGCTAAACGTAGATTCTCTAATAAGATTATTATTCACGTCGGCACTAATGTTGTTCGACTCCGCCAGTCGGAGATCACTAAAATTAATATTAAAGAGGTGTGTGAACTCGCAAGTACGATGTCAGGCACTGTAATTTGCTCTGGCCCCCTTCCTGTTTGCCGGAGTGATGAAATAGTTAGCAGATTGTCATCACTCAATCGCTGGTTGTCTAAGTGGTGTCCGCAAAATAATATAGAATTCATAGACAATTGGAAACGTTTTTGGAGCAGACCTGACCTGTTGAAAAGAGATGGTATTCATCCCTTCAAATAAGAAAGAGATTTAATACAAATGAACAAATGATAAAGCTTGGGTTGCTGAATATTCGATCCCTTACCTCAAAAGCAGTTATTGTTAATGATATGATTACAGACTATAAACTAGATGTGCTATGTTTGACCGAAACCTGGCTAAAACCAAACAATTACATTACTTTAAATGATTCAACCCCCCAAGATAACTGTTATAAACATGAACCTCGTCTAAAGGGCAAAGGGGGAGGTGTTGCTGTAATTTATAGTAATATTTTCAAAATGACAAAGAAGTCTAGTTTCAAATGTAATTATTTTGAAGTGTTGGTGCTTAATGTAACAATATATAGTGTAAATGATAAATCACGTTTGAGATTTGTGCTGGCAATGAAAAAGATGCATTGAGATTGACATTTAAAGACATTCTCAACTCAATTGGAGTTAGACAACACGTGTCAGGACCGACTCATTGTCGTAATCATACTCTAGATCTAATATAATCACATGGAATAGACGTTGATGCTGTTGAAATTCTGCAGCAGAGCGATGACATCTCAGATCATTATCTAGTCTCATGTAAATTACATTTAGCCAAGGCTGCAAAACCGACTCCGTGTTACAAATATGTTAAGACCTATAACTTCTGCCACTAAAGATTGCTTTATTAATAATATTCCTGATCAGTTTCATCATCTCAGCATCCCAGATAGCTTAGAAGAACTCAATACTGCGACAGAAACTTTTAACACTCTCTTTTCCAGCACTTTAGATACAGTTGCTCCGTTGCGCTTAAAGATTAAAGAAAATAGTCCAACGCCGTGGTACAACGAGCACACTCAGGCCCTTAAGAGAGCAGCCAGAAAAATGGAGCGGATTTAGACTGTACCATAGTACTGAGACTGCTCTCATTAGAGTTACAAATGATTTGCTCTTATCATCCGATTGCGGTTGTATCTCGCTATTGGTGTTACTCGATCTTAGTGCTGCATTTGACACCATTGACCACAACATTCTTTTAAATAGACTCGAAAATTATGTTGGCATTAGTGGAATTGCACTTGCATGGTTTAAATCATACTTATCAGACCGTTATCAGTTTGTATCAGTAAATGAAGAGATGTGTTATCGATCACAAGTTCAGTATGGCGTACCACAAGGCTCAGTACTTGGACCGTTGCTGTTCACTCTGTACATGCTACCCTTGGGAGATATCATTAGGAAGCATGGCTTTAGCTTTCACTGTTATGCCGATGATACTCAGCTTTATATTTCTTCAAAACCTAACGAAACTTACCAATTCACAAAATTAACGGAATGCATAGCTGATATAAAAAATTGGATGACTAGTAATTTCCTACTACTTAATTCTGAAAAAACAGAGTTTCTAATGATTGGACCAAAAACTTCCACACGTAATAACCTAGAATACTGTCTAACACTTTATGGCTGCTCTGTTAAGTCTTCGTCGTCAGTTAGGAACCTGGGTGTGCTCTTTGATACTAATCTTTCATTTGAAAGTCATGTGTCGAGTATCTGTAAAAAATCATTTTTCCTTCTTAAAAATATATCTAAATTACGACATATGCTCTCATTGACAAATGCGGAACAATTAGTTAATGCGTTCATGACATCAAGGCTAGATTATTGTAATGCTCTACTGGGTGGTTGCCCTGCACGCTTAATAAACAAACTACAGCTGGTTCAAAACGCAGCAGCTCGAGTTCTTACCAGAACCAGGAAGTATGACCATATTAGCCCGGTTCTGTCAACACTGCATTGGCTGCCTATTAAACATTGTATACATTTTAAAATATTGCTGATTACTTACAAAGCACTAAATGGTTTAGCTCCGCAGTACTTGAGCGAGCTCTTCACGCATTATAGTCCTTCACGTCTATTGCGATCTCATAATTCCGGCCAGTTGATAATACCTAGAATATCAAAATCGACTGCTGGCGGTAGATCCTTTTCCTATTTAGCACCAAAACTTTGGGAACAGTCTTCCTAACATTGTCCGGATAGCAGACACACTCTGTCAGTTCAAAGCTATATAAACACATTTCTTTGGCCTAGCTTACACATAAAACACTATAGACTTCTATAATTCAATGTTAGGCTGCATAGATTAGGTCAGCCGGAACCGGGAACACTTCCCATAAATCCTGATGTACTCGTTACATCATAAGAAGAATGGCGTCTACGTTAATATTAGTCTCTCTGTTTATCCCAAGGTTTACCGCAGTCCGCCGGATCCAGGCCGTATCCAGATCTGATGAAGGACCTGCGTCTGGACGCGCCGACAACGCATCAGCCCTGTGAAGGCCTCATCGACACGACAGGCATCGGCCTTATAGAAGTCTGAGTGAAGACTGCGCGTCAGCCACAAGAGAACACTGGTATGCATGCCACAGATAGCTGCGGAAACGAGCTCAGCAGCTTGATTTAAAGGGTTAGTTCACCCAAAAATGAAAATTCTGTCCATAATTGCTTACCCTCATGTTGTTCCCTGTAAGATTTCCGTTCATCTTCAGAGCACAAATTAAGGTATTTTTGATGAAATCTGAGAGCTGTCTCACTCCTTCATAGGCTTCTGAGCAAATTCATTCTGTCGGTCCAGAAAAGTTAGAACGCCTCTTATTTGACAAATGCACGAAATGAACGGCCTGCTAGATAACTGGAGATGTTTTATTTATTGTATTAGGTATATCCGTGCTGCGAGTTGTTTCAAAAAGTGGTGTGGACAATATCGACCCTGGAAAAACCCATATTGCTCTGCGACGTATCAACGATGGTCGCCTTGGCCAGGTGGTATTTATAGCATAAGGGGCGGGACGCTTTTCATTCTAGAGAGCATTTGAATGGACAGAAGATGTGATGAGAAGTCCGCGGAAGTGAGGGCCCGTGAGTTTTGAATGTTTATATCTCCTTAATCCAAATTTTTACATTGGTTTGGAACACACCAGCTTAAAAACGTAAATTTTGATTTCAGGGGGCCTTTAATGGAGCTGCTTAAAGTTGCCACTTGATCACAAATTAATCAGAGCAGACGCGATTCAATAAGTGTATCCTTCTATGTCAAGGGGATGGAAAGGCGTATAGCACCAAACATTAATCCCAAGCTGATGAGTAATAACTTCTTGCGGTGTGTAGATCCAAAAGGAACACACAAATCAGAAAAAAGGGGGGGTAAAAGGGGAAGAAAAAGTGGACATTCAACCCATGAGAAGAAAAAGGATGTACAAGACCTAAGTTTAACTTATCCACCATCCCTCTAGGCACTGAAGAGGAACAACTGCTGAACAAAGGTCTGTCTTATGTTCCTCCTACACCTACCGAACTCTTTAAACTTAAAATTGAGATTGTGGCGAGCAGGACGTGAGAGAACGGCGCGAGGCCGGTGGCGTAATTGATAACGAGCGACACCTGCGCGACGCACCGGTCTCGTATCTCTCACGGAGGAGGGGAAGCATAAGAGGAGGAGCGACGACACTAAAGATCGAGAGAGGAACAGGCCTGCTTTAATGTTATTTTGTTTCTGTTTTGTGTGGCCAGCAGTCGACCGTGAGGGGCTGCTGGCTTATACGTTTGTTTTTGTATTGGTTTATTTTATTATTAAAAGTTGTTGAATGTTCGCCGGTTCCCACCTCCTTCTTCCCAGAACATCTAACCTCGTTACAGAGATGTTTATAGATCAATCAAACCTAAGTATTTTTTTCATATAGACAGTTCTCAAAGAAAATACACGTACCGATACTAAACCTTTACAACCACGCAGTGTATTTTGTCCTTTGGTCAACAACTCAGCGATTGGTGCATTTTGTAACGTGGTTGATAAGGAAATTGAAAATATCTTGAAATGTCCCACATACGATCATTATGGATTTAAGGAACGTCGGACTTTAACTGAATCATCAGGGAAATCTGATGTGGTTTGGAAACCAGCTGATAAAGGTGGTGGTCTAGTCTTGATGAATAAATTGGATTATATCTCTGAAGTGACATCTCAGTTGTCTGAAGCTACATATTATATTAAACTGGATAGTGATCCTACCATTCCTTTTAAGATAGAGGTTAATATGTTTTTACATGAATCACATCAAAAGGGTTTCATAAATCAATCGGAGTTAACATTTCTGACTAATGATTTTCCTGTGATGCCTGTTATGTATGCTCTACCTAAGGTACATAAATCTGTGAATAAGCCCCCGGGGTGCACTATTGGCTATTGTAGCTTCCAATGAACGTTTACTAGAACCTATATCACAGTATTAGATTGTATATTAAGACCTTTGGTTGAACATCTCCCTTCATATCTAAAAGACACTGGTGATTTCTTGATGCAATTATCTGGAATTAATATAGAAGGGGAAGAACCCAGTAATACATTTTTAACAACTATGGATGTGATCTCATTATACACTAACATTCTTCATAGGAAAGGTTTAGTGGCAATGAAACATTTCTTAAATCAAAGAACTGAGAAATTCCCTCCTTTTGAATTTATCACTGACATGATCACTTTACTTTTAGAAAACAATTATTACCTCTTTGAGGATAAATACAATTTACAAAAACAGGGTGCAGCCATGGGTTCTAAATTTTCTCTGGATTATGCTTGCCTATTTATGGGATATTTAGAAGAGAGATACATCTTGAATAATAACCCTTTTTTAGATAATATTGTTTATGTGGAAGAGATATGTGGATTATGTATTTTGTTTTTTTAGGGGCTCAAGACATCTTTTTGATGAATTTGTTGAGTATTTGAATAATATAGTGGATACTATTACGTTCAATGTGGAAACTGATTCCCATTCTGTCGTTTTCCTTGATACTAGGGTTATATTTGAATCCGGTACGTTATCGACCTCTTTATATTCCAAACCAACGGATAAAAATAGTATTCTCCATGCAGCAAGCGCTCATCCATCTTATTTAAAAAAAGGGCTACCCTATACTCAATTGCTTCAACTGAAGCCTATATGCAGTGTAGAATCAGATTTTTAACAACAATTGGTGATAATGTATAAGCGTGGCTGGATGTCGCTTTGGTTGCAAATAAACAATTTGTTACATATGCTTCTACCAATGTGAATTACCTATTATCTTGTCCATGTGACAAACAATAGGTAGGCAAGACAAATAGACAAATTAAGACACGTATCATTGAACATATGAGCACTATCAAAAGGAAATAGCAAAAATCTCTAGTTGGCCGTCATTTTAATGAGATGTCCCATTCGATCTCGGAATTAAATTTTGTAGTTATAGAACATGTAACACAGTCGCGTAGGGGAGGTAACTTGGAGCGGAGAATTCTGCAGAGGGAATGGATTTTTTAACTAAAATGTCTATATCCTTCAGGCATGAATGAGGAATATAAATTTTGTTTCATTATGCATTTCAATGTCTAATCGTGTGACATGTAGGGATGAAGATAATAATTTTTGTGTGATATTCAATAATGGGAATGAGAATATTTATGGTCAAATTAAAAAAAAATCAAAGTTTTGAATAGATGATTGTTTGTATAATGTATAATTATGTATAATTATGTAGACTATTGATGTAAATATTTTTAAATGGAATAATATCAGATTCCGCTATGTTACATGGATTACGGTAATAAGTGTGTAAATTACCTCAGGTGTATGCTCGGTAACACATGGCACTGATGAAGGGTTGAACCCGAAAACGTTTTGCGCCCCTTGAACTTTTTTGCACTTTATTTGTGGCCTCTGGACAATAAAATCCTGTGAGCTTTTTGGCCTATATTCGTGTGCGGAACTTTTTTCAGATTTTTTAGTTCCTCCTTCTATGTGAAATAATTATAAATACCAGTTTATGCGGTTTGATTACGGCCTCTAAGATAGCCCCTGCTAGCCTGTTTATAGCTCTCGCACGTACTGGCTCGACAGTGGAAATGCGGCTAATAATTCCTGAATGGCATGTAACCGTACAAATCAAACAAACATAAACGGCGGGGCCCCCTACAGGAAGGGGCCCTTGGGGTGCAGGCCAGTCAAGCCCAATGGTAAGTCCAGCCTTATATACACACAGTCATGTGAAAGAGAAAAAACACCCTTTTGAATTCAATGGTTTTACGGAATATAATATAAGGATATCAGGAAATAATCAAAAATCCTCCTCTGGTCCTTGACAGGTCTTAAAATTAGGTGAATACAACATCATATGAACAACAAAAAATGACATATTACACCTTGTCTTTATTTATTTAACAAAAACTAGGCCAAAATGGAGAAGCCATAATTGACAACTAAGTTGCTTACTGCTTTCATAGGAATAAAGAGGGTAAGTAGTAGTCAGGTGCTGCCAATCAAATGTATTTGATTAATTGATCATCAGCAAGTGTGATCGACTCTATAAGGCCACGTTTACACATAGCCGGGTATTTAGAGAAACGAACATTTCCCCCCCTCCGTTTTCAATAATAACATTGTGCACACAACCTGCATAAATACGCCGGGAGCGCCATCATAACTATGCCAAAACTATGGGCGGCAGTGTAGAGAGATGAATAAAGCCAATCAGAATCGACAAGAGAGAACTTAAAACCCTGTTTCGCCCAGTTTACGCGGCAACACATAACCGGCGTTTTCAGAAATCTCCACTTTGGCCGGAGTTTTTAGAAATAATCGTTTTCTGTGATAAAAACTGGGTTTCCGTGTAAACGAGAGGCCAAACCGCAGGGAAATATCTGCGTTTTCCCTTCGTGTAAACGGGGCCTAAAAGCAGAAGTTTTGGCAGTTTGCTGGTCTGGAGCATTCATATGTGTGTTAACACAATGCCAAGGAGCAAAGACATCAGCAATGATCTTAGAAAAGCAATTGTTGCTGCCATCAATATGGGAAGGTTTATACGGCCATTTCCAAACAATTTGAAGTCCGTCATTCTACAGGTAGGAAGATTATTCACAAGTGGAAACATTCAAAACAGTTGTCAATCTTCCCAGGAGTGGATGTCCCAGCAAATCCACCCAAGGTTAGACCATGCAATATTTAGAAAAATTGCACAAAAAAAACCCCAAGAACTACACGTCTTTACAGGCCTCAGTTAACATGTTAAATGTTAAAATTAATAACAGTACAATTATAAAAAGACATGTGTGGAAGGGTTGCCAAGAGAAAGCCTCTTCTTTGTAAAAAAGGACATGGTAGCACGGCTTGGGTTTGCAAAGTTGCATCTGAACAAACCACAAGACTTCAGGAACAATGTCCTCTGGACAGATGAGATGTTTGGCCATAATGCACAGTGCCACATTTTGGTGAAAACCAAACACAAACACCTCATAACAATGGTCAAGCAAGGTGGTGGAAGGGGTATGATTTGGGCTTGTCTTGCAGCCACCGAACCTGGGCATATTGCAGTCTTTGAGTCGACCATGACCTTGCTATACCAAAATATTCTAGAGTCAGATGTGAGGCAATCTGTCCGACAGCTAAAACTTGGCCGAAATTGGGTCATGCTACAGGACAATGATCACAAATACACCAGCAAGTGTGGCTGAAAAAGAAAAGAATCAAGGTGTTGCAGTGGCCCAGTCAAAGTCCAGACTTCAACCCGATTGAAATGCTGTGGCGGGACTTTCAGAGAGCTGTGCATAAACAAATGCCTGCAAACCTCAATGAACTGAAGCAATGTTATGATAAGAGCAGGCCAAAATTCTTCCAGAACGATGTGAGAGACTTATTATTATTACTAAATTTATTTATATTAATAATTTTATAAATAATAGAAAATTATTACTTTAAGTAATTGCTGCTAAAAATGTCTCAACAAGCAACTGAATCATAGGGTGTACTTAGTTTGTCAACCATGGCTTCTCCATTTTGGCTTTATTTTTGTTCAATAAATAATGACACAGTGTAATATGGTATGTGTTGTTGTTCATATAAGGTCGTAATTACCAAATTTTAAGACCAGATGATATTTTATAGTTCTCCTGATACGTAAAACCATAGAATTCAAAAGGGTGTCCATTCTTTTTCACATGACTGTATATACAATGAGTTTTTGAAAGTGTTTGATCTTAAGAAACTAGAATTCACACCAGCCTCATAAGAAAATAGCCATAAATTGCCAACATCTGAATGAAGTAATAAAGTTCACTCACTAGCAGAGGTCAGATCCATGTACTGGCAGATGGCATGAAGGAGCAGTCGCTCATAACTGAAGAAACACAGACACATCTGAATCAAAACATGGCATTCTACTGATATAGTAACATTACTTTTGATGTCTCAAGCAACATGAATGTTTAATAGTTAGTGGTGGTCTGAATTAGTCTGTGGAGGAGAAAGATGCATTGACTGTGGTAATTTGAGCACCTGCTGCTGAGTTTGGTAATGTAAATTGAGTGTGGATGTGCCATGAAGAATCCCATCAGATTGGACTCCAGACCCTCCAGCACTCCCTTAAGCAAAAGAAAATGGATGAACAGATATCAGACAGAAAAAAAAGGAATGATAGGACAAGAGAAAGGGATATAGGGGGAATACTTGTTAAAAGTCAAAGGACAAAGATCAAGTAAATAACAAAGAGCGTCACCATGGGAATCTGTTTGCGTTTCAGCGTCGCACGCAGCCTTCGATCAATCCTCTGGAAACATTCCTGAGCCCTGACAGCAGGATTTACTGCTCAAAGGATAGGAGAATGATCTTCACAAATATGTCAATCACTGAATTAATAAAGATTAAGAGTGTAATTTTTCATGTTGGAATACTTCAAATCCCTAGACGGCAGAGACACCATTAGTAAATCATGCATACGTTCACCTATACAGTACAAATACTGTGGCACTATCGTAACATTGCTCTGTTTGTTTGAATGTTCCGACACGACGCGACTTCTGGCTCAACCAGTGCCTGAGTTTAGAGCAGAATGGGGAAGGTTGAAGTATCACACGAACAAAAGTGATGGTTTCCCAAATATCAGCATGGTTGCAAATGTAAGATTCATTTTAATACAACAATTTAAACTAATTTTTAACACAATATTGTCCATTTTGACTGTTTGTTTTCTATTTTACGAACAAAAATAGTTCAGAACAAAGGAGAACAGTTGCATTTCCCTGCAACATACAGAGGTGTTTTGTTCATGAATAATTCAGCCAGTTTGAACGAATCAGTGAAGAAAATTATTCTTTGACTCACTTATTAAGGCTTGGTGCCACCTACTGGCGTTTTCAGTTTCACACAAAAGTATCATATACAGAAAAGTATAATTTCATTTTTTCACTTCATATTTTTCAGTATGTAATTAGCTTTTTAATGCAATTGTTATAGCAGGCTAATTACGAGAGGCTAATTATGAGTGATTTTTTTTTTTTTTAGCTAGAGCACCTGCTCCCCAAAATGTCTGTGCACGGCCCTGGTCTTAAGTCTGCTCAAGAGCAGTTTAGAGCCATAGCAGGTTAGGGGGGCTAAGGGCAACAGAGAGCATGTGAAGTACAAATGCCTCTCTGGCGTGCGAAGTAGTGGTCTACACTAAAGTGAATACGTCAAGCATAAACAAGTCTTAAAATGTGTGTGGTGTAATAAACGGATGCAACCGTCTCTCTTATTGGATGCAAAGTGAGTTTATGTGATTAAATTATGTCAGACCCTCTCTTTGGTCTTTATGGCTCTTAGAGTGGGTCCTCTGGGCCTCCTCCTCCAGCAGAGCCAAGAGTCGCTCTTGCTCCTCCCCAGAACGATTCATAAAATCACTCCAGTACTGAGAGACATGAGAGAAAGATTTAAAGAATTCAAAATATCCCTTAACTGAGAGCAGTTAAAGAAACATGCTTTACCTCCACATAGTTTCCATTAGAGCAGGCTTCAGTGAAGATGGTGGGCGAGGCTGTTTCATGCCCTTCACCATCCTCTTTAGAGCATTCGTCCCGTTCCAAAAGATTGTCCAGAAAACGAGCTACACAGAAGCAGTTTGCGAAATATTACAAAATCATGACTAAACTTTTTTGTCTCCTTTTTCTCTCCATTAACTGTAAAAAATCCTGTGAGATTTTTGTATGTACAAGAAGTCTGACAACAGCCTGTATGCTCCACACAGAGATCTGATCTCACCATCATCGAGTCTGTCTGTGATTTCATGAAGAAACAAAAAACTAACACAGACTAAACGTCTCCAAGACACTTGAAGAAACCTACCTGCAAAGCTACCTAAAAAACTATGTGCAAGTGTACCTAGGACAAACGGATTAAAAGAAAAGGGTGTAAAGCGCATTCTTTATTACTGTATATTTACTTTAAGTGCCTAAAACTTTTCACAGTATTGTAGCTTTGCAGGTTGGTTTCTTCAAGTGTCTTGGAGACATTGCCACAGTTCTTCTGGATTTAGTCTTTCTCAGTTTTTTGTTTCTTGTATTCCCAGATGGACTCGATGATGGTCAGATCAGATCTCCAGATCTGTCAATTGGCATTGCATTATAAATATACATTATTATTATGAAAATACCTGGGATGGCTTTAAGAACACAGATAAACCATAATACTGTCGCAATGGTGTGTTAATTCTCCATGTTTAATCAGTCAAAATCTATCTGTATTTTATTCAGCTACAGTGATCGCTGGATGTCTTTGTCCATAGGGATTTCCTGGAACTCATTACTCTTGAAACATAGGCAATATTAGACAATATCTGTATATCACATTAATCTGTCATCACTAGCTTTTATCTAAATCATTATCACTAGCACAACACGCTAGTATCTCGCTAGCCTGTTAACCTGCCATCCGGGCTTGCCGTCTTTTCTTGCGCGCTCGCTCCTTTTACGAGTCTATCAAGCAACTAAGGTAATTAGAATCAGTCAACAAACACGGTGAGTAATGTCTTCTCCTGTTATTGTCACTTGCACTTCATGTCACATGTATAGTATAGCATTCTCTGTCAGCATTTAAGGATTTACATGCGATTAATGCAGGGAGACAGCGGAGAAGATTTCATAATAAAAAGTCCATTTTTATTATGAAATCAAAAATCACCATCAGGGATAGTAAAAGTCCAAGGGCTTTAGATACTGCTTTGGATGCGACTAGCGTAGTGAACTCTGTACATTGTTCGGTTCCGGCTGTAGAGCCCATGCAGCAGAGCAATTGGGTGACCGTGAGACGCTGTAGTCGCGGCACAAAACAGCAGCCGCTCTTTTGTTCCGATAACAACAATAAACAGGTTCTCCCCTCTCAGTGAAACACCCACTGAGAATTCTGTTGAATGTGCCCTATTTATTGGCGATTCTATTACACGGAACGTGAAAATAGAGACGACAGCCACCATAGTCACATGTTTGCCGGGAGCCAGAGCGGCTGACATCAAAGCAAATTTAAAAGTGCTGGCTAATGCTAACTATAAATTCTCTAAGATTAATATTCACGTCGGCACGAATGATGTTCGACTTCACCAGTCGGAGATCACCTAAATTAACGTTAAAGAGGGGTGTGAACTCGCAAGTACGATGTCAGGCACTGTATTTGCTCTGGCCCCCTTCCTGCTAGCCGGAGTGATGAGATAGTTAGCAGATTGTCATCACTCAATGGCTGGCTGTCTAAGTGGTGTCCACAAAATAATTTAGAATTCATAGACAATTGGAAAACTTTTTGGAGAAGACCGGACCTGTTGAAAAGAGATGGCATTCATCCCTCCTGGGATGGTGCTGCTCTTCTCTCTAGTAATATGGGACATAGTCTTAGAGCTCAAACATGACAATCTGGGGTTCAGGTCAGGAAGCAGACAGACTAGCTAAACCGACTGGGTGTTGCTGTAATTTGTAGTAATATCTTCAGAATTACTGAGAAGTCTAGTTTTAAATATAATTATTTTGAAGTGTTGTGGTGCTTAATGTAATACTGTCAAGTGTAAATGATGAATCACGTTTGAGATTTGTGCTAGCTACTGTATACAGGCCACCAGGGCACCATACAGACTTTATCAAAGAATTTTAGAACCTGCTGCAGATAAAGTCCTAATTGTTGGTGATTTTAATATGTAGATAACGAAAAAGATGCATTGGGACTGGCATTTAAAGACATTCTGAACTCTACTGGAGTTGGACAACACGAGTTAGGACCTACTCATTGTCGTAATCATACTCTAGATCTAATATTATCTTATGGAATTATTGAATTATCTCATGAAACCGTTAAAATTCTGCAGCAGAGTGATGACATCTCAGATCATTATCTAGTCTTGTGTATACTTAATTTAGCCAAGGCTGCAAAGTTGACTCTGTGTTACAAATATGTTAGACCTATCACTTCTGCCACTAAAGATCGCTTTATTAATAATATTCCTGATCAGTTTCATCTCCTCAGCATCCAAGATAGCTTAGAAGAACTCGATATTGCGACAGAAACACTTTTAACTCTCTCTTTTCCAGCACTTTAGACACAGTTGCTCCTTTGCGCTTAAAGAAGATTAAAGAAAATAGTCCAACGCCGTGGTACAACGAGCACACTCAGGCCCTTAAGAGAACAGCCAGAAAAATGGAGTGTAACTGGAAGAAAACAAAACGAGTTTTTTCACATTTCATGGAAAGAGAGCATGATTGCATAGAGAGGCCTTAAAAGCTGCTAGATCTGCTTATTTTTCAACCCTATTAGAAGAAAATAAACAAAACCCTAGGTATTTATTTGAAAGAGTGGCTAAATTAACAAAAAATAAAGCTTCAACCCCAGATGTTTCCAAGCAGCACAGCAGTAATGATTTTATTAATGTGGCGAACAGGACGGCCGAGGGACGTGAGAGAACGGCGCGAGGCCGGTGGTGCGATTGCTAATGAGCAACACATGTGAGGCACACCGGTCTCGCATCTCTCACGGAGGAGCGGAAGCATAAAGGAGGAGCGACGACGTTGATGATGGAGAGACCGGTGTGCCTCACATGTGTTGCTCATTAGCAATCGCACCACCGGCCTCGCGCCGTTCTCTCACGTCCCTCGGCCGTCCTGTTCGCCACATACCCTCCTCCTTTATGCTTCCGCTCCTCCGTGAGAGATGCGAGACCGGTGTGCCTCACATGTGTTGCTCATTAGCAATCGCACCACCGGCCTCGCGCCGTTCTCTCACGTCCCTCGGCCGTCCTGTTCGCCACAATTAACTTCTTTACTTACAATATTGATAATATCAGGGAGAAAATTATAACTATGCAACCGTCTACTACAGTATCGCACCAGACAGAGCATTGTAGGAAAAATTTGAATCATTCATTGCTATAGGAGAGGAAGAATTTTCTAAAGTCGTTAAATCATCTAAATCGACAACATGTTAGACCCTATACCGACTAAGCTATTGAAAGAGATACTTCCAGAGGTCATAGATCTTCTTAATATCATTAATTAATCTTTGTCATTAGGATTATTAAACATCATATAAATGTAAAAATTTGCTGATTACTTACAAAGCACTAAATGGTTTAGCACCCCAGTACTTGAGCGAGCTCTTAACGCATTATAGTCCTTCACGTCTATTGCGATCTCAAAATTTCGGCCAGTTGATAATACCCAGAACAGTGTTTCCTCTAGGATTTTTTTCCAGCTGTGGTGGCAGGCCCATTTCCCCTGGGGAAGGGGGCGTCACCCATGAGTGATATTCCCTTTTATAAAATGGAAGGCTCCAATTTAGAGCGGCAAAGCCATTATGCGCAGAATGATGCACTTGAAGCAACGCGGAGTAAAGCGCTTCGCATTGAAAAATTCAAAGCACAAAGCGAAGAGATATTTGAAGCTTAGTGTATTATATCTATGCAACAGTTTGAGCCTTTTCTTTTAACAGTTTTAAATTTCAGTTACAGTGCGCATGAAGAAAAATTCATAGTGCTCTCTACTCCGGTGCTGTAATCCAACAGACACGGGAGAAAGGAATAGCACATAAAAAGCGCAATAAACTCCAGCAAGACAATGTCATTTTATGCAAACCATAGACCTTACAAACAAAGTATAATAATGGGAACATAGATCTTGAAGAGAGTGTCATCGTAACCGAAGACAATGCGCTGTTTGAATGCTGAATGGAATGACTGAGTGTACTAACTTTGGTGTGGTGGACCACCACGGCAGAATGAATGTAGCGGAAACACTGCCAGAATATCAAAATCGACTGCTGGCGGTAGATCCTTTTCCTATTTAGCACCAAAACTTTGGAACAGTCTTCCTACCATTGACCGGGAAGCAGACACACTCTGTCAGTTCAAATCTAGACTAAAAACATCTCTTTGGCCTAGCTTACACAACACAAGATAGACCTCTATAATTCAATGTTAGGCTGCATAGATTAGGTCAGCCGGAGCCGGGAACACTTCCCATAAATCCTCATGTACTCGTTACATCATAAGAAGGAGGGTATCTATGCTAATATTAGTCTCTCTGTTTATACCGAGGTATACTGCAGTCCGCCGGATCCAGGCCGTATCCAGATCTGATAAAGGACCTGCGCCTGGACACGACTGCAACACAGTCCTGAAGTGTCAACTAGTCTCTCCTCTGTGAAGGCCTCCTTCCATTCCCTTTACCTCTGTACAGATAAAACATTGTCGGGATAATTCCGGTTCACGTAGCTAAGCGGAAGCTATAAAAAATTCTGTATTATACATTTTTCAAGGCTTGAACCTTGGAACCAATTTCATGGTCTGCGTTTTCGAGCCACCAGGCACTGTTTTGTGCAGATGAGCTGCCGGATTGCATTAGGGGTTTTCTGTTAGAACGGTGTCGTGTTAACGGACCCAAAGTTAATAACTAATGATCGTTATGAGGGAAGTGAATCAATCAAAACTAACTTTAGCTAGACAATAACCCAGATTTTTAAGTCTGATGATCCAACCAATGTCTCCAACTACCGCCCAATTGCAATTCTTCCAACTGTTTCCAAGTTACTTGAAAAACATTATATAATCAACTAATTAATCACCTTGAATACAATAACCTGCTCAGTGATTGTCAGCATGGCTTTTGACCCTTGCGGTCAACCATGTTGGCCTTGCTGCTTTTTACTGAGCAGATACGGGCGTCTTTAAATTAAGGGTCAGGCTACTGGAGTTATATACATAGATTTTCGAAAAGCCTTTGATACAGTTAATCATCTAATTTTGTTAAATAAACTTCTTTCTTTTCATTTGTCCTCCTCTGTATATCATATTTAAGTGACAGATCTCAGACTGTAAGAATCGGCTCAGTAACATCACAGTCACAAGTGTGTTCTATGGGAGTTCCACAGGGCAGCATTTTAGGTCCTTTACTTTTCCTTATGTACATTAATGATCTTCCTTATGTGTTTAATTTTTCTAGTTCTTTGTTGTATGCTGATGACACTTATTTTTTTGTCTGGCCCAAACATTGACACAATTAATTACAAACTTAACACAGATCTACAGCATTTACATAACTGGCTGCAAGATAACCATTTAACACTTAATAGTAAGAAAACAGAATGTATGTATTTTTATTCTTCTAGGAGACAGCTATCTATATCCAATTCCATCACCTTTTCTAATCAAAAGCTTTCAATCCTATCTGGGAGTCTCTCTTGACTCGATCTTACTTATCGTGACCATGTCCATATTTGTTGCTTTCTGTTTCTAAAACATATCTTCATGCCATCATTATGTCCACTCTGTCGTATTGTTTACCTGTTTGGTCACTCACAACAAATGAAATTGTTAACCCTAACCCTAACCTGTAACAAGACTCTATAATAGAGCCTAAAGATCCATAACAGGCTTCCAGGCTGGACTCACCACTGTATTGCACTATATTTGTGTAATGCCTTGGCATTTCAGAACTATAAAATAAGCCATGGGATAAACTTGTATTATCAAATCTTAAATGGACGCACTTCAGCAGCATTGACTGGGTTGGTTCCAAAACTCAGCTCAAGGCTCGAGCACACTACGAGATCTGTTACAAATTGACTTCTGCCTATGCCGGCTTTTAGGAACTGCTATGGACAGAGATCTTTTTTATGTGCTCACTAAAGCCTGGAATAAGACTCCACAGCACATCAGAACTATAACCTCAATAAGAATATTATAATAACATTTGCTCGCCATCTAATGGCTAGGTATATCTATGACCACTGAGATGGCTTCATGGCCTTCCTCTGATGCTTATTCTCTTGGTTTGTGTTTGTTGCTCACTGTAAAAAAAAATCTGTTCAATTTACGGTAAAATACCGGCAGCCGTGGTTGCCAGAAATTTACCGCATAAAATATGGTAGCAACATATTAGGCTTTACAGACTTAACTTAAAATTGACAGCAATAAACCATATTTCATTATCTGATATAATGTTAATTTAACGATCTATTGAAGTATTAATATTGTTTTGTACTATTGTAATTCACTGACAACCAACAATTACAACAGTGATGAGAGTCACATGATCAATCAAAGCTCATCACGACCAGCTCTTTCACAAGAGAGTTTAAACTAATATATAGAAGCTGCAAAGTGTCATTCACACAAACATTAAACACCATCAGGGTAACACATGAAATTTTGAAAATGCAGTAAACGTGAATTTAACAACATTAAATGTAACATAAAAGCCTAATGTGCATAAGCGTTATTAACGCCTAATGTACATAACAGTTATTTCAACAAAAATACATCAAATGTGAAGTGTCATGCAGGGAATTGTGGGAATGTCAATTTACGGTTTTTCACTGTAAATAATACAATGAGTTGTTCTTTTTCACTTTCAAAAACTGTAAATTTAACGGTATTTTACACTAAAAGTACATTAAATGTACCATTAGATCTATCACAGTTATTTACCGTATATAGTAAAGAAACGTTCTGTTAACCAATTAACAGTTTTAGCATTTTTACAGTGTTTTACTGTTAAAATCACAATCATTTTTTACAGTGTTGTCAAGGAGTTCTGTTGTGTATGAGGTATTTATGTTCTACGGAACAGGAATCTGCTGAAAATCAGTTTTATACTGAGTCAGGCCCGATTGTCTTTAAACTTTTCCTGTTTAAAAATGTATATTTTGTGTAAAAATAGAAAATATTAAAAAATATTTATCCAAATGAGCACATTTTTGGACTACAAGATGCAAAAAAAAAAAAAACACAGAAAGGCATCAGCAGTTAACAGGTTACAATATGTCCCGTTTCAGGACTGTCAAAATAATGGCAACTTAATCTCTTTACAGTGGCCAAATCTGAAAGATTACCCAGGCTGTGGTGAGCGAAGAGGTTGGTGGGTTTGCCCCATTTTGCTCTCACTGTTGATCGGCAAGTCCTGCAGACTGGGGTGATTAAAGATGCAGTCCGTAGCTTTTCCTCTTTGTCGCCATCTCTGTTCGAAATCTGCAATTGCAGTTATTCGCGGAATTATCAACTTTACGTGGGATGTGCCTCGGCACGGCACAGAGCGGATGAATCCAATGTTTTGAGGAGAATGTGCTGTCAGTCACAGCGCTGGTGTGGATACTGGCATTCAGAATCACAGATTCTACTGTTTGAAAGTATGACCAACATAAGAATTTTCACTGGAAAATGTCGTCTGAACAAGTAACATCCACTTTTGTTCTGACCAACTAAGGGAGGAAAGTATTGCAGTAAAGCGCGCTGATTAAATCTAACGATCGCTTATCATATCAAGCAAACCGTGCAAATTATACTTTGTTCTCAAATTGTTAATGTTAACAACATCAGCAATTGCGTGTCTACATTTAATTTGTATTAGGGCTAACTCTAGTTCAGTACTCCGTAACTGTATGAATTAAGCGAACAAGTGCGCTACTGTTACATAATTGAACCATGGAACCATGGTGATTGTCGTTTGAACCTTTCTGGATCCGCCATCTAAATGAAAAGTTCAATTACATCAAGTGCTATGAGAAAAGGCTATAAACCTCCACCTCCAACATCCTCACACGCAATATAGCCTACTAGCTTTAAAGACACCTTCTTTATGTGTACAGATATGACGTAATGACGCAAATACATGCTCGAATTTCCTGCGGAAATCCACCAGTACCACTGAAATAAAAAACATTATTACAAGCTTGCCGTCTTGAATCGAGCTATGGCAAGCAGATAGTTTTGAACACTGGCTAGTTATGTACTTGCTCAAAAATTATTTTGGATAATTTTTAACCCCAAAAAGTTACGGACTGCAGCTTTAACGAGTCATTTTCGTGGAAAAAACTTCCACACTGGCGAGCAAACTGGGAGTGCGGGTAACTCTCTGTCATATCCGATGACATGTTTTTCTGCAAGCTGTCTGCTTGTTTATTATAACAGATGCCAACCAGCGGTAAGGTGCAATACCGAGACCTACACATTGTACATAAGGCATTGCACGTTTCTGGATCATTTACGTGCCATACTATCATACGTGTACAATACATTTGAAATATTAAGGTTTTTGCCATTATATCGCCGGTATATTGCAACACCCCTAATTAACACATTACGATATTTAATTTTTTGAATATCACGTTTATCATCAATTCCGATATATCCCGACACCCCTAGTATCATGATTCCAATCCAAATAATTCTTGTTTTAACGCCTCACACATTGGTGTTTATCACCTCCTTATAGCATGCATCGTATACTTGTTATATTAAGCAGAGCATAAAGGGACACAAACTGCCAGTTCACTCTGATCATGCACTTCTTTCTTCTTCTGGTTGCTGTTCGTGTGAACTGGAGACATCAGGTCTGACCACGGGACCTTTCCCCCGGTGCCCAGCGGAGGTGCCTCAAGGTACAATCAGCCCTACTGTAACTTTCTCAACCATAACCGAGTCAGACTAACACGGTAAGTTCATCTCTTTATTCACCCTGGAAGAATTTCATTGCAAATTCACCACCATCGAACTACTGAACCATCAAGACTTTTTCCTGAGACTGCTTCTGGACACTCGTTCAACGGCTAAGGCATTGCAAGAATATCGTACATTTAACTAAATAAACAGAGGTTTAGTATAAGCTGCAGACTGATGGTTCTGTTCAGGTGGAACTAACTTATGTGTGGTTACGTTCCCATTGATTAATTTAATAGTTTAATTCACTTTCATTTTCTATTATACCCATGTATGCATGATTGCGTGTACGTGTGTGTTTAGACCTGTGTGTTCGTGATTTAGTTAAATAAAACTTTAGTGCACATTAACATGATTATTGATTCTGTGATCCCTGCTTGCAAATCAAAGTGTCTTTAAAGATGTGATTACAGCTACATGTTTTTGAATAGCACTGTACCCAGTAAGAAAGAGTTATTTTTCTGAGGCTATGAAAAATATCCTTTCTGAGAGTTGATAGACGATTTATACTGTTGGCTGGATGAACAGATTAATTGATTGTAATATGAATTATAATTATATATTTCCCTTGTGAGCTAATTTGCTACTATATATATATATATATATATATATATATATATATATATATATATATATATATATATATATATATATATATATATATATATATATATATACACACAGTATGTATATACATGCACTCACCGGCCACTTTATTAGGTAGGGTAAACGTACCTATTAAGCTCAAGTACCCATTAAGCACACTACCATCTTTGAGCTCAGATTATAAAAAGAAAAAGCAATGTATTATCCTATTTGATGTTTTAACCAATTGATGTGTTTGTTACTACATACCTCCAGTAATTTTAAACTAATCAGACCATTGCACACTGAGATATGTGATCTATGTGTTCACACTGCCTGGCGGCCATTTTGAAAGCTGTCTGAAAACTTTCACCAGAAGAGGAGCCCTCAAATGTGCATTTTTTATATGTTTAAGCCTTTATTATGGGTAAGTACATCTACTTATTGCAAATTTCCTGGATGTGGGAAATAATTACAGTTAGATCTAAAAGATAGTTCCCTTTCGAACGGTTACTTTGTATTGCGTAGCTATACGCAGTGGGGAAACTCCTTTACCTCGATTTACTGAAGCTTATATGTAAAACGCATTTGCAGCTGTAAAACTGCAGCAACTGCACATCCAATGGCGCGGGCGCCTCTGACGTGCGATCACAGAGCTAGCCCTACGTCATTACACGTCAGAGCCTGCCAAGGGGGCATGGCCTTAGCTTATAATATTCCCCCGAATTCGCCATTATAGCAGATTTTACTCCTTCAGCGACAGCTGCATGTCTCTGACTGTTTTACTAAGGCTTTCGCCATTGAACAAGCCCTTCAGCCTGAGCGAGCATAATCTCAGCAGACTACGCCTTCTATCCGGCTATGACGCTATATTCTGTGTTTAAGTGTACATTGTTTCAAATGCCTCGCTCACCTTGTGCCACATGCGGATGCATCTGCACAAGGCCTACGGGCACACAAAATGCGCCACATGCCTGGGAACCCCCCATGCTGAACCGCACTCTATGATGGAGGCTGCTCTCTCTGCGAGAGTATGCCTGTTCTGTCATAATTATATCATGCGCTTGCGGCTAGCTCTCCTTTTGGACGGCAAAACGCCTCTCGCACCTCCTCTCTTCTCTGTCAATCCCCCCTGTGGCTCAGTGGTGGATTCTGAGATTCTCGCGCCAGAGACCCGAGTTCGGCTTCGCTGATTTTTTTTTCACGGAGAGGCCTAGGCCCGTTACAAGCGCGCGCCACTCATGCCGCACACTATCACTGCAGTCAGTGCGCCTGCTACAAAGCGTGCGCTGCCACAGATAGTCACTGCTCAAAATCCCATGACACTTCTCACAGCTCCCTGTCTAACTCAGGCGGCTGGAGATTTTATTATTGTCAACAGGCCCGCTGCACTGCACGCGCCTCTACAAACAAACGATGTTGTCACGGCGAACCACGTAAAGAACAAAATTGTATGTTTCACAATCACAACACACGGGTTCACGGTCCCCCTTGCTCTAGTTGCCCTCGTAACACTGACTTCTCCCCAGGCGAAAGCTTGTACGTAAACGGGTTCACGGTCCCCCTTCACTAGGTGGCCCCTTCCCTGTCATAACACTGACTTCTCCCCAGGTGAAAGCTTGTACAGTCAGTTCAACACTCAGTGTGTGCACAAATCACAATGTAAGGGTATCAGGTCCCCCTATGTTAGGCGGCCCATCCCAATCAGTGCGTAAAACCCTAGCCACATGGGTGCTGGCCTGGCAAGCCATCCCGATGTGCCGAGTTGGGTCATAAACACTATAAAGTGAGGCTATTTGTTCCAATTCGCTCGCAGAGCCCCAAAGTTTCAGGCGGTTATCGAGACTTCGGGGAGAAGCAACGTGGGTCACGTGTTTCGGAAACTTCTCGGTCTCATGGCAGCAGCATCGTCAGTACTCCGTATGGGATCACTGCGGATGTGTCCGCTGAAGCACTGGCTGAAACGCCGTGTACCAATCCACGCATGGCAGTCAGGCAGCCTGTGCATCTTGGTGAATCACGGTTGTTTAAGAGCCCTGATTCCCTGGCGGGCTCAAGACTGGTATCACGAGGGTGTGACCGTGAGAGTAGTTTCCAGGAGGAAAGTGTTTTTTACAGACGCATCCAACCTAGGTTGGGGAGTGCTGCACAAGGGCAAGCCTGCCTCCGCACGGAGCAGAGCTTACATATCAACTGTCTGGAAATAAAAGCAGCTGGTTTGGCCCTGAAAGCATTTCTGTCAAACCTAAAAGGTCACCACGTCTTAGTACGCATGGACAACATGTCAGTGGTGGCCTACATAAATCGCTAGGGTGGCATCAGATCAGGCAACCTGCATGCCATGGCAAGAGACCTCCTCTTATGGGCACAGACTAATCTGAGCTCTCTGAGAGCAGCACATATCCCTGGCATTCAGAATTTGGGTGCAGACATGTTCTCACGGGGCAACACTCCCCTAGGCGAGGGGTCCCTGAACTCACAGACGGTCAGTCTGATATGGAGTGTGTTTGCCGAAATCAACCTTTTCGCCTCGAGAACCAACACCCCACTGCACAGTGTTCTTCTGTGTTCACAGTGAGAAGGTCTCCTGAGAAGGTCTTAAGCATTATAACTGAAGCCAGGGCCCCGTCTACTCGGCACCTTTGCTTTGAAGTGGTCGGGTTTTTTCAGCTGGTGCTCGAAAAATCGTTTTGACCCAGAGTCATGTGAGGTATCTGTGGTACTCTCCTTCCTGCAGGAGGTGTTGGACACAGGCCGCTCCCTGTCCACACTCAAAGTGTATGTGGCAGCCATTGCAGCGCATCATGCTCTGGTGGCTGGCCAATCACTAGGAAAAAAACGACCTGGTGGTACGGTTTCTAAAAGGTGCTAGGAGGATTAACCCCTCCAGACCTCCTTCTGTGCCTCCTTGGGACCTCTCCACCGTCCTTGGGGCTCTGAAGGGTCCGCCCTTTGAACCGTTCCAGTCGGTTGATCTTAAACCTCTCTCGCTAAAGACTGCTCTCCTGTTGGCACTGGCATCTATCAAGCGAGTGGGAGATCTGCAGGCTCTCTCAGTGAGCCCTTCATGTTTAGAGTTTGGACCAGATGACTCCAGAGTCATCCTCAAACCTAGGCATGGTTATGTACTCAAAGTGCTCTCAACGCCGTTCAGAGCACAGGTTATTACGTTATTAGCCCTTCCCCCTTCTGCCGAGGATTGGGGAGGTTAATCTTCTCTGCCCTGTCAGAACGCTGAGAATCTATCTGGAGCGTTCTGCGTCTTTTAGACAATCAGAACAGCTTTTTGTCTGCTTTGGTGGCCGATCTAAGGGTGATCCAGTCACTAAACAAAAACTGTCTAGATGGATAGTGGATACCATTTCTATGGCTTATACCTATGTGGGTCATGTTTACCCCATAGGTATCAAGGCCCATTTGACCAGAGGCATGGCTTCGTCATGGGCTTGGTCATCTGGCTTTCCCATTCAAGATATTTGTGATGCGGCCGGCTGGTCATAGCCTTCCACATTTATGAAGTTTTATAATATGGAGGTGCCTTCCCTGCAGGCGAAGGTGCTTTCGGTATGATTAAGGCCCGACAGTGTCTTGTCTAAAAATGTTACTGTGCACAATCACATACATATATATATATATATATATATATATATAAAACCCGCTTTGGCTGGTTGTTTTTTCCTATACTAATAATCCCGACGGTGTCTGGTTTTATTAGTATATTATGTTGGTTTGTTACTGACACATATATATTAATCTAGACCCGACGGTGTCTGGTCTGTTATTTATACTTGGTTTTCTGTCTTGTTCTGTGAGCTCAGGGGTCCTGAGTTGCAGTGGCAACCAGTTACCTATAGAGCGGCGTTTTGCATGGCGTCCCCACTGCGTATAGCTACGCAATACGGAATAACCGTTCGAAAAGGATCGGTTACTATCGTAACCTCAGTTCCCTGAGAGAGGGAACGAGTATTGTGTAACCGGCCGCACTATAGTAACCTGGCGAGTTGTCGCTTTGATTATTAAACCTGCTATAATGACAAATTCGGGGGAATATTATAGGCTATGGCCACGCCCCCTTGGCGGGCTCTGACGTGTAATGACGTAGGGCTAGCTCAGTGGTCGCACGTCAGAGGCGCCCGTGCCATTGGATGCGCAGTTGCCGCAGCACAGCCTATGAGCAAGCCAGATACTCAATGTGCTAGCTGTGCAGCTGCAAGTGCGTTTTACATATAAGCTTCAGTAAATCGAGGAAAAGGAGTTTCCCCACTGCGTATAGCTACGCAATACTCGTTCCCTCTCTCAGGGACCTGAGGTTACGATAGTAACCGAATAGTTTTAGCAACATAGCCCAGATGCTACAGAACATAGCTAGCTTACTAGCTGTATAAGATTGTGTGCTACACTAATATATTACTTCACAGGCATTAATGGCTTGTACTTTTAAATCCATAATATTATAATTTTACATTTTGTTGATAGTCTGTGGTTTTAAACTGCTATAATTTAAAGCTTAAGAAGTGCACTACTATGACAATCCACAGCTTCAGTGTGACATCAATTAGAAAAAGCACAATTTCATAGATATTGTCAATAGTTGTTCATATTAAAATTGGTATAAACTTAATACATGACCTAGATTATTTATTTAGCTAAATATTTTCCTTAAAATTTCATGTAATATTTATTAATTTACAAATCAAATTGTTTTTGCTCCAATTAAGCACAGTGTGCTCCCTTCCACATTGAACGTCTATGTAAATGCTTCATAATCAGACTTTAAATATTAACTGATGGTTGTCACTAAGTTAATTGGAGTTTAGTGGAGCAGCTTGACCTGTGACAAGCAAATCTGACGTGCCTCACGCAGCATCCTGGTTTTGACGCATGCTGCTTGAACCCATTTGTTTTGCGAATAGCTTACTCTCAATTTCAGGCAGGATCACGGCCCTCTTGAACCAGCACACACGAGTATGTTTACAATTGAGTTATTTCATTCATCATTTTTGAATCTAAAAAAAAAAAGTGCTAGCCTACTTGCGTTAGACTAACGGTAACTCTAGGCTTGGAGTCCCTCTTATGCCGTCACGCCCAGGCTAGTGGAAGGGAGGGGGAGTGCTTAAAACCACTGTAAAAGTATGTATGTATCGAACTGAAGATGGGCTACAGCAGCAGAAGACACACCAGGTGCCACTGCTGTCAGCTAAGAACAGGAAACTGAGCCTACAATTCGCACGGGCTCATCAAAATTGGACAACATAAAATTGGAAAAATGTTGATTGGTCTGATGAGTCACAACTTCTGCTTCGACATTCAGATGGTAAGGTCAGAATTTGACAAACAACATGAAAGCATGGACCCATTCTGCCTTGTATCAGCGGTTCAGGCTGGTGGTGGTGGTGTAATGGTGTGGGGAATATTTTCTTAGCAAAATGTGGGCCCCTTAGTACCAATTGAGCACTGTTTAAACGCCACAGCCTACATAAGTAATACCATACTGACCATGTGCATCCCTTTATTATAACCACAGTGTACCCATCTTTTGATGGCTGCTTCTAGCAGAATAAAGTGCCATGTCACAAAGCTCAAATACTTTCAAACTGTTTTCTTGATCATGACAATGATGTCACACTTTACTCAAAAGGCCTCTACAGTCACCAGATCTCAATCCAATAGAGCACCTTTGGGATGTGGTGGAATATGGTCAATATGGACCAAAATCCCTGAGGAATGTTTCCAGCACCTAGCTGAATCTATGCCACGAAGAACTAAGGTATTTCTAAAGGCAAAAAGGGGGTCCAACACGGGACTAGCAAGGTGTAACTAATAAAGTGGCTGGTGAGTGTTTATATCAGTTCATGCATTCCCTGGGAATCGAACCCATGCGTTTGGAGCTGCTCCACTGATTGAGCAACAGTAAAAGTGAAATTACAGTTACCGTTGCTTAGCAAAATTTCATAGGCAAATTTCAGTCCGTTCAATAGGAATCCATGCATTGTGGAGTTTCATGTGAGAGCGAATTTTCAGTTCAAAGCAAATTCGCAGCACTGACCAACAGACAGCTACTTGGTTTGAACAGTACTTCATACATTGAATTTAACAATGATTGAAATATCACTAATGTGACCACACCTTAATTATAAAAATGTTTGAAATATGAGTGCCATGTTACAGTCATAAACCAACAGACTTTTGTATTTTTTCACTATAATGGAAAAGAGCACCGTGAACATTCTGCAAAATGTATTCCACAAAAAAAAGTGTGTTTGAAATGACATTTGGGTGAGTAAATTATGACAGACATTTCCTGTGCAGTATATAATAAATATAAAAGTAAATAAAATATGCATTAATAATGAAGAATCCCAACATCACAGCAAGACTCACTGTTTTCCTGTCGTTGTAGACTCTTCCTGCCCTTGGCTCTGGGAGTGAGGTCAGAGTTCCGAATGGCCTGGTTAATAAAGAACTGCTTCTTTTTGGCAGGAGAAACTCGTTTTGCAGGAGAGTTGGGTAAAGATGAGCAGCGCCGCTCATTTAGGCTGAAAGACAAACAGGTTTCTCACAAAAGGTTTACTCCATAGTCACAAACACGACAGTCACAACATTTACTCCTATACGAATTTACGGAATAAAATGTACTTGAAATTTGTCACAATGTTTTCGTGGATTTTAAGGTAGTTTTCCACATTACACTGCTGTAGTGAATCTACAGCTCTTCTATGGAGACCCACTGTTGTGCTTTTATTTATAGCTCTAGACACAGGCCAGATGCATGCTTTACCATGGAAGTAGGTCACTCACAGCTTATCTGAAAAATATATGCAAACTTTAGTTGTCTATTTTACTTAAAATATTATTATTTTATTTTGTATTTGTTGTGAAGAAGCTACCCAGGATAACTTACAGAGAACCCAGTAAATAGTACATTATACATTTAAAAAAACTAACGTTAGACACGGAATCAGATCAGATGCGAAATACGGATCTAGCAGTTTATTCAGAAATGTCGGTTATTTCCAACTTTGTTTACTTTCCGTAGTTGAATTATAACCTTACATTTGTGTGTGTGTGTGTGTGTGTGTGTGTGTGTGTGTGTGTGTGTATAATGACCTTTCATTTAGCTGAGGAGCTCAACATTCATTTGATATTTGACATTCAATATGACATTAACAATAATTACATCGCTACCACAGTTTTAAACAAGTACATCACTTATTATTAGTTCATTCATGTAAAACATTAGATACAACGAAGACTTGAGAGACGTATCTGACTTTGTTTGGCCGGCTAACAAAAACAATTGACGTGTATGTGCTGAAACAAATAGGAGCATTAGCTATCGGCTACAAGCTAAAAATACACTTACATTACATCCTGTTCCTCATTGTTATTGCTATTTAACACAACCATCTCAAAGTCTTCTCACAAAGAAACACGACAGAGACACACAAAAAAATAATTTTATAAGGAGAAAAGGTCCAGAACAGCTGGCGTTAGCCGCGATGGCTAAAAGCTAATGATAGACCGATTGGGCGGGGCTCGAGAAACCCTGCAGCCATGCCAACATTTTCAGCCAATAAACATCCTCATAACCTGACAGAAGTTTAATATAATATCATTTTAGGTTAACATTTATATGGCCGTTTAGGAAAAGTGTGTATCATAGATTATGTGATTGGTAACCATGTTCAGTTGAAGTTTTTCACCATTTTTACTTTTTTTAATAAATAGACATGAAGTGTGACGAGTTAAGTACAAATGTTGAGTATAATGTTTCAACGAGGTCGAAATGCTGCATGCATAGTTATAAAAGAATAATCAATTTATAATAATATATGCCTATGTAGGTATTGTATGACGTTACGGTTCTGTCAAGATATTAGGCATATAATTTTTTAGCAAGATCTGACTGGAAATGATTAGATTAATTCTGACAATTTTATATAAAACAAATATTTAGCAATAGTCTAAACAATCAATGAGTACTAAATATCTGTACAAAATTAAATGTATTATTATTCAGATTTAGATAAATAATATGTTCGTGTTGTTTTTTTCAACAAAGATTAAAAATAATAAATTTTGCTTTAACAGTAAGTTGTAAAGTCTCTGCAGTGTAAAAAGTGAAATATGGTCAGAAACCATGATGCTGGAGGAGGAAACTGTGGAGTGACTGCAGTAAAAGACAGCCGTCATTTACCAGAGCCACGTTCATCCCCATTTCCGGTGCCAGACAGTAATCATCCATAAAAGCAAGCCTACAAATATCCTTCACAAACATAATTTACCCTTTAAGAAGCAAGACAAGATCACTCAGTGTAACAGAAAGCATTCTTCAATCTTCTACTGGCTGCCAGATTGATTTATGGTTTATGATAAAAAGATGCACTATATTTATATTCTATATAAATATATATTTATATTATATATATTTATATTATTTATATATATATAAATAACCTTGAAAAGAGTTACTGTTAAGTGAATATAAAAAGGACACAAATCCATTTTTTCACCCTATATATTATTATTATTATTATTTTAATATAAAACAGTGGAAAGTTAGGGCACACCAAACTTCAGTAACCAGATTTATATATTTGCATATAAATATCCCAGCATTTTAACATTATCCAGCATCATAAACATAAGATTGCAAACATAACAATTTCATACATAATATCTCTGGTATGTACATACAATAAATACTACATAAAAAAGCTACATATCAAGCATGACAATCTTTGCAGTGAAGAGATACAGTGATAATCCAGGCTACAATATTCAAATTGTTTTAGGCTAAAGTGCATCACAGAAAAAAGATAAATAAATCTAAAACAGTACAAAAAAAAAATCTGCAAATAAATAAATATATTTAGCACATGAAGGCAGTATGAGTCTGATACCATACACTGAACATTTGACCTTTACCATACATGTAGAAAAAAAGAGGTCTGTTATAATGAATTCAGCAAAAATCATATCCATACTGGGTTGCACAAAGCAAATACTATACAGAGATGCAACTCACATCATGACAATAATATGCATAATTTATGCGTTAAAGAGGTATGGGAAAGAATTCCTGCCAATGATGCCATGCGTCATTTTCAAGTTTAAGAATAAGGACTAGACATTCAATCAATGAGGAATTGCAGAGTTATCTGGACAGTCAAATAGATTGAATAATTGATTGGTTTTAAAGTAACTAAATAAAAATGTTTGAAAATTATACGTGAAGAAGGCACCAAAGATCACCAGAGATCCGCATCATGACTGTTACTTCTGAATGTCTTTGTTTTTTTCACACTTTGCTTTCCTGTGTTTTGGTACTGACAATAAATAACGTGGATGGGTCTTTTCTCGCAGGAGTCTGGTCTTCGGGATGTTTTGATCCATTAGCTGCCTCGCCAACAGGTTCCATCCGGATCTGCTGTTGCTGTCCTGAGACTGACGGACTGGTTGATTTATTCTTTTTGGTCTTTAAACCAGTAGATGGAGGCTCAGGGGTTTGTTTTGAGCGAGCACCTTGATCTGTAGAGGGTGTTGAAGGAGAGTGTGGTGTGGAAGACCTGCTGCATTTCTCGAGTTTGAGGTGGGTGGGCCGCTGAAGTCTGTTGGTTTGAATCGCCACGGATCCACCATTTACTGTGACTTCCCTGAGCTGATCATCATCTGTCTGGTCTTTAGCAAAGTTAACAAACACCTGCAGGAGGAAAACTTAGTTGTGACAAACAATCTCAGTTCCAAAACCTAGTGAGATGCCTCCTGACACAAGGCTGTTCTAACATGTCTTCTACTGGTCAGATTGCAAAAGTGTGGACACATTAGCAAAATTTCACAGGTAAAAAGGGTCCACTGTCAATGGTGTAAAGATGTATGAAGCACAGCTCATACATGGAAGTCACTTTCAAAACCAAGCAAGCTGTCTTTTGGTCAATGGGGCATATCTATGTGACCAACTTGAACCATTTGTGAAAAATTTGTGTGAAATTCATTCATCCTCACGCGAAATTCCAGAGTGCGTGGATTCTTATTGAATTTACTGGATTTCGTCATCGAAAATTCGCCAAACAACAGTAAATGTGATCGACCTGCATATATCCTTTGTGGAGAAGGCAATCCCATAATTCACTGCATCAAACATCATTATTATAAACTAGTGCAAAGTGCCCGTGCAAAATCAGATTTTGTGTGTATTTTTAGTAATTGTTGGTTTGATGTGTTTGGTGCTCATTGTTACAATTAAACAGCAAAAGTTCAGTGACATTTTTATTTGTGCATGGTAGAAAGCAAATACTGATATTGACATAATGACATTGAACTTAAACTACACGATTCAGGGAGCAGCTACACAGTGAACACCGAGAAAACGCTACGCTTGAGCAAACAGTTTGTGAATAGGCTACTACATGGCCATGAATAAAATATAATATTCAGAAGTAAAAAGTGTAGCTGACTTAATGTTTAGCTTAACGTTTTAGCAGAGTGTTTATGTCAGAATGTTTATTTTTAAACCACAACCTTCTAAGTGCTTCTTTTACCGATATATTTAACAATATCTTTTGCATTTCTAATCCAAACAATGTAAAACTTGGCACTGCACTTACTCGTACCCATAGCAAGACACCTGTCAAGTTTGAAATCCATCTGACTAACGGTTCGAGAGATATGCGAATAACAGACACACAGACAGACACACACACAGACAGACACACACACAGACAGACACACACACAGACAGACACACAGACACACACACAGACAGACAGACAGACAGACACACAGACACACACACAGACAGACAGACAGACAGACAGACACACAGACAGACAGACACACAGACAGACAGACAGACAGACAGACAGACACACAGACAGACAGACAGACACACACACAGACAGACACACAGACAGACAGACAGACACACAGACAGACAGACACACACACAGACAGACAGACACACAGACAGACAGACGTTCCTGTAATTTATAGATAGACACACAGACAGAAAAGAATCTATAAAAAGTAGTTAATAAATTACTGTAGTTAACTACATCACTGGGGCCCATCATACAGGCACATGGTTTCTCCAACAATTGCTATTCTGATGACACACAGCTCTACCTTTCATTTCAACCAGATAATCCCACAGTAGCTGCACGAATCTCAAGCTTTCTAGCAGACATCTGAGCATGGATGAAAGAAAATCACCTGCAGCTCAATTTGGCAAAGACTGAGTTTCTCGTCTTCCCTGCCAATCCGACTCTACAGCATGATTTCAACATCCAGCTAGGTTCATCATCTATTACCCCATCAAGGTCAGTCAGAAATCTAGGAATAACCTTGGATGACCATCTGACCTTCAAAGACTACATTGCAAAGACAGCTAGATCATGCAGGTTTGCACTACACAACATCAGGAAGATCAGGCCTTTTCTAACTGAGCATGCAACACAGATTCTCATCTAGGCCCTGGTCATTTCTAGTGACTCTTCTGGCTGGACTTCCACCATTTGCAATCAAACCTCTACAAATGATTCAGATTGTTGCGGCACGTCTTGTTTTAAACGAGCCCAAAAGGGCCCACCTCACACCTCTCTTCATCTCTCTGCACTGGCTACCACTCGCTGCTCGCATCAAGTTCAAGGCATTGACGCTTGCTTACAGATCTACCATAGGCTCAGCGCCCTCCTACTTCCACTTGCTCTTATGAGTCTACATCCCAACCAGAAGCCTCCCAGTAAATGAGTGACAGCTCATGGTCCCATCACTGAGAGGCACAAAATCACTCTCCAGAACATTTTTGTTTACTGTTCCTTGCTGGTGGAACGACAACATTCAAAAGACAGCTGAAAACTCATCTCTTCCATGAGCACTTAACCTTACCTTAAAAAAAAAATCTATGCTTTCACTTTCATTTAATCCCTCCCTATTCTAGCTTTTGCTACTCTAAGCAATGTCTGAAACTTTGTATTTTAAGCACTTTTTGTGTTTATTTGCCTCTTCACTATGAATCGCTTGATGCTGTATTCCACATTTGTAAGTTGCTTTGGATAAAAGCATCTTCAAAATGAATAAATGTAATGCATTGATAACAAGCCTCCACTATCTTTCCCGCTTGGGGTTGTCAAGAGAATAAATCGTATCGCTAAAACTGAGGATATATTTTCTGCCCAGTGTTTAACTTAATTTTCTCAATTTGGCAACCAAAAAAGCGCTGATGATCTGACAACATCGACAAAGTTTAGCAATGTTCGTTGTGAAATTCTGCTTGAATGAAAGTGTCATACAGCCAGTCTGTGATCCTTCACGAGGCTGCGTGTGTGATTTGCTGCAACTAAATCTGCGTGTGAAACTTCTCTGTGACAAACTGTAAGAAATCCAAAGTGATCAACCTCTGTGCTACAATACAAAGTAAAAATGTAACATAATTTGGAATTATTGGAATTAATATTAGGAATTTCATTGTTTCACGTTTTAGCTTTTGAAAGAAGCTTCTTAAGGTTTTACCAGTTTTTATTAAGTAAAGCAGTCGAAAATGACATTGCTGCCATCTGTTTGTTAGTGTTTAGCCAGTTCAATGCTGAAAATGGTTAACAGAATTTAAAAAAAAATGTTTTAAATGTTTAAAACGTGGTTAAATGTTTAAAAAAAAATGGTTAAAACAAAACAACGACGAGTATCATTCTTTGCAGTCTGTCTGTACAAATTTGCATTTGTGGAGTGGCCTGAATCTGTGGTTTGTCTCATTTGCAACTGAATTGCTTATAAAAAAAAAACATGCATTACCAGAAGTCGTATTAATGGTCAGTATAGTTTAATTTAGTTGTAGGGCTGAGCAAATATGGGCAGGACTCTTTACTGCCCTAGTACTTCAAAAAGCCTTTTAAAGCTATACATGTGAATTAAACGTGGAACAATGGCCTTCATCATCACAGTATATGCTAATGCCTATCTAGTGCAAGGGATTTCATCAATATGCTGATTGAAGACTGTTGGGACACTCCAGGCACAGGATGGTTGTGTCGGGAGAGAGAGTAATGTGTACCACAATGACATGTCTGTACCATTTGCGTCACAGGACATATGCTTTAAACTACATACTCTTTATTTACTAGTGTGTTCTAATATACAACTATGCCATGTTTGGTCTCATCTGACAGCTTATAAACTGAAATAAATCGTGGTGAACTTAATAGAGACATTAAAGTATCATTTAATATGTACAATCTAAGTACTATTGGTGAAACATGCATTGAGGAGAATATGTTAATGTTCTTCTCCCCCTCTTGATCACCACCCATTTGCCTCATCTTTTGGTTTCCTGTCGGTCGGTTTGGTTTTGGTATTCCACTCATGTTTAACAATGCTTTGTTCAGGGTATAAGAAGGATACCCCAACATTCCCGCACACCGGTGCGTAACCTCATACTACAAGAAAAGGCTTTTACAGCCTCTTCTGCACAACAGTGCATTATTTGACATTGTATAAACGTTGAGGTTAAATCCTACGTTTTCCTATCAGCTCTAGGAAAGACCTTTACCTTTAAAGAATAAGAGGTTAAAGAATAACAACAACTTTAATGGAGTCAGATTAATTATATTGGAGTCAGATAAAAAATTTAATTATACACGTCATCCTTCAATGGCCTTTTGTTCCGATTATTGGTTCAAAACAGCAGCATAAGCTTCCAGCCTTACATAGTCTTATCAATACAATTTTAAATCGATAAAAAAAAAAAGTTTTTTATTGACTTCCCATATGATGAAGCTATCATACTCACGATTATAATTTTTGAGCAAAATAATCACGATTATCAGTTTAACCATTATTTTACAGCCCTATGTGCTGATTTCATTAAAGTATTGTTAATTTAGCAACACGCTAATGCACATTTCTATTGAAATCAAGTCTCAATAGTCAGGTCTATTGAGGAGAGCTATTTGTCTGATGAGTTGCCTATATTTAGTGTATAAATCGGTCGTGTATGAGGTTCCATGACATTTAGTATGCTGTCTTCGAAGGTAGCAGCCTATGCAGGGCAGGCGATAGACAGCTCACCAGGTTTTGGAGCGGAGTCTCAGTACTGTACTCTTACCTGATCCAGTGTAGTCTGTGACACGGAGTAGTCAGCTATCCCCAGCTCCTCATTGTTATTTGACAGAACCTCAAAGACACGGGCGAGCGAACAGGTTTGTGATGGCAGCTGGTAATGGAGAACATTCTGATGTCTCTCCTTCAGCTGGATCCCAGGGAAGGAGTTCTTCATATAGGTGTCCACTGGGCATGGTTCTGTAGACGGGGTGGACAAACGAAGGATTATTGTGTAGCCGTCTCCAAACCTAGAAGGAAAGACAAAGAGGGCAGAAATAAAAACATGTTAATTGTCACATTGTTAAAAGACACTTACTATTCAGTAATATTATTGATTTGACTGCACTGACATTATCCGATGAGAACAAAACTGAATTGAGCTGAATGATAACACTATTGCTTTCTGTAGAGCTGCATGAAATTTCTTTCATTATTGACGCATTTCGCAACATCGACTTCACTGAATCATTGAACTGACTCGAGCAATATAACTATATTAAGTTTGCATCACTGATTCAGTTATTTCCCTGTTTATTCCTGTGAAGCCCAATATAAATAAAGGTGACTTGACGTGCGGAATTGCTTACTACTCATATTAGTTTTGTATTATAAACTGTATTTTCTTGACCTTTATTTTCCATGAAGACGAAATGAACCGAAAGTAAAATCAGCCACAATACTGTTTTCTTTTTTACATCAGTAAATCATCCACACCCTCTTGAATCACTATTTAATATCAATACAAATAACAATTTCATTCTGCTACAAATGACGCCACAAGCCCTTTTTTTTTTTTAAATGAAACATGCAATACATGGAGGTCGTATGAAACTGCATGCAGTACATAGTGAGCTGCACGTATTAAGCTAATGTTTCATTCAGAACTGTTACCTGTTCTTCAGGTGCTGAACTGAGCCCAGACACTGGAACCTGCCGTTCACCATGATGGCCATTCGGGTGCACAGAGCCTCACACTCTTCCATGCTGAAAAGACAGCAGAACCATCAGAGTGGAAACATAAATGTGAAGTTAATCTGAAATCAGAATATATTTCAGAGAGTTGATTTCTCTAAGATGGCAGACTTAAAGTCAAAATATAAAGTATAAAGTACAGACATAGAGGCATCTTTATACTTTATCTTTGGACTTTAAGTTTCACATAAAAACAAAAACTGTTGTTGGATGTATTGCATATCAATCAGATGATCTTCTGGTCTAAGTGGGCACTTCTGCATTTGTGTACATAAATATGGCAATGTTCTTTACAGTTTCTCATGGCTTGGTTTTGTTTATAGGTTATTGACTAGATTTTGAGATGTAGCCATTGCACTCAAAGTGTTTGCAGGGGTGGAGTTTAAGTTGACGAAATGATTGAAAACGTTCTGCATACAACACCAGAGAGAACTTTCATTTCACCGGATTCACTCAAAAAAAAAAAAAAAAGTAAAAAATTAAACGTTTACATATATGATTCATTCACAATAACATCTATAAAATGTGTTTAGAAATTAGATTTTCATTTCCATTCATTGAGGCTACCTATATGAAACTTTAATAATGTCTTCTACCTGTGAGAGGTGAGAACAACAGATCTTCCCTCTTTGATCACACTGAGAATGCAGTTCCAGAGGAAGCGCTTGGCCTTCGGGTCCATCCCAGTTGTAGGCTCATCCTGAGAATCACAGATGAGGGTGAAAAATGCCATTTACAGCTACATCATACAACAGTGTGATGGTAACAAACATACCAAGAAGATGACAGGTGCAGCCCCAATAAGGGAAATGGCGGTGGAGAGTTTGCGTTTATTTCCTCCACTGTATTTCCCAGCCTCTCGCTCAGCATACTGACTCAGACCAAGCTTTTGCACTCCCCACTGCGCCACCTACAGAACAGGCATGAAAAAGGACTGTAAGCTAGCTACAGTGCTTATGGACCAATCACATCAAACCGGCATCAGAGAACTAGAGGAGACGAAGGTCGACTGTGGTGTCGCCTCATGTCGCCAAAAAGTTGGCACACCGCAAAGTCTACGCTCAACTAGCATATACGCTCTGCATCTACGTGAGAGCAGGTGGCGGTAGTCAGCATTCGGTAGTCTTCATTCTGCATTCAAAAAACTAAAATCAGATGAGCAAGGACTGAGGAAATACAAACTATAACAAAGCAGTCATTTTTATACCACTCTCATACACCACAGATGGATTAGATAAAAATCATCACAAATGAGATGAAGATGAAAATGAGAAGCTCCTTCTGTTTGCGCCTGCTTAACTTGGTCATTTGCTTGCATTTGTTTTTCATCTCGTGCACTCGTTCACTAAGCTGAACAGCCAATTGGAGTGATCTCTCTCACTGACAGGCTCCACAGCGATTCAACAAGACGTAGACGGTTTGACTAGTGCCAGAGGTGTGGAAGACACAACAAAAACTAGGCCGACAGATGCTTAATGACGGCACGACATTGGCCAATGACCAACCATCAGCTTGGCGTGTCACAGCCTTTAGAAAAGGGGTCTCAAACCCCTACTTGCCAGAAGATGTGAAGCCAACCATATACAAATATATTATGACTATAGGGTCCATTTGAAACAAGCTTGGAATCACTGAGACCCTTAGCTCTATTAAGCCTGATAACTACTATTATGTTCTCAGATTGCACTTTTATTATAATAATAATTTTGGGGCATGCTGCACCTCTGCAACATGAGCTTCTGGCACTCCTCTGAGACGAGCGTAAAACTCCAGGTGCTCACGTCCTGTCAGCAGGTCACTGATGGCATCAAACTGAGGACAGTAGCCCATCAGCTGATGAACTTTCTCCATTTCTGTAAGAACACTAAATAAAACAAATGCATGGATGTTAGGGGGTTGTGTGGGCAGTTGCCAGGGTAAAGTAATACTAAGTAAAGTGCAAAACTCTAATGACATTTAAACTGTGGGAATAATGACCATGTAATTATTGTGAAAATATTGCTATAATGTTAATCACATGTCAATGGTCTAACCTGTGGTTGCTTAGAAATGCTTCTCCGTAAGTAATGCGGGTGTCTCCTGTTAGCATGCGGAAGGTTGAGGTTTTCCCAGCCCCATTAACACCAAGAAGCCCAAAACACTGCCATGGGAAAAGAAGACACTTGCAGCAGTTTAACCCATAACAACAGAAAAACAAGGTGCTAGTATAAATGTTTCCAGGAGAGTTCTGGTATACAAAACTCTACTTACCTCTCCCCGAGGAATGCCCAAGCAAAGCCGATTCACTGCTGGCTTCCTTCCTGCCTTATAAACCTGCAGAGACACAAAGAGTCCGTATTTTAGCCTTGAATAGACCAAACAACATCTTATGCAGCTGTTTGTGTGGTTCTGTACCTTACTAAGGTCTGTGAGGGTGAGAATGTCTCCCAGAGCTCTACCGTTCTTCACACGGTCTCTCTCTCTCGACACATCCTCATCCTCCGTGCCCAGGGGGGGCAGCACAAACCCCGACCATCGGCTGAAGGGAAAATATTCATTTATCAGGAACAACTACACAGCTGTATGCATGTGTTGATTTATTCAATATCACGATATTTAAACATACAAATGTACCTAAAATTAACAAAGAATTTATACTGCAGGAGAACAGTGCAGATGAAGAACACAATTCCTTCCATCGCCATGGCAAACAGATTCTTCCCGACAAAATCCCAGGATAAAGGGTCCAGATTCTGTTTGGTTCCTGTTGACATCAACAAAATGAATTCATCTTCAAAACTTGCAGTTGTTCATGCCTATTGCAGAAATATTTGTTTATCAGTGAGAGAGCTCTGTGTAAAAATACCCAGCCGCTGAAATGCGTCTGCCATGGCCTGGTTCTTGGCCATGTCAATGAGACCTCGACCCAGACAGAAGTGAGGGAAGATCAGGAAGACCTTCTTCAGGATCCTGTTGACCTCATTCAAATGCTGAGTACAACATGCAAATAAAATAAAGAAGAGATTACATTTTTATTTTTTGATTCCATTTCATTTTTTTTTATTATTCATGATTTTTAACGAATGTTTGTTTGTTTTGATTTTATATTTTATATGTGTCTTTGTCAAGTTTTGTTTCACTGTAACCTGTGTCGGTAAGCGTCATGTCATGGTCTTGTTTTATGTTTCATGCCACGCCATGTTTTTGTTTCGTTAAATTGGTAAATAAACTGCATGTGGGTTCTCGACAACTTCTCTTCAGTGGATCATTACAATATTATACATATTTTATTACTATTATATATATATTACCATAATACTTTTTTTGAAAGACATTAATATTTTTTTTTCAGCAAGTATAAAGTCATTAAATTGATCAAAGACTTTTATAATGTTACAAAATATTTTTGATTTTAAATAAACGCTGTTCTATTAATCAAACAACCTGGATAAAATGTGTCATGGTTTCCACAAAAATATTAAATATCAAAACTGTTTACAACATTAATAATAAGAAATGTTTCAAGGAAATCATCTTGAAGTGCTGCTTGCCGGCAGGACCTTTGTTAAGCAATCCCAGAAGGTGCTCTGTGGTTGGGTATTAAACTTGTATTTATAAAAAAAAAGGATCCAAGGGACTTGTTCCAGTTAAAAAAAAAAGCATTTTTTCAAACCATGGCTCACTCTAGAAACATAATAACTAAAACACTGCACACTGATGGATTTCAGCCATCCAGCCTTCATCAGAGTGTGTCCGTTGCCTTGGACCTTTTTTTTTTGTAAATAAAAGGTTTTTTGAGCACCAAATCAGCAAATTAGAATAATTTCTGAAGGATCGTGTGACACTGAAGACTGAACAAATGGCTGCTGAAAATTCAGCTTTGGCATCACTGTAATAAAATACACTTTACATTAAAATAGAAATCAGTTATTTTAAATTGTAATAATATTTCACAATATTATTGTTTTTACTGTCATTTTGATCAAATAAATGCAGCCATGCCGAGCATAAGAAACTTCTTTCAAAAACAACCAACCCAACATTTTTTTAACAGTATGTATATGCAATTAAATACCAGTAAAGAACAGTTGATAGGAATGTTTTTCCAAAAATAAGGATGTTGACCCAAGAACATGTTGTACATGGGTTAATCATGTTAACCAGTCAGTATCTGTTTGGTCTATGTCCCTCACCTCATCGATAAATAGCTCCAAGACGAAGGTGGCGACACTGCCATTGATGCCAATGAAGAGGTTGATGGAGGTGAGGACCACGTAGGCAGTGCTGGGGACGGAGAAGATGAAGGAGGCTGGGTACATGAGTGGAGTGATAGACCAACTGCAGCAGAAACAAACAAACAAACAACACACTACTGATTTATGCTGGTTTATACAGGGAGACCAGCACTCCAGTTCCCATGCTGGGGACCACCAAAACAAAACATATGATATATTTGTCAGCAGTGTTAGTAAGTGTACTAATGTGCTAATTGAACCAGTAAATGCCCAGTGATTTAATAATTTCTCACCCATAGAGCAAAAGAAGGAGCACCAGTGCAGGCAGATTCTTCTCAGATACATATGATTCCTGCTGGAAGCTGATGAAGATGAAGACCACAATAGCGGCTGGTACTGTATAGTTCAGCTGAAACAAGAACAACACAAATGAGAAATCAATTTGGATAACCATTTTAAGACATTTCACAGCCACATCAAACTTGTAGAACTGACCATGTCCCAAACGTAATTGGTAGTCCAGTACAGGATTGGCTTCACTCCACTGACAAACTGCAGATGTTTTGCTTTACTGACTCGTTCCTCAATAAGGAACAGCACAAAACTGGCAGGAACAAATGACATGGCGAAAATAACACATATGGACACCAGAACGTCCACTGAGGTAGTCATTCTGCAAAGATCAGAAAGAGAAAAAGCATTGACAAATGTTTAGCTTTACTAGAGTTGCACCTTTTCCCAGGACAGTGTCATGAAAACTTCCGCTAAACAGTTGCGCTGGTTCAATTCATTCACAGTATTTCTATTTTTGCAGCTGTTTGTATCATTACCTCATTTGAATAGTTTATTTAATCAATTGGATGTTAAATTGATGAACAACTGATGAGCAGACCAATAATTTATAATCCAACTTTGTGCATTTGCATACGACTGTCGCATTTTGTCCCCAAGTGGCAATAAAAGAAATAGTGTTTAAAGAATTTTAGTGTAAAAATATTGGTAATTCTGACTAATCTAATAGTTTTGATTAGATTACATCACATCCGGTCTGGCGGTTGCATACAGTCTAGCACAAAAGTTAAAATATTGAATGACTTCCTGTCTGTCATTTGTCTGAGATAAAGAAAAGGCCGCTTTAGTAAATTCCCCTCAGCAAACTAAGATTACATACAGGGCCATCTCTGTCAGCTGCTCCTTGGTCAGGTTGAGTGGGTGATTGTAGGCTGTTATTCCATATTTGCGTCTTTCCATGTCAGGTGGCAAGTTGGCACGAAGGAGACCATTGTTCATAATATTTACAAATGATGCCATGGCATGCCATCCTTTATTATTAAACCAGACCTGAGAGAGAACACATCACAGCTGAATGAAGAGATCAGGAGACGTTTGAGCTTGAGAGAGGTCTCCTACAGGTGTCGTACTCACCTTCACATTGTTTTGGCTGGTGAGTCCTATAAGGACATCTGGTAGTCTGTGAAGGAGTTGATCTAAAGAGCCATTCTGTAAAAGAACAAAAGTGCAAAACTGACAGTAATGCCTCTAGGGTACTTTGGGTGTTTTCCAGAGTGTTGCTAACATGTTCTGAATGTGTTTTGCTCTACTACTATGTTGTTGCAAGGGTGTTTTGGGTGATTCTTTTCTGTCTCAAGTAAAAAGAGCCCAGTCCTCTAGTCTCGATGACATTCTGGTTGCAAAATATGGCTCATTCAGTGGTAGTCTATATGATTATTTTGCCCCTTTTAACAACCACTAGATGTGTGCAATATACATCATCTACAATAATACTGTAGTGTCACTCACTTCCTTTTCAAAAAAGTAAAGAAAAACATGCTGTAAGAGTGTACAGTTTCACTGCAAGATGTAGCCTGTTAGAATGCCTTTAAAATTCAGGATATGGGGGCAAAAAAGCCTTTGTCTTTTAAATTTATAACCTATAACATATATAGTTAAGCAATATTACATGTGATATTAATTTTATAGAACAGTTCAATAAACAAGAAGTTAATATTACTCAAGCTACATTTTATACACAATATACATTTTTTTGCTCTACTTCGCCAAAAAAAATTAAATTCCAAACAGAGTAACACCAGAACTGTTGTGTGTTTTCGAGATTCTTGTGTTCACAGTGGTGGTGTTTAATTTCTGAATGAATGAAGTGAATGATTCAATGACCTTTTCAAAAAGAAAGTCACTAGCTTTGTTCCTGAATGACTCAGCTGTTTCAATGAACCAGTTGAATGCCTCGACTCACTCATTTAGACAGCAACTTGCGGCCATCTACTGGCAATATTAGTTAAATATTTGTAAAGTGTAATTAATATTTAAATATCAAATAAAAAAAACATCTCATACTATTACCATATGTATACATATGTAACTGCAGTGTAAATGCGTTCATGCCACCTCTTAGCTGCAATAAACATTCTGTGTAAACGCACCTAAATGCCACTTCAGATGCAGCTTTTCGGCACCTCTGCTTTCATTTGATTGGTAACTGTAGGGTCTTTTTTTAACTGAATCTATTGATTAAATGTAAAATTTGGCAATAATTGCCCTTATAAAGGTAAAAATGCCCCTGAAAATGAATTTAATGGGGCAAATATTGTCATTTAGTAAAAAACTTAATTTCTCTCACTGCTGTGAACTAATCACCACTCAGAAAAACTTTAGGAGTCAGCTCTCCATGACGGATTTAACCCAGTTAAGGTACCAGCACATAAAAACACTCAACAAAATATTGTTTAATCACCCAAAAACTTAGATGGCACACCTCTGCAATGTTGTAGCGTCTTCTAATAGCCAAAACAGACTCCTCTATGTGATGTGGCTCATCCACAGCTTGAGAGCTTTTAGCCCCCAGAGAGAAACCTCCGTATCTGCGACGGGTGAGCAGAGAGTAAACCAACATTAAATCAAACTGAAATTAAATGGTGAATGTTTGGATCTTGGATGGTAATCAACTCACCTAAATTCATTTACCCATTTTTTCGTCTTCAAACTATATGTGAGAGACAAAAATTACACATATGTGCTGTCAAAACAATATTATAGAGTATTTTAAAAAACAATAGATGAAAATCAAACCTTTTCTTCAGAATTTGGGGATATGTTTTGATGAGGTAGTCAGAAATGTTGCGACCTGTCAAATTTTGCAGGATATCACCAGTCATTTGTTTGATCTACATGAGGAAACGGTGGAGGTTTTAGTACAAAAAATAAAATAAAAAGTAAAATAATATTTTAAAAAAGCTGTCTTTTCCATTTAAATCTGTTTTTGACAAGTGTTCTAATTTCTTATTTATTGATTATTTATGTTAAAATATTATACTTATTGCTTTTTCTTATCTATATTAAACACCTTTATTAGCAATGACAGATTATTTCTGGGAACATGCTAACTGTTTACAATATATGGTAAATGCTAGCATACATGTCTTACAACATACTGTGCATGAAGTTACACAACCATTTCTACTTCAAATAAATGCTGTTCTTTTGAACTTTCTATTCATCAAATAATCCTTAAAAATGTATCATGGTTTCCACAAAAGTTTAAGCAGCACAACATCGATCTTGAGCACCAATCAGAGTTTTAGAAGGATTTCTGAAGGATCATGTGAAACTAATGAGATGTGCCATCACAGGAATAAATTACATTTGCACACATAAAAATCGAAAATAATTGTAAATTGTAGTAAAATTTCACAATATTACTATTTTACTGTAGCCTGGATGCCGGCCCGAACCCCGCACACAACATCTTTTGGTCGGGAAGTTCGGTCTGGACTCGATCTATTGAGGAGTAATTATGATCGGCTCAGAAACCGTCGGGCCAATCAAATGGCCAGGGCGGGCTTTATACGATGATGGACAGATGATCTGCAGTTACGTATTCATCACGTCATCAAAGAGCGCTTGGTTTGAACTGGTTTACAACAAAGATGGCTGCCGCTGGAGAAGTGAGATGTGCAGATCCCGCTATCGCGTCTGTTGTAAAAGAAATCGACAGCGCATTCATTTTATAAGACGAACAGAGAACTGCAATCAAGCATGTGTCGATCGTAAAGATGTGTTTGCCGTCCTTCCTTGCCATTTGCTTGCTCTGATTGGTTGTAGGTCTCTCCAATTGAGTGCAGAGCTTTTTTTTTCCTGGTTCGGTTAGACACGCCTCATAATCAAAGCCCTATGGAGCAGCATCAGACTCACATTCTGACTAGAATATGAGTATGACCAAGTCAGGCTAGTTTTACTGTATTGTTCATAAAAAAAATGCATCCTTGGTGAGCATAAGAGACTTTCAAAAACATTTGAAAAGATCCTACCGACCCCAAACTTTGGAACAGTAGTGTATTTTACTGACCTGAGGAGGGGGGATTCCTCCTGCTCCCTGTGGGCACTCCGGCAGCATTCGGCGGATGTTTTCAGTACTGCACTCACAGTCAGGGGACGGCTTTTCTACAGTCCAGTTGCCTTTGTGAAAGAGCTGCCACATGCTGTAAGGAATCTGGGGCCGGACAAACTTTGTTTCAGCTTCCTCTAAACACTCTATGTCACTGAGAAAGCATAAAATAAAGCATCACATTACATTGATTAAACAGTATAGCCTATTTAATGTTGTTGTATTCCTAATGACAGGGATCGTACCTGCTCGGATCCATACATTTAGTACCAAACCCGGGTGGATCTAGCAGGGCATCCAGGAGGTTCTGTATGGCTGGGTCCTGTGGGGCATCATTGCTTTATGGGGAAGAGACAATAGGTAAGAGATCTGCAGGTGACAGCAGACTTTTCCTTGAAACTCTCCATCTCTGAATGAGTACCTGAAGAAGGTGAACTGTTCCCCGTAAATCCACGGCTGCAGCTCCAGGGATGGATACTTCCCAAAGGGTGGGACAATGAGACTGAAGAGTAGAGCAATAAGGACAAAAACTGCAGGAAGAACAATCTGCAAAACACGATGGCATCATAAATCAACTGTTGTTACACAAAATGCAACATATTGAAACAAAGAGGTCCATTTAACTACTGTACACTGACGTGAGTTTAGGATTGTAAAGATTTTTTTTTTGAAAGAAAATAAAAGAAATACAGTAACAACACTACATTTGTGAAATATTAAAATAACTGATTTCCATTTCATTAAAATGTAATTTATTCCTGTGATCAAAGCTGTATTTTCAGCATCATTACTCCAGTCTTCAGTGTCACATGATCCTTCAGAAATCAGGAGAATATGAGGATCTGATGCTCAAGAATCATTTCTGATTATTATCAATATTGAAAACAGTTGCTCAATCATTTTGTGGAAACCATAATAAATAAATGAAGGATTCTTTGATGAAAAGAAAGTTAAAAAGAACTGTATAAAAATAACAGCATATTATAAAACATAAAAGAACAGATTTTTATTTCATTCTAAAATATTCTATTTTATTCTAAAATATATACATTTTTCTAAACTTGTTGTCACTTTTGATCAATTTACTGCCTCTTTGCTAAATAAAAGTATTAATTTCTTTTTCTTTTTTTTAAATCTTACCACAAAAGTTTGAACGGTAGTGCCATAAGTTAATTTAGACATTAATTATTCATGTTTTTAAAGATAAACTTTAAGTGAGTCTTGGATGGCAGCAAAGGTATTAGAATATCCAACATCAGTCTGATATGATCTGAAATTGATTTGATACTGATATCCCTTCAAGATACCTTAAAGAAACTCAGTGGAAGACAAGGACCAACCTATGAATTACTAACTGAACTGCCAAATTACCTCCAAATGACTTAGAAATTGCTGTCAAAGCAGAGTAATTTTCTTTCCATTTGGAATAACCTGTACTGATGCACTATAACACCAAGAAAATTGAAACCAGAAAATAAAAAAAAATAAAAAAAGTAAACAGGTTGACTTATATAATGCAGTGAGACACAAAATGAATTCAACATTTATTTAAACAAATCTTTATTATCTATTGACAAGCTTTTGTTAGACTTTGAAACTGACAAAATCAGTCAAATGTGAATAATTATTAGTCGATCATTTCAAAATGATTGTATTCACAACTGTGTACCTGTGCAAAAATGCCTCTGCGACTGCGAAGAGCGTACTTCAGTCTTTTGGTGAAAAGCGCTCGAAGCTGCTGCCATGTCAGGAGGAAGCCTGTGAGAGGAGCGCCGCCACCCTGACCCTCCCCACTCAGCGGCTCTGTCTCCTGGGCCTCTGTGTGCCAGAGAAAGACCTTCTGGTTAACGACGCCTCATTACAGCTGGTCTGACCTGCGCTACAGCCGTCAACACTAATACAGCCTGTTTTGTTTTATATTGTACCTTTCCTGAGTGGCTGTTTCCGTACTGCCAGCGAAGCAGAGGGAAGAACAAAACAAAACAAACAAAAATATCTGTAAAATACATGACACAACCAAATCTAATCCTCAAATGTATACTAATATGCTTATCGCAGTGGTTCCCAACCTTTTTAGGGTACTGTACCCCCAAAACATTTGATCCTGCCTGAAGTACCCCCACAAGCGCATATGTGATCAGTGGGATTTTTACATTTGGTGTAAATTTTAGGTGATACCTGAATTTACCTGTAAATAATGATAGTTTTACTTCCTATAATAACTCTTATAATATAATACTTGTCTTTGTTCAATATTTGTATGACTTTTTCACATCTTCACATGTCCAGACCAATCATACAAAAACAAAGATCACATTTTATATAATAATAATAATAATCAATTTGTTTTATATAGCGCCTTTAAAAGTAAAAGCTTTACAGGTAAACATAACAACAGAGAAAAATACACACTTTAAATACAAAAATAAACGAATAAAATTAATAATCAAGTAAAAGCAACAAAAAATAAAATGTTTTGAAAATAGTCAATGGCTAAAATTGACTATTTTTTAGCCAGTGTTTCCCAACCCCTGGTCATGCCCAATCAGATGCAAGCTATTATCTTAGTATGTTTTGTATGTGTTGGCCCAGATTTGTAGCCCACTTGCCCACCAAAATTTTCACTGGTCCCACAGAAAAAAAGAGTATATTCCCTTTATTATTTATATGTCAGAAAAAAATATATACTGATATTAAAAAAATGAGAACTTTTATTTATATAAATGTTTTATTTATTATTTAATGCCATACCAGCATCAAGGCTATATTCATGGCAAACTCAAGAGTAATAATTTTCAATATTCATAATAATAATAATAATAATATTTTTTGTTAATTATATACAATCATTTAACAATATTATCTCAAGAAACAAATAAAACAAAAATTTAAAATAACCACAATAAAGTATTATTTATATACTATTATAACATGTATTCATATTTTGAATACATTTTTATATCAGTTTTAGTATTTTTTTGTTATTACATTTGTTCAGTAACATTAACTCTTGACCTTAAACTTTTTTTTCTGTTGGTTGCGAAGTTAACATTTTCAATTTTTGTATACATTTTTAAATGTAATAATTTTTTCATCTAATATTTATATTTTATTTCAATTACCGATAAAGTTAAGTGTGTTATTTAACAATAACAACACTGATACAAACAATTACAACAGAAAATATTAATTTTATACAATAATAACAGACTATAATTAAACTCAAACATAGCTATACAACCATGAATTAACTTATATATATATATATATATATATATATGTATGTATATATATGTACATATATGGAAATATAATATTATGGAATATGGTGATTTGTTTATGATTTTAAGCCATTTTAATTAATCACTAATCACCAATCACAGAACCCTTGCAAATTTGTAACTGTATTTTGAATGACATATTTAAGTCAGTAAAATTTGCAACAATGTTCATACAATACATCTAACACTTACATCAACAAAAAACAAGCAAATTTGCAAGACATAAAATACTGTACATGAACTATGACATAAAATAGACAAGTGACAGTCCTGTTAAAAGGTCCTGCTTGTCAAACTCAGTTTAGCAAATATTTGCAGAGATAGATATCTAAAACAATGTAAATGATCTATTTAATAAACATACACCTGCACAACAGATACTAGCGTTGCATAGCATTGTCTAATGTATGGAAATTAGTTTCAGTTGCAATTTTGTTACTTTATTCATCAGTCCACATTCGACTTTGAATGGAATACAGCATTAGTCTGCAAAATGGGGCCAGTTGCATAAGCATAGCCGCTAAGTTAAGACTGTTGCTGAATTACGGACCGCATACTGGCATACTGGTATGTGGTTCTGAATTCAGCATATGTCTTAAGAACTAGTCTGACCAACTAGCAGTTAGTTAAGGGGTAATCAGTCTTACCTTTTGGATTCAAATCTACTTTTTTTTCTGTAACTGACATAAGAAAACTATGACCAGTCCTAAATAAAAAATAAGATGACTAACTTGTAAGATTAGTCTAAAGCGTTTATGCAACCGGCCACAGATTTGATCTGTTTGGCTCAGCAGGTAATACATGGAATGTATTTCTCATTTACCTGTGTCTCGGTCCTCAGATGGCGCCCCCTGGTGGCCTGGAGATGCTGGCGGCTCCTCAGGGTCCGCATCCACACCTGTCTCCTCTGCCACACGCAGAAAGATCTAAAATATACAGCCAGAGCTAAATATTACAGTCTGGCAAAGCCCCTTCTTCCTCCACATGGCAGGAAGACGTATTAGATTACAAAAGCAGCGATGAGGATAAACACTACTTAGTCGCTGTTTATTTTTAACTAATGTTAGAACCCACCAAGCTTTAAGAGGGATTTGCCTCTATTGCCGGATAATGACTGGCCTTTGACGGACACGCATACCACATCCTTGAACTTTAGTGAGGGCTAAATCCTTTTACAGAGAGAATGTATCAGTGGGGAAAAACAAACTGGTGCTTCAGAACGGTCTCACCTCTTCTAACGTGGTGTCTGACAACCCGTAACTGACCACGCCGAACTCGCCCTGCCGTCTGTCCAGTTCGTTCAGGAAGAGGGCAAGACTGCCGTCCTCTGAGGCAGCATGGGGCAAGTTGATAACCGCCTCTCTGCCAATGTCCTCCACCAGCTGAGCGTCAGAGACGTACTGCTGTGCAAGAGCCATTAGGGCAGCAACATCTAAGACAGGAATGTATCAGAGCCCTTAGAGAATACTTTAAAAAGCATGGCAACACTAAGAATAGACACAGCAGGGCCGCTTAGACAATATGTCAAGACGTGATGTAAACAACTCCTGTAAGGCAAAGCTGTACCCACCGAATCCATTCTCTTCACTGCCCAGTCCTGTGTCATCACTCAATGAGGATTCGCTGTCCTGAAACACAGAGAACTGGTGAAAATTATGCAGGAGAGCATTGTACAACTCAGATTTTCGTAAGGAAACTGCAGGGACTTTGTGACAAAAAGCGGAATGATGTGACGTTATGCCCAATATTCTGCTCTACGCCAGTGTGCATCACTCACGCTCCACTGGTGCCGCTCACGCACACACCAGTAAAACACGGTTCGCTCAAATCCCACTCCGACATTACATTTCTCTGTGCTATACAACTTTCTGTTTGCAACTCCTTTCTTCAATATACACGACCGGTCAAAAGTTTGGGGTCGGTAAGATTTTTAATGTTTTTAAAAGAAGTCTCTTCTGCTCACCAAGACTGCATTTTTTTAAATTAAAAATACCACACAAAAAAAAACAGTAATATTGTGAAATATTATTACAATTTAAAACAGCTGTTTTCTATGTGAATATAGAGTAAAGTGTAATTTATTCCTGTGATCAAAGCTGAATTTTCAGCATCATTACTCCAGTCTTCAGTGTCACATGATCCTTCAGAAATCAGAATAATATGATTATTTGATGCTCAAAAAACATGAATTATTATTATCAACGTTGAAAACAGTTTTTTACATTTTTGTTTCAGAATTCTTTGATGAATAGAAAGTTCAAAAGAACTTTATCTGAAATAGAAAGCTTTTGTAACATTAAACACTACCCTTCAAAATGTTGGGGTCAGTAAGAATTTGTATTTTATATTTGGGGGACAGAAATAAAAGAAATCAATACTTTTATTCATCAAGGATGAGTTAAATTGATCAAAAGTGACAGTAAAGACATTTATAATGTTACAAAAGATTCTATTTCAAATAAATGCTTTTGAACTTTCTATTCATCAAAGAATTGGGCATTATTTTTACATAACTGTTTTCAACATTGATAATAATAATGAATGGTTTTTGAGCAACAAATCATCATATTCTCCTGATTTCTGAAGGATCATGTGACACTGAAGACTGGAGTAATGATGCTGAAAATTCAGCTTTTATCACAGGAATAAATTACATTTTACTCTATATTAAAATAGAAAACAGCTGTTTTAAATTGTATTAATATTTCACAATATTACAGTTTTTTGTTGTATTTTTAATCAAATAAACGCAGACTTGGTGAGCAGAAGAGACTTCTTTTAAAAACAAAAAATATTACTGATCCAAAACTTTTGACCAGTAGTGTATGTCTCAAATACAGTAGGCCTATAGATAATAGGTATGATATTTGTGGCTTCAAAGCAATATATTGTATAATGTGGTATAAATAAACATGACGTGACTTGACTGGAGTGCCGAATTGTAGAGCTTAAAAAAATATTTCCACATCGCTGAGATCAGATGCTTTCTGCTGTTTTCTCACCCCTGTCATTTCTGTTGTGTGTTTATTATATTATTGAGTGGAAAGCATGCAGCACATAAATATTAAATGCTCATCTAAATGCCAATCTCATCAGTGTAAGTGGTGTCAGGATGTTTATTAACAGTATACCGGTGCAAAGTTATTTTAAGAAAAAGAAGTTTACTGAGTATATCACAAATGAATCTTTGCTAACTCAGTTTCTCCACACTCCCTTTCAATTTCTTCTCCTTCTTCTTTCTTAACTTTGATGTTTACAGTTAATAAGGCTAGCAACTTTTAAACTACATAACCTTATACCTATTGCATAAAGACCCTGACATACTTCATGCAAAATCAGGCTAAACCCAAGTTTATTTGGAGTTGTTTTCGGGAGTTCGAATATACTTTATATATCGACTGTATCGAGTTCGACTGTTTATATACATTACAAGGGGAAGGGGTTACCTAGAGGTGGAGACACCTCTGAAAACAAAGCATGTAAATGAGGTATACAGGTTTTGGACCCTGCTCAGCATGAGACATGAGAACAGGAAGGGCAGGAAAAACAATTAAGAGTTTCTGTAATCTGACCAGTACAGAAAAACAGGATTGGCCAGATATCATCACCATCTAAATTCAATGTACAGAAACTTTCTCAGTTTATATACTATTATATTGGAAACCTAAATTAGACATTTTAATAAATTTGTAATCCTACAGTAGCTAACGCCTTCCCTAAAAGTCGCTAAATGTCGCTAGATGACGTCATACGTCAATTAGCATATTCATGACGTCATCGTGTCTTTCTTGCGTTCTGCCTGCCTATGTGTTTTCTCTCTAAATTCATGCTCACATACTGCATTTTAATATCATATCATATAATATATCCGAATGTCCAATAAAGCTGTTTTCATTTCCTATATTATTTTTTTGTCAGACAATAGAACAAGTAGCCTAGCTATGATATAGTGAATGACAAAATTTTGTATGTTAAAAATATCTGAATTGAGAGAGTTCGGGAACTGGATGAAAGCGCTCGCACGACTGACAACATTTGGAGGTTTGTCTGAAAAAGTCGTTTTGTTTTTACTTCTTTCTGCTCCTTTTCATTCACGATAAATGCTGTCGTTGTATTTGTTTTAAATGAATGAAATAATTTTTTAAAAATATTTTTTTTTTTTTAAAAAGTCGCTAGATTTGTCGCTAGTCGCTTTTTTGAAAAAATGTCACTAAAAGGGTCTGAAAAGTCGCTAAATATAGCGACAAAAGCGCTAAGTTGGCAACACTGGCTCTGAGGCTCCGCCATCATTGGCATGGAAATCTTCTCCGGTTCATTTCTTCTGTTCAGTCCGTCGAGGTCAGGCGCGAGTAAAAACATGAACATACTGGAGAGCGGCTCTGAAGTAGAAACTGAAGTTGTACGTCCAAGGGTTCAGCTGACAAAAAAGTCTGGGAAGCCTTGAAATAACTGATGTGCTAAAATCAAGGTACTCAATAGGAACTGGAATATATGCCCTAACCCTCTTGACTTCTGCTTTTATTGTGGGACATCTCACCTTGCTTGCTGCAGTTGAAGGGAGTTTCCCAGTGCTGATGCTGCTCGGTGTCCTATGCATCTCTCTCTTGACCAGCGTAAGGTAGTATCCGGTACCAAGACGTGCCTTGAGGAAGAGTGGCGTTCCACAGCAGCACAGCTTTCCCTGGGAAATGATTGCAATGCGGTCACCGAGGAGATCAGCCTCGTCCATGTAATGTGTGGACAGAATGATGGTGCGGCCTGAAATTCAAAGGGTGTTAAGTCTGGTAGCTGACAGACCAGTTGAATATATTCAGTCTTCAAAAGGTAAAGCTTTAAGACCTTCACGGTATTTGAGCAGAAGGTCCCAAATCCCGCGCCGGGAGTAGGGGTCCACACCAGCTGTGGGTTCATCCAAGACCACAACCTTTGACCCACCTATGAAAGCAATTGCAACAGACAGTTTCCTTTGCATGCCACCTGTCAAGAAAGACAAAATAAGCCCAAATAAATGGTAGAGGTCACAGTTTAGAGAACACCATAACAGATACTGAACAAGTGAATGGCTTTGAAATTAATATATTTGTTAACCTACCCGAAAGGTTTTTAGTCTGCTCATGTCGTTTGTGTTGTAACCCCACATCCTCCAGAAGTGAATTTATCTCTTTCTCCACCTCCTCCATGCTAATGCCCTTCATTCGACCATAGAACCACACATGCTCCTCCACTGTCAGGCTTCAATGACATACAAGAGAACACCAATAATGTTAACAACAAACACAGTATAGAAAGTTTGAGCTTGTCTCATGTGGCAACACAAATGTTTTGCATTATGATAACAAAGAAAGTACTATGGTGGTACCATGTTGATAATGTTGATATTATATTATATATAAAATAGTCAGTTAAAAATAATCAATTAACAAAAAATAACCGTTACAGGTATCAACTATAAAAACTCCCAGAGTAGAATTAACAAAGCACAAGTAAAATTATCACGGTATCACTTTTTTATTGTTTTTTTGTTGACTGGTGCCCTACATGTCAAAGAGGACGTTGTGCTGGGGACAAACTCCCAGAGTACTGCGGATTATGTCCATATCTGTGCGAATGTCCATTCCCTTCACGTATATCGTACCAGCAGTGGGAGGAAACAGTCCTGTTAGAATGGACCTGTGAGTCAAAACATCATGAAGTATTGAATGAGTTGCAGTAATAAGCTAATCAATTAGTTGGATAAAGTAAATTTAGTAAGACATAAATTTACTTTAAAGAACATGTTAAATGTTACATATTTGTAAAGATTCATTTTTAAGCTCTCACATGGTGGTTGTCTTGCCAGCTCCATTATGACCCAGAAAAGAGGTTATTTGGCCCTCATAGAACTTCATGTTAAGGTGATTGACAGCAAGCTTGGACCCTTTTTTATAAATCTTTACTAAGTTCCTTATGGAAACTCCTAGAACCAGACTTGGCGGCTCAGCTTCAATCCGATCTGTAATAAACATTGTAATTAAGAAATATTGGTAACACTTTATTTTACAGTGTCATTGTTACATATGTTACATGCAGTTACTATAGTAATAACTATAAATTGTGCATAATTACATGCAACTATCCCTAAACCAAACCAAGAGTACTAATCCAAATATGTTGTCCTAAAACAAATACTTAAAACTTCTGTATTACAAACGCAGTGCCACTTGTAGTTTGATGCTCTTACCATCTGTTTCCTCTCTAGGTGCTGTAGGAATGGGCAACCCCACCTCTAATGGCACCCCACCCCAGTAATTCAGCTGGAAGATAAAATACCACGGTCTGGGGATCCCATACTGCCCTGTGAAACACATCCAATTATTGACATTTTTTCACACAGACTAATTCAACACAAAGAGTGTGTTTACATGAACAATCATATACTTGTCATATGTTTAATCAGCAGAGAAGTTATAAAACAACTTCTGTTTGACATGTCTCAACACAGTCCAATGTTATAATGATTGACGTAGATATTTACCCTACTTTCCTAGATTTGTACCCCACTTTTGCTTTTTAAAAACCTTTACCATTGTTCTGTCAGTTCACTCAAAATCTGGCTGTGAAACAGGAATGTCTGGGGATTAAACGCAATAATTTAGATATCTTTTTCTTGCATTGTCTATTAATTTAATTGTAAGTTTTTTTTTTTAATAATGAGCTTTTTTTATAAATATGAGACTTGTGATGTACACTAATGTTCAGATTTTATTCTGCAAGGATGCATTCAATTGCATTTAAATACTTGTATTTTACAAAAGATTTCAAATAATACAATAATTGAAAATTAAATAATTACATTTTTATTCTCAGTAATATAAATAATTTCAAATAAATGCTATTCTTGTACTTTATAAAGAATTCTGGGGGGGGGGTATAATTTATATACTTATGTATATAAATTAATGTATTATGACAATATTACTGTTGTACTGCATTTTTGATCAAACAAATACAGCCTTAGTGAGCATAAGTGACTTCTTTGAAAGACATTAAAAAAATCTCACACAACCCAGAACTTACATCTAAACACACTCACTGACGAATCCACAAACACAGCTAGAACTGCATGTATATCATTTTGCGTTTGCTCACAGAAAGATGCTTTACCTGGAAAAACAGCTTCAATGTACCAAGTGGCCAGGGCATAGATGACAGCATCTACATACAGCATCACAATGGAGGTGGTAAAGTTGTAGCTGTCTCCCTCCATGGGGCTGGATCTCAAGTTAAACCACTGGATCCCCACACCCTGCTCTTCATACTGAGAGAAATACTCACAGCCAAAACCAAAGGCCACTGGAGACAGGAAGCTCTGCGGGGAAACAAGTCATTGCTTCAGATGTCTGGATTGCAGGGTTTGTTAGAAACAGACAGAAGTTTAAGCTGTCATTTTCTAATGATCTTCTTCTTTGCAGCTTTCAAATCTCATTCTCGTATATTATTATATGTGTTGTGTGAAGACGCGTGACGGCAGCAGCTCTCACCGCTAAGATCCTGTGTGTGCTGGTCAGATATTCTCTCCAGGCCACACACAGCACATATGGCAGGTAAAGGGTGAAGTAAATGAGTCCTCCACACGCTGCTGCCAGGTTAGCACGTGAGAAGAATGTGCTGATGAGGAAGCAAAGCATGATGGTTGCTGTAGCAAATGCAGTCAGGAAGAAGAAAACAACAGCCGGGTCACTGTAGGGTAAGATATCTCCCCACTGCAGGAGAGAGAAGAGACAGAGAGATCAAACAGGGCACTCTTTTGACAGATGAGGGAAAATAAGCTTTAAAGGGGCGTCATCAGAGAGCGCTTTGGGCTCAGGAGAGCTGTCACTTTGCTCACCTTAAGGGCGGCGATAAGGAGTCCAGCGCTGAACAGGAAGGGCAGGTAACTGCTGATGAACCAGCTGAGCCACAGCATCCCAGAGCTCAGGCCCATGATACGCATTGTCTCCTTCAGACGAGCTTCTTTCTCATAGACCACACCCTTTATGATCATAGCCACAGAATAGATCCACGCCAATGTCATAAACAGAGGCAAAGAACGATTCAGGACACGTATGAAACTAAAAAAAGAGAAAAAAAGGTAATTGACAAGTTTCTAAAATTGAATGATTTTAGAATTTTATGACTCAATATCAAGTAAAAAATAATAGCATTTTAAGTGACATTTTAAATAACATTATAAATGACTATACTGTCACTTTTTATCAATTTAATGAATCCTTGCTGAATAAAGGTATTCGTTTTCTTTCTTTTTTTAAACTCTTAATAGCCCCAAACTTTTGAATGGTAGTGTACAGTTGATTATCTTAATCATTATATTCTATATGCTTTAAAATGGATTTTTAAACAAATATTAATTATTAATTCATGAATGTTCGGGGGGAAAATATGACATTTTACAGCCTCAACCAATCTTGCTTTATATGTCATAAAAAGGTAGCCTAATAATAATAATAATTGTTATAAAATAATATTTATTAATATGAATTATAAAAATAATGTTTAATAATACACATACAAAAAACAGAGTGATGGATTTAGCACAGAGTTATTGGTGTACATTGAGGAATAACGTGTGGTGTGAAACAGAAGAGTGAAACTCACACATCATCAACAAAGCAGGGGTAAGGCATCTGTTGCACGTATATGCCCGTGTTTGGCTCTTTACCAGTGAGCAAATGTGTCACAGCTCTCTCAACTAAATCCTGTACGTAAATAAAACCGCCCCAGACATAGCGAAGGTCACTGAATGGTTCAGCAGCCGGGCCTGGATCCCAAAATCTGTTAAATGATAAAACATGATATCAGCTTTAATAAATAGTTGACCGTGGAAGCACTACATAACTACATTTCTCTGTAAACTTAAAGGATTAGTTCACTTTTAAAAAAACTGTTGCTGATAATGTACTCACCCCCATGTCATCCAAGATGTCCATGTCTTTCTTTCTTCAGTCGAAAAGAAATGAAGGTTTTTGATGAAAACATTCCAGGATTTTTCTCCATATAATGGACTTCAATGGGAACCAGACGGTTCAAAGTCCAGATGAGCGTTTCAGTGCAGCTTCAGAGGGCTTTAAACGATACCAGACGATGAATAAGGGTCTTATCTAGCGAAACGAGCGTCATTTCTAAAATAAATAAAAAAGTTTAAGTTTTATAAGCACAAACGCTCGCCTTGCTCTGTTCTGTGATGCGCGTTCATGACGTCACGTAATACGCAATTACGTTGAAAAGGTCACGCTTCTTGACGTATGTGTGTTCCGGTTCAGAGAGGCGAAAAAATCCATCTCATTATATGTAGAAAAATCCTGGAATGTTTTCATCAAAAACCTTCATTTCTTTTCGACTGAAGAAAGAAAGACATGGACATCTTGGATGACATGGGGGTGAGTAAATTATCAGCACAAGTTTTTTTAAAAGAACTCATCCTTCAAGCGTATGTGTGGACATTTCAATATACTTGTCTTTGATCTTGTTTGTGCGGGTTACATCATCTATATCCATGCGGATCTTGTACTTGACATGAGGAGGCAAAGAGGATGATGAAGGGTCTGGGAGGAGGAAGACTATTCCGGCCCAAAACTGACGATCTTCCAGCAGTTCCAGGGCTCGTTCGACTAGCTCACCCTCCGTGGCCAAACCCTCGATTTTATTCAAAGAGAAGCACTGGAACAATACAGGGTATAGATAGACAACGATCAATATTAATGCAAGTCTCAAATGCAAGTTATTGGCAATATATGACAATAATAGCTATAAATTGGTTGACCCAGTCTGGCTCTAAAGAATCTTAGATCCATTTATAAAAGGTCATAGGTAAAGTAGTAGTCTTTATACATAGCAATTTTATTTCAATTAATAATTTTTCAATCTAAAGTCTACGTGCCATTTGTGACGTAATTTTAGTGATACACCTATATTAATTATTCATTAAAGTTTTCTATATAGTCCTTTTTCAAAGTGGAGTAACGTCTGGTTATATATTACTGGAAACTGTATGAGGTTGAAGTCAGCATTCAGTCATAATTCGCTGTATGTCAAAATTCAATGCAAATTGTATGCACAAGCCATTAGATTCCTGAACAACACATGAAACACTAACTCCCTACCATCCTCACTGACTGTTACCTTGATTGTTGCAACAATGTATATTTGCACACAAGAATTATGCATATTTTTGTATATTTAGTTTGCAAGTCTCCCTTACACAAATATACACAATATAGTACATACACAAAGAATGAATTTCATTGTGTGGTCTAAACCGTGTTGTTTTTACTGTGCACATAACAATAAATCTCTTGAATCTTGAATCTAGAAGACTAGCAAATAGTATAGATGGTGTAGGCAACTATTTGAAGTGTGTATCAATAGAAGAACAGGAGTTTGTGATGATGATCTAATCTTATGAGAATGTGATGCATTAGTGTTCTAGGATAAATATATATTCATGGAATTATGTGTTTCACATGGACTCTAAAGTTGTCTCTTCCTCATAGACTTATCCTAATAGTAATTCTTTACTTGAATCAAAATAACTTCCCCTCCCTCTTCTCTGATGACGTGTTTACTGGTGCGAGGGTAGGAAAACACATCACTTAACCATTCAATCAATCCCTAAATTGACAAAATCCCACCCTTCATCTTTTATTGTTCAAAAAGCCATTTCACTCGATGTACGTGGCGTATAGAAAAGACTAAAGGGAAGAAAAGACTATTAGAACTTCCGTTTCATCCCGGCTTTAAGGATACATACAGCACAGCCTTTTCACATCCATTACTAGTGTCCTTCAACAGATACCAAGCTAAATGTTTTACTGATTTAACTAGTCATAACATAAAGCAGGCAAGTACCTTAGTGAGTTCTGACAGAGTGCTGAAGGTGTTGTTTAAATCCTGGTATAGATCCAACCAGGTGGGCGGCGCTCCATTCCTACGGGGTGTACCTGGGTCAGGTGTTGAGAGGAACCGGGAAATGCGAGAGGCCGTCCAAGACGTGTTTTCCAGACCAAGGTTCACAACTACCGCCACCTCAGGCCTTCTCAGAAGATCCTGCAGAAGCCGAATTTCTACACTGCTCTCCATGAAGGTTTTGATTCTGGGACCCACTTCCTGCCATGCCTCCTGCACATCATTTAGAATCTGGAAGTCCTGAAACGTTTTGTTTACCTGGAGGAATACGAATTTCAGGATAGACATTGCATTTTTGAACAACAGACGTATTGCACACAGGATGAGGGGCGGTACCTGTGACATGATTGTACGGGTGACTGGTGTATCTGGTGTGAATAGCAGCTTTCCAATGAACAGTGGTTTAATGCCTCGCCACACAATCCGTGAGAGAGGGTTCGACTCCAGACTTCGAATCAAGTTTTCACAGAACGGAGCTATAAGTGAAAAGAAAATCAGACAGGGTTTGTTACTCTTCAAAGCTTGAAACTGTTTCAATGTCAAAATATTTTTTCCCCAAGTTACCCCTAATCTTTGGGTAGACAGCGAATAAATTCGATTCATGATTCATACGCTTTTAAATTCAATTAAAATTCCCTATTACTTCCAGGGTTTCCATTACTGAGTCAGTAAACCTATCCAAATATTTTAATATAATTTGATAAATTTAGTTTCTTCAAGGTCTAATATGCAAATAAATAAATAAACCCCTTAAATGTTTTCTGCTTGCCCAAATAAACAATGTAAAACTGCACTATTTTTTCATATAGAAAAAAATGGTGAGGTTTTCACACCATAACAACATTTTATTTCAGTAGCAGTGGCCACAGAAGGAGTTGGCAACTCGACTCGAGAATGTAGTGCTACTGTGAGAGAGCTGTCCACTGCTCAATTGACATCCTGAGGAGAGATCAAACATGAGGTGCTCAGAAATCTGTTTAAAAAAGTGTCAATAAAGGCCATTGCACACTGAGTCCGAAATTTTCATGTGTTTTTTCATATTCGTGATTCAGTGGCTCTGAATTGTCAAAACACCATTCAAACTGCTTGCTACGGATGCGAAAAACACAGAAAATCGAACCCGATCCGATTTTTTTTATGACGGATGAAAGTTTCGGAGGCGGTGTGCAAGCGTGATTGACATAACGTGAGGTCGTATTTATTTTTTAACGTGAGCGAATTTCGGACTCAGTGTGCAAGGGCCTTGAGGCTTACTGATGGAACGGAGAGAAAGCACAATCCAGTGAAAGGCAGTAAAGTGTGCAGCGTGTGTATGTGAGGGCACCAATGATGCCACACTACATCTCAATTAATTAATGCAAGTAACTAATTTAATGTTTATATACTTTTAATGTTATTAATGTTTATATCACGTTTAATTCGATTTTTTTTTCATTTTAAATCAATTCTTGACCGCAACAAATGATTCACGATTCAAAAATCCATGTTTCAAGATCGATGCATATGCATCGTTACACCCCTATAAATGAGTCCAACATCTTACTGGTGCTGTTGTTATTTTCAAGGTCTGTCTCCTCTGACACGTTTCTGCCCAGGATAGATTTGATGTCCTGGTCTTCATACCAGTTGAATGAAGGGATTCTCTCTCCCCCTGCCTCTGGGTGTCCACACATGATTCTGGAGAAGGCACGGAAGCTCTCGCGGGGCAGTGCTGAACGGTATTCAGGCGTCAGTAGCCTCATCTCTGAATTCAGCTCTGAGAAACTGGACAGAGAAGAGATCTGAGGGAGAAGAGAGAAACAGATTCTTTGCTGTGATGTGAAAATGGACATCTAGCATATTTGCATTAAAAATGTATTATTTAACTATCATCAACAAACCTGATCAAATGTTTTATGATAATGAAATCATTTTAAATAATTACATTTTTCAATGGTTTTGAAAGAAGTCTCATATAGTTTATTTGATCAAAATTACAGTGAAAAAATATAACAATTTAACCACTTAAAATAAACGTTTTCTAGGGTTTTCTAATTTAATATATTTTAAAATGTAATTTATTCCTGTGATGAAAAGTTGTATTTTCAGCATCTTACTCAAGTCTTCAATGTCACATGATCCTTGAGAAATCATTCAAATTTGGGGCTCAATTATTGGTGCTGAATTATTAATAATGGATATTATTATTTTAAATACTGAAAATGTTGCTATTTTTGTGGAAACCGTGACAAAAAATATTCCAAAGAACTTGAATTTCCATGAATTTGAAACAGATTATCTCTTGTAACATCATAAATGTCTTTACTGTCACTTCTTTACTGCTGAATAAAAGTAATTATTTCTTCTTACTTACCAAACTTTAGAATGGTAGTTTCCACAAAATATTAAGCACCAACATTTTCAATATTAATAATAATAAGAAATGTATATTGAGCAGCAAATCAGCATATTGGAATGATTTCTAAAGGATCATGTGACACTGAATCTGGAGTAATGCATCTGAAAATTCATCTTTGCATCAAAAGAATTAAATATTACATTTTAAAATACATTAAAATAGATAATAGTAATCCTAGCTATTCCAACTTTTGATCTGTAGTGATTGTCATGCAGTTTCATGGAGAAAGGAAAAGGCAAGATTAATGTTTCATTAGTACAGTAATTATGAAACTTTGGCATTAATATATCCCAAAACGACTCACATCATCCATAACTGATGCTAGTTCCTGAGTTACAGAGGAAACAGACCGACTGATGAGCCGGAGATCAGCCGCGTTTGCCTGCAGTCTGTCTCTCTGAAAGGAATTAATATAAAAAATAAAATAAAAACGTTCAAATATGAACCAGAGATTTCAGATGGCATTGAAACAAATAAGTACATTAACATTTAGCATATATACAATTCTCTTCCAGGAAAACGGCCCCAAAATACTAATGACTAATAATGCTAGATTTTGTCCAATCAAATCCTCTCTAGAATGAGAATGTCCCTCTTCCTGATACCACCTATCAGTGGTTCGGAGTGCATATAAAACCCCTCAAATCACATAATAATCATTTTACATGATTTGAATTATAGATATTGGTAATGTGCTGTGTGTATATGTATTTTAGAGTGTCTGCTTATCGAACAAGGCTTGGAAGGCAAAGTAAAGCTAAGAGTTTTGGTGCTTAATAGGAAAAGGACCTGCAGTCGATTTTGATATTCAAGGTATTATCAACTGGCCAGAATTTTGAGATTGCAATCGACATGAAGGACTATAATGCATTAAGAGCTCGCTCAAGTACAGGGGAGCTAAACCATTTAGTGCTTTGTAAGTGCTTAGCAAGATTTTAAAATGTGTACGATGTTTCATAGGGAGCCAATGCGAAGGTTTGCAAGGTTTTATAAACTGGATGTTACAGCTCAAACTTTAGCACATGCAGTATTGAGCGTAGGAATTTGACTCATGACTCCTGGATGAGGGTATTGTGCTTGGCAGGAGACTTTGAGGCAAGCAGGCTATCTGGCAATATATAAGTTAGGATATCCCATAGTGAGACACAGAAACTTTTAGCGTACTTGCGTAACCCCGGTTCTCTGACAGCATTAAGTGAGGTGTCTCACAAGATCTGTGCGAAGCAAGGAAAAGGTGTGCATACTTTGATTGACGTGAGGACTTTGGGTCGCTCCTCTTACACTGAGGGGTGGGGAAGCCACTCCCAGACACAACGTCATGTCTGCCAGCTCACTGGGGCTGGCGTAATGTAATAGGGCTTCTGAGGAAAACACGGAAAGGGCTTATCCTATAGTGAGACACCTCACTTAATGCTTTCAGAGAACCGGCTTACGCAAGTAACCCTTCTGTTCAGTGTTCACTGTATGCTGGTCTCTCAGCACGCGTTCTCCTGCCCCAGCTCCACCAGTCTAGATCTTCTGCGGGATATATGATGCATATTCAAACAGAAGAAGCATATCGTACATGCGTATAACATCGTGTCTGTGTCTCTAATGGATATCCATTAACATACTAAAGTTGTCATGATTTAAATTGTTTCAACTGATCTCCATTTTATAATGTAGGTTCAGATTTAATTCATTTTAAGACATCCACGTGTGATAAAAAAGGGAGAATGATAGTTAATTATTTCTAATTGGTCTAGTTTGCCAACCCAGCCTAAAAACACAAAGCAAGCACTACAAATTAATAGAATAACACAAATTATGTTTTAAATATGACAATTCATTTTTAATGGTTCCATGAAATAGACGATAAATTGTTTGTGATATTTACACTAGTGATGTGCGGATCGCGGCTATATCTGCGGACGCTGCGAATACTCTGTGGTCAAGGCGGGCCAAGTAATAATAAATAACATTCAGATTATTGTGGGTGGGTCAAGGGTCGATGAGATAAATCATTAATGATGGAAATATTTACTACATTATCAAAAATGTGAACATTTTTAAATGTAATTTTTCGTCAGGCACTAATTTGCACTCTCATTAAGCTACGCAGTTGGTGGGTGCACTTGTTTAAGCATTATGTGATATGTAAAGGCTGTGAAGTGCTATGATTATGACACAAGACTCATAAATTAGCCTATGCACAGCCTTTGCTTGGGACACAATTAAGTTTTGGTGCATGTTCGGGAAGTTGCAGTGACGGAAATAGTGACCATTTTAGTTTGAAGGGAGTAAATCCTGTGTTTAGGCTATTAAGGAAATTAAGTTTTGACAAAGAAGAACTTTTTTAAATTTAAAAGCAGCCTCCTTCAGTGTAATATGTTATCATATCATTACTCTTAACACTGAGAGTTAGAATAATTGTGATGTGATGATCGGGTGGGAGTCGGGTGCGGATATTTAAATCAGAGAAAATTATAAGTTTGGGTGGGTGGCATCTCTCAGTGGATGTACAGAAACTGCATCTTCAAAAACTTTGCTGTGGTGTTTTGAGCACTTCGAAATAGTGAATAATTTTGCAAAACAACTGGTTCAATTGATTTGAAGTTCTAAAAAAAAAAGCTTTGTTTCTCCCATCACTAAACAGAATAAATGCAGAGAATAGAAAGCATAAGCCCACTAACCGTGAGGATCTTGCTGAAGTCCAGCTGCGAGAGGAAGATCTGCTCTGCCATCTGCATTACATCCGAGGGCACAGAACACAGCGCCCCCTGGAGTTCAGGGAAAGAATCTCCTTCCGCAGTGGTAAGGTAAAGACCCAAGAGTGAAGCATTGCAGACGATATCAGACAGACGCATTTCTCCACCTGCTAGTGCAACCTTATGGACAAAAAAGGGTAAAACAAGATGTTCATGTATCAATTTACTATAAACATTTATGAAAGTGTTGATGTTGTATTGTGACATACATCCAAGAGTAATTGGATGTATTGATTATGGAAAAAGAAAAGAATTAGGGCAGAGACCCGATTATGTTCATTGGTTGTTGATTGGACTTAAGTGGACTAAATGATTGGAGAAGTCCTGCATACATCACCAGAGAAAAGTCTGTTGTTTCTCCGGAAGACATTATGATATTTTTATTAAAAATTAATAGATAAAAAAAATAAAAAAAACTGATAAAATCCGCAGCATACATTTAGAAAATAGATGGGACAAATTTTCATTTCATGCCGATTTTAAAGTCATGATGAAAGGAAAGTAGTGACTTCCCCCCCCCCCCCCCCAAAAAAGGAGTGTGTGTGTGTGTGTGTGTGTGTGTGTGTGTGCGTGCGTGCGTGCGTGCGTGCGTGCGTGCGTGCGTGCGTGCGTGCGTGCCTGCGTGCGTGCGTGCGTGCGTGCGTGCGTGTGTGTGTGTGTGTGTTTGGGGGGGGGGGGCTGCTAGGGTTCTGTCAACTTGTTGATTCGATGGAGGTAGATGGAACGTGAGCTTGCAGTCATTTGTAAGAAAGAGGCAGAGTTTAAGCAGACTAAATGATTGACATCATCAGAGTCTGTCGTTTCACCAGATTAAGCTATGAAATTTGATTAAGAATTATCTGATCAACATTTTTTGAAAAGATAACTAATGATTAGCTCTAACTAATGATGTAATTGGGCAGGGGGCAACATTGTGGTTGCAAATATAAGCTGCTAGTTTTATTTTTCAGATTTTCTCTTTGTATCAGGACAATGAATTTCTGTATAAAATAGAGGTAATCCAATCACATATTTCGGGTAAATACAAAAACAAATAAAAAACAATGCTTGCACTGTCAAGTTACATTCAGGTCATTAGGCCAGCCCAGAATCACGGTTTCCAGAAGAGGATTATAAGTGGAAAAAAGGTTCTTTCTTACCACTTGGAGGTTCAGTCGTGCCCTCAGTAACTGATCAACAGATGCTGAGGAGATGCTGGTGTTTGTCCGCAGGAAGGAGGAGAAGCTTTCATTGGCTCTGAGATACTCTCCAACTGGAAGATCTACAAAGATCAAAGTCCTGTCAGTGGGCTTATATTAAAAAGTTTATTTTGTTAATACTACATTAAGGAAAATGGTTTAACCTACTGGCCACATTTCGGCACAGAATGTGTACTTGCTGTTCTTATTAAAAAAAAGAGGTTTAAAAAAAAAAAACAACAACAGCCTTATTTCCTCTCTGCGAGATCTACCAGAGAAGCGTTCTCAGTTTGGTATCTGAGCACAACCTGAGACATTGTTGAGTCTAGCTGAGAGTCCATTGTAAGATTACTGGGGTCTTTAAACAAGTCTCCATTTCATATGTCTTTGAGAAACAACTGGGATATTGACCATCTTCTACAATGAAACATTTGATCAACATGTCGTACTTGGCCAGGCATCTGGTCTTTCCCCGAGCCTCTGGATAGCCTGCGACAGGTCCTGTAGGCCGGAGAGGGCCGTCCGGTTACCACTGATTGTCAGGACAGTCCTGATATCGACCAAAAGTCGAGAGAGTCTGAAAACGAGAGAATAAACCTCCATTAATGACCAAAGCCAAAGAAAAGAAAAATCATGATACAGTGATACTGAACAGAAAAGCATCTCACATGGAGTTGTCGAAGTTGCTCACTCGTCCGGGTGTTTCTCCTGAAGTGGGGTGATGAAAACAGGGATTGTTGACATTGCAGATGATGCCCTGAACCCATGCCAGTGTGCCAGCTGAGGGAAGGGCCTTGTTGGGAAAATGACCTGAAATGGAAAAAAGAAGCAACATTTAAATGTGAAACATTCAAAACATAAAGACATTTAAATGACCTAAAGTAAAAAAAATATTTTTTTTTTACATAAAAAAAAAGTATATTTTCTAACGATGTACACTTAGGCGCTACTTACATTTAAAAGAGTGCTACGGTTTTAGAATGCTGTAGTCACAAGACGCACATCTGGTGCACATTTACATAGAAGAACAATGGAAAAGCAGCACAACAGAATACAAAAATATGTTCTTTGTAAAAGGCCTCCTACCTACATGTGTACTGTACACTCAGATGAGATGATTTTATTGGACACCTTTATTTGCATAACGAATAAATAATGGATGACAAAAATGCCCGTAAATAGGGTGTGGTTGGTAAAATGGTATAAATATTCTCAAACGTTTGTTTTTGTCTGATGCTGCATCCACACCGTTAGGTTTCAGTATATAGTTTAATAAAGTTTAAAGTTGGTAATTGTGATCCTATTTTTTATTTTTTTTGCGACTTCTTGATTGAGAAAAAAATGAGAGTAGGACTTGGTTTTGTCCACTAGGTAGGAATCGACTGGATCATCGTATCATTGCTACGATCGTTTCCTGGTTGCTGGAGGGAAAGATCTGAAACTCGGCTGGCTTTCATTATCATCAGAGAAGAGACGGTGCGTGTTTTTGTTTGATTAAAGATCTTTTTTTTTTAAATAATGACATGCTTAGATCAATCATTTATAATAAATACTCCAATATTCCAAAACAAATTGTGTATTTTGATTGCATGGTGACTTTAACAAGATGGAAGCTAATTTCCACTTCAGATAAAAAAATAAAAATCCTCATTTTAAACTAATAAGAAATAAAGTCACAACGCTAACCAGCCACGACCCGTCTGTATCGGCACCAAAATATTCATCCAGACATACACCTCTACATACATAATAAATTGTAAATGTGTTCAGCATTCTGCAACAAATATTTGGTGTGTGTGTATATCAGTCTGCTTCAGGTGTGTGTATATCAGTCTGCTTCAGGTGTGTGTATATCAGTCTGCTTCAGGTGTGTGTATATCAGTCTGCTTCAGGTGTGTGTGTATCAGTCTGCTTCAGGTGTGTGTATATCAGTCTGCTTCAGGTGTGTGTGTATCAGTCTGCTTCAGGTGTGTGTATATCAGTCTGCTTCAGGTGTGTGTATATCAGTCTGCTTCAGGTGTGTGTATATCAGTCTGCTTCAGGTGTGTGTATATCAGTCTGCTTCAGGTGTGTGTATATCAATCTGCTTCAGGTGTGTGTATATCAATCTGCTTCAGGTGTGTGTATATCAGTCTGCTTCAGGTGTGTGTATATCAATCTGCTTCAGGTGTGTGTGTATATCAATCTGCTTCAGGTGTGTGTGTATCAGTCTGCTTCAGGTGTGTGTGTATCAGTCTGCTTCAGGTGTGTGTGTATCAGTCTGCTTCAGGTGTGTGTGTATCAGTCTGCTTCAGGTGTGTGTATATCAGTCTGCTTCAGGTGTGTGTGTATCAGTCTGCTTCAGGTGTGTGTGTATCAGTCTGCTTCAGGTGTGTGTGTATCAGTCTGCTTCAGGTGTGTGTATATCAGTCTGCTTCAGGTGTGTGTGTATCAGTCTGCTTCAGGTGTGTGTATATCAGTCTGCTTCAGGTGTGTGTATATCAATCTGCTTCAGGTGTGTGTATATCAGTCTGCTTCAGGTGTGTGTATATCAGTCTGCTTCAGGTGTGTGTGTATCAGTCTGCTTCAGGTGTGTGTGTATCAGTCTGCTTCAGGTGTGTGTATATCAGTCTGCTTCAGGTGTGTGTGTATCAGTCTGCTTCAGGTGTGTGTGTATCAGTCTGCTTCAGGTGTGTGTGTATCAGTCTGCTTCAGGTGTGTGTATATCAATCTGCTTCAGGTGTGTGTATATCAGTCTGCTTCAGGTGTGTGTATATCAGTCTGCTTCAGGTGTGTGTGTATCAGTCTGCTTCAGGCGTGTGTGTATCAGTCTGCTTCAGGTGTGTGTGTATCAGTCTGCTTCAGGCGTGTGTGTATCAGTCTGCTTCAGGTGTGTGTATATCAGTCTGCTTCAGGTGTGTGTGTATCAGTCTGCTTCAGGCGTGTGTGTATCAGTCTGCTTCAGGCGTGTGTGTATCAGTCTGCTTCAGGTGTGTGTGTATCAGTCTGCTTCAGGCGTGTGTGTATCAGTCTGCTTCAGGCGTGTGTGTATCAGTCTGCTTCAGGCGTGTGTGTATCAGTCTGCTTCAGGCGTGTGTGTATCAGTCTGCTTCAGGCGTGTGTGTATCAGTCTGCTTCAGGTGTGTGTGTATCAGTCTGCTTCAGGCGTGTGTGTATCAGTCTGCTTCAGGCGTGTGTGTATCAGTCTGCTTCAGGCGTGTGTATATCAGTCTGCTTCAGGTGTGTGTATCAGTCTGCTTCAGGTGTGTGTATCAGTCTGCTTCAGGCGTGTGTGTATCAGTCTGCTTCAGGCGTGTGTGTATCAGTCTGCTTCAGGTGTGTGTGTATCAGTCTGCTTCAGGTGTGTGTGTATCAGTCTGCTTCAGGTGTGTGTGTATCAGTCTGCTTCAGGCGTGTGTGTATCAGTCTGCTTCAGGCGTGTGTGTATCAGTCTGCTTCAGGCGTGTGTGTATCAGTCTGCTTCAGGCGTGTGTGTATCAGTCTGCTTCAGGTGTGTGTGTATCAGTCTGCTTCAGGCGTGTGTATATCAGTCTGCTTCAGGCGTGTGTGTATCAGTCTGCTTCAGGTGTGTGTGTATCAGTCTGCTTCAGGCGTGTGTATATCAGTCTGCTTCAGGTGTGTGTATCAGTCTGCTTCAGGTGTGTGTATATCAGTCTGCTTCAGGCGTGTGTGTATCAGTCTGCTTCAGGCGTGTGTGTATCAGTCTGCTTCAGGTGTGTGTTTATCAGTCTGCTTCAGGTGTGTGTGTATCAGTCTGCTTCAGGTGTGTGTGTATCAGTCCTGCTTCAGGTCGTGTGTAAATATCAATATCTGCATCAGGTGTGTGTATCAGTCTGCCTTCAGGAGTGTTGAATCAATCTGCTTCAGGTGTGTGTATCAGTCTGCTTCAGGTGTGTGTATATTCAATACTGCTTCAGGTGTGTGTATAATCAGTCTCTGCTTCAGGAGGTGTGTATATAATCCTCTGCTTCAGGTGTGTGTATATCATTCTGCTCAAGGTGTGTGTAATCAGTCTGCTTCAAGGTGTGGTGTATATCAGTCTGCATCAGGTGTGTGTGTATCAGTCAGCTTCAGCGTGTGTTGTATATCAAGTCTGCCTTCAGGTGCTGTGTATATCCAGTCTGCTTCAGGCGTGTGTATATCAGTCTGCTTCAGGTGTGTGTATCAGTCTGCTTCAGGCGTGTGTATATTCAGTCTGCTTCAGGCGTGTGTATATCAGTTCTGCTTCAGGTGTGTGTATATCAGTCTGCTCTCAGGTGTGTTATATCAGTCTGCTTCAGGCTATGTGTATATCAGTCTGCTTCAGGTGTGTGTATATCAGTCTGCTTCAGGTGTGTGTGTATCAGTCTGCTTCAGGTGTGTGTATATCAGTCTGCTTCAGGTGTGTGTATATCAGTCTGCTTCAGGCGTGTGTATATCAGTCTGCTTCAGGTGTGTGTATATCAGTCTGCTTCAGGTGTGTGTATATCAGTCTGCTTCAGGCGTGTGTATATCAGTCTGCTTCAGGTGTGTGTGTATCAGTCTGCTTCAGGCGTGTGTGTATCAGTCTGCTTCAGGTGTGTGTGTATCAGTCTGCTTCAGGTGTGTGTGTATCAGTCTGCTTCAGGTGTGTGTATATCAGTCTGCTTCAGGCGTGTGTATATCAGTCTGCTTCAGGTGTGTGTATCAGTCTGCTTCAGGTGTGTGTATATCAGTCTGCTTCAGGCGTGTGTATATCAGTCTGCTTCAGGTGTGTGTATCAGTCTGCTTCAGGTGTGTGTATATCAGTCTGCTTCAGGTGTGTGTATATCAGTCTGCTTCAGGCGTGTGTGTATCAGTCTGCTTCAGGCGTGTGTGTATCAGTCTGCTTCAGGCGTGTGTGTATCAGTCTGCTTCAGGTGTGTGTGTATATCAGTCTGCTTCAGGTGTGTGTGTGTATCAGTCTGCTTCAGGTGTGTGTGTATCAGTCTGCTTCAGGCGTGTGTGTATCAGTCTGCTTCAGGCGTGTGTGTATAAGTCTGCTTCAGGTGTGTGTGTATCAGTCTGCTTCAGGTGTGTGTATATCAGTCTGCTTCAGGCGTGTGTGTATCAGTCTGCTTCAGGCGTGTGTGTATCAGTCTGCTTCAGGCGTGTGTGTATCAGTCTGCTTCAGGCGTGTGTATATCAGTCTGCTTCAGGCGTGTGTGTATCAGTCTGCTTCAGGCGTGTGTGTATCAGTCTGCTTCAGGCTGTGTGTGTATCAGTCTGCTTCAGGTGTGTTCTGCTTCAGGTGTGTGTATCAGTCTGCTTCAGGTGTGTGTATATCAATCTGCTTCAGGTGTGTGTATATCAGTCTGCTTCAGGTGTGTGTATATCAATCTGCTTCAGGTGTGTGTATATCAATCTGCTTCAGGTGTGTGTATATCAATCTGCTTCAGGTGTGTGTATATCAGTCTGCTTCAGGTGTGTGTATCAGTCTGCTTCAGGTGTGTGTATATCAATCTGCTTCAGGTGTGTGTATATCAGTCTGCTTCAGGTGTGTGTATATCAGTCTGCTTCAGGTGTGTGTATATCAGTCTGCTTCAGGCGTGTGTATATCAGTCTGCTTCAGGCGTGTGTATATCAGTCTGCTTCAGGTGTGTGTATATCAGTCTGCTTCAGGTGTGTGTATATCAGTCTGCTTCAGGTGTGTGTGTATCAGTCTGCTTCAGGTGTGTGTATATCAGTCTGCTTCAGGTGTGTGTATATCAGTCTGCTTCAGGTGTGTGTATATCAGTCTGCTTCAGGTGTGTGTATATCAGTCTGCTTCAGGCGTGTGTATATCAGTCTGCTTCAGGCGTGTGTATATCAGTCTGCTTCAGGTGTGTGTATATCAGTCTGCTTCAGGCGTGTGTATATCAGTCTGCTTCAGGTCAGTAACTAGTTGGCACGTCTGTTCTTCCTATGTGGAGTAGCGTATCAAATTAATGAAAGTATCCTTAAGTTTAAACATGCTAATCTGAATAGCCTTTATATACAGCAGCTCTGTTATAGACATGACTGTTTTCCTCACTGGAATTCCTCCACGACTTGCTATATTCATAAACAACATTCAGAGGCAATAAATACTATATTAAGGCATTGTTAAGATGGCATTCTATGCTTTTGTCGTGGATACGGAAGTCGATTAGAATATAAAATGTACAAAATGTTTTTCAGAAACTATAGCGCTAAGACCCAGAATGTGCCCAAACTAAATTTACAACCAGGAGCCACTACTGATAGAGTCACAATTGTGAGATACACAGACGCACCTTTTTTTTTACTCTGAAGTGGAAACAGGCTTCGATAGGATGGACATTGAAAGGTGAGAGGTAGAAAGTTTATAACATAAGCCAGTGTAGCTGTGTCTGCCTGGTTGGGATGCTTAAGAAGAGCAATGTTAAATAAATAAATAAACCCATGACTTCCATCACCTATGATATCTACCCTTATTAGAGGAATGTGCAACATTCATTTCATTCATTTTAAAAATTCAACACGCCATTGGGACTAAATTTTCTTCAGATGAGCCGTAAGAAAGGTCATGCTAATAAACAATGTCACAAGGGCTCAACAATGTCCTGATTTTCAGTGTAGCTAATCAGCTTAGCTTCCCTGCCACCTGCCAAAAGAGGAGGGCACCACTCTCGCTCACAGGGCGTCACTTACACTGGCTCTGTTTAAAGGGCGGGTGTGATTGCCGGACAGCAATGAGGATGAGGAAGAGGAAGAGCGGCCACAAAAGTTCAATAATCAGTTGGACCTATAAGGAAAGATAAAGAGACAAAAAAAAAACATCATGTTTAATGACATTCCTCACTCTATACCAACTGTCGAGTGTTTGACAGAGAGTGTAAGTGTTTAGCGGCTGGAGGAGTAAAGACACGTCACCTTGTTTCTCCTGCGGTACGTGAAGTTTTTCCACAGCAGCAGATAGAGCTGAGTTCCAATGGCCATGATGGACGCCACACAACTACGCAACCATGGTAACAGAGGAAACCTACAACAAGAAAACGGTTCTATTCTTTCACCGTGCAAATACAATGACTTCACACTCGAAGCCAAGAAGCCTTTCAATTCAGTTCAATTCAATTCTCAATTCATAGAGACTTCTTCAATGGAGGACAAAAGGAGATGATATGCATATTTCACTCCATACAATTAAAGTTACTGGTGACCAGGGGCTGTCAATCTAAAAAAAAAAAAAACTTCTGAATCAAAACGATAGTTTTTCTATGAACATTTTTGATTGTAGCTCTAATTATGAGCCTGAAGCCTGGAGCTTCTTGGTTACAACAAAATGTTAATTTGGGGGTGAACAAACCCCTTTAAATGAATGGATGAGTTGTTGAAAGTTAAAAAGACATGATCTCTTCAGCTCTGACTGTAAATTCCTTTTCTTGAAATCCTCATTATACTAATTGGCTTAACAGAGCCAAGACAAATAAATCTCCTCTAAAATGGGAACAGAAAAATACAGCTTGTGTAACACAAAGATAATGTAAATGTAATGACTGAAATTATTATGGGCTGCTTTTGTTTTAACAAAACATAAAAAAAATTGTCTACACTGATTTTAAATCCTGAAATATATACAGAACTATAGACTGTTTATTGTAACTGACATAATTATTCACACTCTTTACGCATACACTAAACAAAATATTATAGGCCCATTTAAAAAATAAGGCCTCGTTTGAGCAGTATATTCTACATATTTTCATTAGAAATCATTGTTACTTTTCCCTTGTATTCTATAATGCACGATATACTTTAGGATGCAATAATTTGTCATTAATATTTAATGAACCGATGCAGGTCATAATAATTTCGAATCATTCACAGTACCGTAGCTTTAACTTTCGCTATTGATGTCTATAAACAACACATTATTCACCGGTAGAATGCTGTTACCTTTCGTTTTATCCAAAAGTTAATTATCCTCATGAATTTAGTCTGGTCTGCTGCAGTCTTTCTGCAGTCCGTGGCCGTGCGCGCTGCCGGTGTTACAAGATCACTTTAGGGAAGCACCAACATGGGCGGGGCTTCCATTCAAAACATCGAAACCACATTGAGCTTGTAACCAATCGAGAGAGCTAAATTCAGGATATGTAGCCAATCATTTGCTTTGTGTTCATTTAGCACCCGCCTACTTAGACTTTACATAAGTACTGCGCAATTTCCGGGACCTGTACAGTGAGCCTGTCTGGAAATGTAATTATTGTTATATTTGTATATATCTTATAATTCTGCATATATCCTGTGAGGATTGTCGATATCTTGAAAAATAAAGATATAATATAATAAAGAAGTTAAAATAATAAGTATAGAAAATAAAATGTATTTGTTAATAGTAGTTAACTTCATCAGTTAACATGGACTAAGAATTACCAATTCTTCTACAGCATTTATTAAGCTTAGTTCATGTTAATTTCAGCATTTACTAAAACATTAAAATAAAAAAGATGTAATTGTTAACATTATTATTATTGAATATAATTATTATTAACATTTTTACAGCCTTAGAAATGAAACATTTTTTTACGTCACTATTGTGAGCGGTGGGATTAAATGGGTTTAAAAAATGAAACATTAAATGAGTTTTTTTTTTCTTACGGTCACTGTTGTGACCGGTGGGATTAAATGGGTTAACCAATTTAATCCCACCGGTCACAATAGTGACCGTAAAAAAATGTTTCATTTCTAAGACTATAAAAATGTTACTGAATGTTCTATCAATGCATTTCCAGCAGATATTGAAATAATAAAGGGTCTCAATGAAATATGTGCAGTGTTGCATGTTTTCTGTAAATTGTCACATGACCAGAGCAGTTTACTTCCTCTTTGCGCCAAGAGAAGAAGATGGCAGCAAGAAAGGTCCCAAAGAAAAGGTTATTAAAGTATGTTAACATAAAGATAGGACATAGATTTTTGGTACACATCATGTTTAAGGTGTCTAGTATTGATATATGCATTTGCAATTACTCAACTTGTCACCGGCAACAATAGTGACCGGTGGGATAACCCATTGTATCTACATGCTAATACACATAGGCTAACTGTTCTACCTTACTTTCTGCTGCTACCTAACTTTCTTCCTAATTTTACACACAGACACACACAGAAAAACACACACACACGCACACACACGGACCCAAGGAAGACTAGCTAGCTAGCTAATTCTGCTGCTACCTAACTTCCTACCTACTGCAACTTTCCACACACACACACACAAGATACTATCCCGTGGCCTCAAGATGCTATCCCGAGGCCACAATATGCTATCCTGAGGCCACGGGATGCTATCTTGAGGCCTCGGGGTGCTATCTTGAGGCCTCGGGATGCTATCTTGAGGCCTCGGGATGCTATCTTGAGGCCACAATATACTATCCTGAGAACACAGGATGCTATCCTGAGGCCACGGGATGCTATCTTGAGGACGCGGGATGCTATATTGAGGCCACGGGATGCTATCTTGAGGCCTCGGGATGCTATCTTGAGGCCTCGGGATGCTATCTTGAGGCCACGGGATGCTATCTTGAGGCCACGGGATGCTATCTTGAGGCCGCGGGATGCTATCTTGAGGACGCGGGATGCTATCTTGAGGACGCGGGATGCTATCTTGAGGACGCGGGATGCTATCTTGAGGCCACGGGATGCTATCTTGAGGACGCGGGATGCTATCTTGAGGACGCGGGATGTTATCTTGAGGCCACAATATACTATCCTGAGAACACAGGATGCTATCCTGAGGCCACGGGATGCTATCCTGAGGCCACGGGATGCTATCTTGAGGACGCGGGATGCTATCTTGAGGCCACGGGATGCTATCTTGAGGCCACGGGATGCTATCTTGAGGACGCGGGATGCTATCTTGAGGACGCGGGATGCTATCTTGAGGACGCGGGATGCTATCTTGAGGACGCGGGATGCTATCTTGAGGCCACGGGATGCTATCTTGAGGACGCGGGATGCTATCTCAAGGCCACGGGATGCTATCTTGAGGCCACGGGATGCTATCTTGAGGACGCGGGATGCTATCTTGAGGCCACAATATACTATCCTGAGAACACAGGATGCTATCCTGAGGCCACGGGATGCTATCTTGAGGCCACGGGATGCTATCTTGAGGACGCGGGATGCTATCTTAAGGCCACGGGATGCTATCTTGAGGCCACGGGATGCTATCTTGAGGACGCGGGATGCTATCTTGAGGCCACAATATACTATCCTGAGGCCACGGGATGCTATCCTGAGGCCACGGGATGCTATCCTGAGGCCTCGGGATGCTATCTTGAGGCCTCGGGATGCTATCTTGAGGCCTCGGGATGCTATCTTGAGGCCTCGGGATGCTATCTTGAGGACACGGGATGCTATCTTGAGGACACGGGATGCTATCCTGAGGCCACGGGATGCTATCTTGAGGCCTCGGGATGCTATCTTGAGGCCTCGGGATGCTATCTTGAGGACACGGGATGCTATCTTGAGGACACGGGATGCTATCTTGAGGACACGGGATGCTATCTTGAGGCCACGAGATAGTTATAATTATTTTTTTTGACAAAGTGGGACTAGGGGGACTCCGTACACACACACACGCACACACACACAAACACAAACACACACACTGCACAGGTCAAATAGACCTATATTCAGTCTGTCCAATGGTTGATACAACACAGTATCCCACCGGTCACAATTGTGACCGATCATAAAACACACTTTTTCACACACTTTTCCTTGAAAATTTCTAAAAATTATGATTGATTGTTTCAAAGGGATACTAATGACACATGATTTGGATATTTTTGTGTCTGGGAAAAATTTGGGATTAAATGGGTTAATACACAGTTGGATTTTTATTAACTAATGTCAACAAAGATGAACAAATACTGAAACAAATGTATTGCTCTTTGTTATTCAATACATTAACTAATGTTAACAAATGAGACCTTATTGTAAAGTCAAGTGTTACCAAAATATAAGATATACCTTAGAACAGTACTATAGCTTTTTTTCCTCTTTAAACAATTAAATACAAATCAAGAAAGAATGTCTTTATGTATCTTTAATAAACATCCAATACAGCAGTTATTAAAATATACCTCTCTCTATATTGCTAAAAACAACCCTGGCATAAACAAGGTCCGTTCATTTTTACAGGCACTAAGTCTTGAGCTCTGTAAAGAGCATGTAAACCCTTAAAAGCACTGAACATCAAATCCGTAATGAGATACTGCAGAAGTGCTGGAAGCTTGAGATTGAAGGCTCAAGATTATTTATGATTCATTTTAAATGTGTGTATTGAAATGCATAGTCATTCAAAAACGAGGCTTGTCTTCAGGCACATTGGCTTAGCAGCAAGAGCAAAAACAAATGTACACATAATAACCAGCAGTTAAATAATCAGCTCTAAAACAGCTTTAAAATTTAGATCCATGATCTTTGTAACATTGTACACTGTTCAGCTTTAATGCACCTGCTAAAGGACAGAGTTTAAATAAAATCACTTCTCTACACTTCAGTCAAGTGTTCAGTGGTAAACTTGCATGTGACGAGAACACCTGAGGGGATCCGCCTCCTAAAGGAACACGGGCTGATCTAGGCCAGTCAGGAGACGGTAGGTGGATGTTGGCATAGTCTTCAGATGAATCTGTTACAAATTAGATAAAAGTTTACTACTAATGAACATTTTTCCCATTTATTTTTTAAATGCAAGCTAAGCTCCTATTGTGAACGATTCATCCACGTAATCATAAAGTCATAACTGGATCTTCTGGGTGAAGCTGTCTAGTGTTGCAGAACTTCTCCAATAATTTAGTCAGCTAAAATGTTCATCTGTCTCCATTTTTGTGTGTCCACATCTCAAAATCGAATCAATGACAGATCCATTCAACCAAGTTCATACCCTACATTTATTTTTTAATAATCTGTTAGACTTGTACGTCACAACCATTTAATTGTGAAAAAGTAAATTGCAATTTTTTTTTTATTAAATGTAATTAGAATTTAATAACCAGAAAGAAAGCTATACTGGTTATGGTTTTTGACTCAATTTTTGTTTTATGTAGTCTGAACAGCAATAAATCCCACTAAACCAGATCCAAACCACATCCATATTTGGTTTGAAATCTGATTTAAGACAGATGTTTTGAATCTGAATGATCAGATCCGATTTCTAGAAGTATTTTATTTGCTGTAGTAAAAAGTGTGCAATATTGTTTAAAGTGAAATACACTCCTCCTACCTCTCCTACAGCACTGGACAGGAGGTGGATGATCTTCTCGTGAGGTGTAGCAACGACACTCTGTCCATTGATCTCAATGATTCGATGACCGACCCGAATGCCGCCCCGCTCAGCTATTCCTCCTCGCATTAAACTGCAGATCTATTGCAGAAGTCATGTTAACAGAAACAGAATGTCATATACTCAACACAGCTTACCAACACAGTGGTTGTAAAGAGTTGCTTACGATCCCGTCCTCCACGCTGAAGCCCAGCTGATACTTGGGGTCTGGACGCTTAATGATCGCCATTGTGACAGGTGGACAGTGAACGATGCTGAGCTTTATCATCGACAGGCTCTTTAGATCCTGGCGTAAACGAAAAATCAATATTTTGGCACGAGTGTTTTAATTGTTGTGGAATGCTTCATTTCTGGTTGGTCTTACTCGTATGACACTTTGGCAGGTGGCGATGGGGAGGCCCACCAGACTGGTGCCATTAACAGACATGATGCGATCCCCGATGCTCAGCTCGCCGGACCGCTCTGCAGGGCCGCCGTGAAGCAGGTTGGCCACCACCACTGTCGGCAAGATAGAGCCCCAGCCAGACTCCACAATTGCAACGCCTAATATCTCTCCTGCCTTTTTTGATATGCACACCTAAAAATAAAAAGAGGGGAACGGGTTTTATTCACGCTATCTAGCTAGGTGTGGGCAATATGACCAAAATCTTTCATTACGATACGAGTGATTTTATTTCATGAGAACGATATATCCCGTTTATTTTAATGAAAAAAAGTAAAATAGAAAAAAATCATGTTTTTAAACTGCAAGGCTTAAAAACACATTCAAATAATATAATTGTGTGCAATGTCACGTGAGCGTAACCACAACAGAGACTGTTATCCAAAATCTCTACCGGTTGACAAATTTCTACCAGTTTAGTGTCTACCCCTATATATCTTGCCATATTAAAGTAAAAAAAAAAAAAAGCAACAGCTTTCAGCACAGATCCACATAGAGGGCAAGACATCCTCACCTCTCTGTTGTTTTCAGAGCGAGAAAAGTGAACCAGGTCTCCGTTATAAAGTTCCTGAGTGCCGAGGTAATCGCTGTACTCGCCTGGCCTCAGATCACTAGCTTTAATTCCGTTAGTGTACAGAAACTGCTGGTATGCAACGCCAAAAGCCTGACCGATGGCCTGTGCAATGATATGAGCCTAAAGACGACACACATAAGTAGTAAGGAATTATGAAAGTTAGATCAAATTAAAATCTCAAAAGACATCTTTACACGTAAATGTATAATAAAAACCCTATAATAATGTCAATGTAACATTTTTACCAACTCTTTGGTAAACAGGTGGACATCACACACAAATATGTGCAACATTTAAGAGTGACTTCCAACACGTGAAATCAAACCTCTTCAAATGATTCAAAGCGCAGCAGCAGGTCTTGTCTTTAATGAGCCCACGTGTCACCTCTGTTTATCTCTCAGCACTGGCTTCCGGTTGCGGCTCGCATTAACTTCAGGACATTGGTGCTTGCCTACAGAACAGCCACAGGCTCTGGACTACATATTTGACTCACATCATCTGAAGAAAAGACGTGACAAATCATCCAGCACTTCTTCGGTGGTGCTGCAGAGGTAGCCGCGGAGTCCGCTGATTTGCGACTGGCTGGCTTCCTGCGGGCCATCAAAACTACGATGTTCCCAATATCTGCGATGTATGAAATCATCTGCAGAGCATGGTCCATCATGGCCTCCTGGAAGCAAGAGAGAAATCAGCCGCACTCACAGACTGAACTCAAGTCAAGACATAGGACTGTCAGGTGTGTCTTTTGTCTAACCTGTGTGTCAGCACTCAGTACTTTGATTCTCTGTGTGGAAATGAACAGATCCACCTCCGTCATAGGCTGAGACTCTCCTTCAGGTGCCTAGATATCATAAATGCACATATATTGTTGTATTAGCCATGTTAATACCGGCAGTCAAACTAGATCTGTAGCAGTTGCCTGTGTAAAACACCAGTGAAAAGGTGTTGTGGGCGGTTTCTTACTGGTCCAAGTAAAAGTGCCACTAATATATTCAATAGGTTGAAAAAAAACAAAAAACAATCAGTAATGTTTTGCAATGTCTTGTATGCTATCGTTTTCCAGCAGAAGTGTTTAAGTGTTAAAGTTCCCGTTAAAATATAATAACTGTATAATTTTCAGCTATTATTGCAGAATTTCCTTTTATAGAAAACTTAGCATTTCATGAAAAAAATGTGTGTCAAATTTATAAATAATTAAATGTAAACATTATTTAAAAAAAAATAATACATGCAAAATGATGCTTTAGTAAATGAATAAATTAATTTCAGTGGCCTGCAGAAATAATCTTTATCGTTGAGTCCTATTGTGATACTTGATTTAGCAAACAGCTTTTTTTTAAATTGCTTTTTTAAATAAATGATATTCTTTAACCTTGATACGATCCATAGCTTCCTGTGCTTGGGCCATCCGGGCGTTAGTGGAGGGATTTTTCTCAGACTGTAATTGTGTAGATCCCAGATATTTAGCTCCAAAGATCACCCCATCCAGGAGGTCTTCAGGGTCACATGGTCCAGGCACTTAGAACAACAACAAATGACATTATTTACCATCTACATCACAAGAGCTCTGAAAATAAATACAATAGGTAAATACTTTACATTGAATTTCATACCATTCTTATAAGATGGCTGTGTCTCAGATTCCTGTTAAAAGAAAAAAGAAAATCAAATAAGCATCTAAACTCTGACGATTCCAATGCAAAAGCTCAATTTCCAACTTATGTGGAAATCCAAAACTCAAAACCATGATATGGTATATGATGTCATACATGATGTTGAAAGTCTTAGATAACAATACATGATGATGAATCTGAATAGGTGCCTAAGGATATGGAGGTAAATGCACAAAGGTTATTGGCCTTTTTTTATTATACAATTTTGACTATTGCTTGCAATGCTGAGTTTATAATGTTATAGAATTACAAGTTCATACACAAATGACACTGACATATTTTATGGCATTGCAAGTTGCTTTCAGTTAAAACAGCTCAAACATGCATTTTAGTCTGGGACTACGCCTGTCTTTGTTACCGGGGGGTTATCTCAGAATTCAGAGAAAAAATCTGAATTTTTAAAAACCTGCAAGAAAAAAAAGTCTACATTTTGAGCTATAGCCTAAACACACAATTCTGAGAAATAAAGTTTGAATTATGAGATGTTCATTTACAATATCCAGATAAACACGGAACTGCTATAAATAAAGTCAAAAATATATAGTCGCAATTACCTTAACTTTTTATTCTATGACAGAAACTGACTTCTATAGAAACAGCCGTGTAAAATGCTTTAAATGAGCTTTTCTGTCAAAAGTCTGAGATTTTAAAGGGATAGTTCACCCAAACGTGAAAATTACTTAAGTCACCCTCAAGTTGTTCCACACCCGTACTATGAGGTTTTTCCTCTGTTGAACACAAAAGATGATATTTTAAGGAATGTTGGTACCCAGTCAGTTGCCGGTGGCCATTGACTTCCATAGTAGGAAAAAAATACCATGGAAGTCAATGGGTGCCGTCAACGGTCTCGATACCAACGCGGTTTTTTTCTTATTCTTTTTTTTCATTTCTTATTCTTTTGTGTTTTTTGTGTTCATGGTTGGAACAACATGAGGGTGAGTAAATGATGACAGAATTTTAAGTATTGGGTGAACTATCCCTTTAAGTAAGACTATCCCACATCTACCTTAAAATGGAACAGCCTAACTAAATGCAATTAAAGAAAACTAAAAAGTCACCATATCATTGTTTGGGGAGACGGACTGATCCACGGTCCGGTCTTCAGACGCCGCCCACTGATCCTCCTCCGTGATTCTTGAGACCAACAGCTCATCCTGCAGGTGTCTGTGCCAAGCATCCTCGCTGTGAGATATGGAGATCATCTCATCTGCATCACTGCTCTGCCTTCTGGGAGCTGGCTGATGTTCAGGGGTCACCAGGGGTGTGTGAACGAACAGCGACCCAGTACTGGGTACCTCAGGCTGTGGGTCCTCTAGCAGCTCCAGCAGATCTTTCTGATACTCATGGGAAAAGAGCAAAGCTTCAGGGATGTTCCTGTCAGCATCGGCACATGCTGATCGGACACTAGACTCAAGCCCTTGGGAGGAAGCGGCTGCCTCCGCTGAAGTGTGCGAATTATGCGGGGCGCCGTGATTGGCCGAGTGGGTGCAGTGGGTGGGACTATCGAACGGAGTCGATGGATGAAAAAGATGCAGTTGAGTGAGAAGACTTTGAATGTGTGAGTGTTCAATATCATGTTTCATACTTTTTTCTTCCCTCATTTCTTGATTCCACAATTTTCTATCTCTTTCCTCTGCATAATTCTCTTTTCTTTCGCGTTGTTCATCCTGTTTTTGAAAAACACTCATTTCAGGCTTGTTCTCACACATTTCTTGAAACAAAAGCTCTTCGGTTTTGTCAGAAGCTTCGCTGAAGTCTTGACCTCCCCAATCACTTGCTGCAGACATTGTGTCTTCATTCAATTCTGTGTTGTAAAATCCAGGAGCCTCAAAATCTCCTATCGAACAGCTTTCTACAACCAAACCGGCCTCACTGGAGGAGTCGGACCTCCAGTCCAATGGTGGAGGCTCGATTGGGTTATAGGAATCCAGATCCTCCAACTCAGGGCTCTGTAGATTTTCACTGAGCAAATGTGTGGATTCAGGAGGGTTAGTAGAGTAATCAGATCCATCAGGAGCCCAATATGCATCCGGTGCTGAAGCTTCGGGTTGAGACTTGGAGGAATCAGAAGAACTCTGTTCCAACTCCAAATCTCCATTGTAAAGAAAACCGTCCGCCATTGCTACTACTAGTAACTCTTAGCTCTAGTAATAACCCTTAAAAATCAGTCATTTTTTTCTCCAGAAGAGCCTTGATCCATGTAAGACAACCTAGATAAAAGATTAAGTGCAAGATTAAAACTGGTGAGTTTGAAACATACCCAAACTGTACCAGTCAAGGTTTTTATCATACATAGTATTTCCACATTTTATAATAATAGTTATCAAAAGCATGAAAAAAGCAAATGGAAGTAAGGAGGTATTCTATAGTGCCCAAGTATCAAGGTATTAGTCACTGCATCATTGTACAATCATAGTACTTTTTGGTAAGGTAAATCACAGCGTTGTCTATAAAGATAAAGTGCATTGTGTAACAACATAAGACACACACACACACACACACACACACACACACACACACACACACACACACACACACACACACACACATCAGCTGGGTTGACTTTGTGTACGTGGATGGATCAAAGTGCATGACAATATTTATGCAAAGCATGCAAATCTGATTTCTGATTATATAAACACACATATGAGAATTATCTGTAAATTAACTTCAGTGCTATTCAATAACGACTTACCTTTCATCTAGATCCCCAACAATAATCAGCAAACATCACGCAAATCCTGTCCAGTCGCTTTAATGGCTGGAGTTTGGAGCCGGTCAAAAGGATGTCGTGTTTCAGTGACACATCCTTAAAAACCGACGAGATTCATTTTGTTTAGAACGAAAAACTTGTATTCGGTTAACACTGTGTTATTGTGCAGCTTCTCAAAAATTTCACGTAGTTGAGACCATCTCCACTGCGCGTGCGCATCCGAACAAGACACGACTAATCAATCCATCGTGTCATCAAATGAGATACAGACTTTTCCATTCAAAACTTTTAAGACTTTTAAAAATGTAACTGTTAAATGAAAGGATTCTTTTACAGAGTCATTGAAAAAATAGTAATTTATTTCGCAATTATACTTTAAGCATTTTCACATTATTTGTATAAAAATTTTCACAAATACATTCATCCATCTACAATTGAATACAACATTGTTTTTTAACTATTCACCAAAATAGAAGTTAACAGAATTACAAATTACAGACTTATCAGTGAGTCTGTATAAATTGCACATTGTTAAACATAATTATTCATTATTAAATAATACATTACAAATAGTACCAGATATGTGTGTATAATGCTTTAGGTACATGCTCCTTGATCACTGGAGCTCATCTGTAGAAGACCTATCAGAGACGAGGCCGTTCCCATCACTCCCACCAACCATGGAGGAAACCGTCCAGCCCACAGAAATCCAGGCGGCATCCAATGAACGGCATTGCTGAGATCTGCCAAACTGCTCAGGATACTGAACACTTCCCCTCTGATCTGCCTCCGGAGCGCAGCTTTCTGAGAAAATGCCTCCTCCCTGTAATCGGACACAATGAGCCATTCTGTGTTTATGCAATAGGCAGTGAATATGTGAACACTGACATGCAGAACTAAACTTTAACACCAACCTGCTGTCAGCTGAACCTGACCATTGACACTTCTGCACTTTTCTCTTCAGAATCTGGATGGATCTAATGGATCTAAAAACAAAGATGTTTGCCATTTACCAAAGGCAAACGCATATTAATGTAAAGTCTGTAACCACTAGTGAAAATGTGTGGTTTGCATTTAAAGAAAAATAATACAACACTTCCTCACTATATCAATGTTATGACAATTTAATATATATATACATTTTTTTTCATATAATCTTTATTTTTTGTAAATAATTTTATTTCAAGTAACGAAAATGTTTTTATGGTTTTAGTTTCAGTTAACCATTACCATCAGTCAACCAGTTAACTTATTTACAAACTGCTGTTTGCCTACTATATAGTAATTCTATAAAACTTTTTCATTGGTGGATTTTGTCCTAACTTAGGCTATATAAAAACTTCAACCTAAAACTTTATTTTCAAGTTTAAATTAAGTTTTAGTATCTGAATTATCATTTGTATCCTTACTTTTTACGAATTCTGTTGTACTGATACTGAAACTGATTCTAATTAATGAGTGTGAATTGCGATACTAAATAATGAACAGAATTTGTTGCCTAATGTGTCAGACCGCCTTCCTTTTGTACGTTTGTGGGATTAATGTGTTTGACTATTTTGTGAATTGTATGTTGCAAGTTAATAAAATGAACTGTATGTTTTAAGTTTTTTTGCACATTTGACAATATTTGGTGATTTTTTAATGAAACAATTAAAATTAAATAAGAAAAATGTTGCGGATTTTTTAAATGAATCATGCCTAACATTTATTTGTCTTGCAGGATTAACAATTATATGCTTTTGAAACCTGAAATGTCCCCAAACACTCACTCAGTGAGTGAGTGTGTGTGTGTGTGTGTGTGTGTGTGTGTGTGTGTGTGTGTGTGTGTGTGTGTGTGTGTGTGTGTGTGTGTGTGTGTGTGTGTGTGTGTGTGTGTGTGTGTGTGTGTGTGTGTGTGTGTGTGTGTGATGGGTAGGTTTAGGGATAGGGGCAGTGTGTGTGTGTGTGTGTGTGTGTGTGTGTGTGTGTGTGTGTGTGTGTGTGTGTGTGTGTGTGTGTGTGTGTGTGTGTGTGTGTGTGAATCATCTCCGAATATAACATAAGGGAAATTAAACTAGACAGATGTCTAAATATATAAACTCATGACTTTGAGTACATAAGGGTTTGCTGGATTATACATATGAAGAATCATATTGTAGGAAAATTATGAAATGTATCATGTCACCTTTGTCATGCTCCTATTCTATAAAAACTGTTGTATTCTTTTTGCTGGTGGGATTCTCTCTGCAACTGGTCTGAGACCCTCCGGGGTCATCACTAACATCACTACTTTTACTCAAGTGATGTTTGAATGGAGGACTTTCTACTTTTACTGGAGTAATTTTTTATTTAGGTATATATACTTTTACTCAAGTATAACTTTTGAGTACTTTTACCACCCCTCAGGTTTAAATGAAAAAATGTTCAATATGTTCTCAGACTTCTGGAAGCTGCACACTTTACCGGAGTATGTTGAGGATGAGTGACATGCCCCAGAGGCCCGTGCTCAGCACCCACCACTTGTCAGATTTGGTTTTGATGAGCTCTGCATCTGCGGCCCAGGCGATGTGCTCGCAGGGGTAATACAACTGGTCAGCTATATTATTCAGAATTGACATCCAGCGCATCAAAGCGTCCTCCTCCTGAGAAAAAAAGGCCATTAAGTCAGAATTTCCTTCAAAACTCCAATGTTTCAATCAAACAGAGCCATCCTGTGTCCCCACCGAGGCTCCTAACCCATAGCTTGAGGAGTACGCCAGCATGGACAGGTCATCAAAGAGCCTCAGTGTGGTTCTGCAGTGACTCAACTGAGCGGAGAACAGCAGCAGACTCTTCCCCAGGGAAGACTGGGAGCTCTTCCCAGCTAGAAGTCCTCCTACCAGCTGAGAGCCATAGCAGAGGGTCCGTATCTAGACCCGGGGAAATAAATGATAATAAAATTGCAATACAAATCCTGCATTGATACCATCATATGATGTCACCATTCAGCATGTATGGATAACTGGGAATGAGTAATGTGCCTGGTTACTTAATTCCTTGTATATAGTGCATTTCTAACAAGATTTACAAAGAATAAGAATGCAGTGTAAATTCGTCCAACACAAACCGACAAGATTTTTTGACCAGATTTGCCCCTATAAAATCTCTTAAACATATAAATAATGATGAGAATAAAACATGTGAGGGATTATGATGTATTTTACAGTTTATCATTTTATTTTATATTTCTCATTCGTTTTTTTTTTTTATAAATTGTTTTATATATATATATATATATGTTGAAATGGCTCATATTTTTCGTCATAGAAAAATAGAACAGTTTCGTCATTTGCCACTTTTAAATCAAAGCTTAAAAAACACTTTCTTAATTTGGATTTTTAATGCACTCTCTTAACCTTCCATTGCATTATATTTAATTTATTACTTATTCTATTGCTTGTAATTGTATCGATCGCTCTTGAAACTGTACTATATCGTATTATCCTAGTACTGATTATTCTGTCCTCTTCAGCACTTTGGTCAACCATGGGTTGTTTTAAAATGTGCTTTACAAATAAAAAAAATGAATGAATGAATGAAAATGGCTCATATTATAAAATCTATCGAATTTACAGAAAAAGAAATGGGATTAATATCGTATTTTACAGTTTAATTTAGCATTTTATGTTGTATTATTTTTGTTAGGTTTGTTTTTAATGCAGTGCCTGCAGTTTTTTGATTACATAATAAAAGGGGTGAAATTTTTAGGCAATGAACGTTATAATATTTTTTGTCTATTATATATAATATGGGGTTCTTGTGAAGCGTGTAAATAGAAACTTACCACTTTATCTCTTCCTCTGTATGACTCTAACACACTTATGAAGGACTCGACTAAACTCTGCATGATTCGTGTTTAATTCTCATCTGCAGACACGAATCATTAGGGGACACTTACATATCTCAGACGAAAGATGTGATGTGGTACTACAACCATGAATAACTTTTCAGAATGTAAGAAATATAAAGCACTTTTAAGGCGGGGTTGCTTTTTAAGCTAATTTAACATTCATCCTTTTAGCAGCAGTCTTGCATTAGGTTGGTGGACTTCGTACAGGAAATGATTTATGTTCAGTGTTCACGTCACGTCAGACCAAAGCAACCAAGAGCCGATTTGACTTGTGTCGGGGAATTACGTCATTGGCCTTTTTTAATAGTGTAAAACCTACAAAATATTTGAATATTTAATAATAATGTTAAATAAAAAAAATTAAAACAATAATAAAAAGTCAACATTTAGTAGTTACTGCCTATATGTATATAAATAAATAAATGTTTGGGCCTTTACATACATTTGAAAAATCCTTATATTTATTTAATTATAACTGTTATGAGTTTCTTGTTTTGTGTTTTCATATTTGAAAGGGTTTCAAAGTACAATGTGAAATCAGAATTAGAAAATGTAATTATTTTTTAAGTATATTTATTTTTTAATTTTTAATTTATACAATGTGTATGTCTTGTGCATGTAAACTTTGTCAAAACAATTAACAATATAATTTTTTTCTTTAGAAAAATATGGGTTTTGTAAAAACAAAATAGTAATCTATCTATCTATCTATCTATCTATCTATCTATCTATCTATCTATCTATCTATCTATCTATCTATCTATCTATCTACCTATCTATCTATCTATCTATCTATCTATCTACCTATCTACGCGTTTACAAGTGAATAATGAACCACCAATAAATAAGTAAATAAATATATGAAATGAAATATAAAACTTTATTTTCTTTTTTTTAACAGTGCTGGAATGTCAATACCACAAAAGAGAAAGATCTAACAGTAGGTATTAAATCTAACAAATATTAAATCATCCCTATGATAATTACAAGTAAAAATCTTTACAAAATATTTTTTTTTCAATAATAATGTTCTATAAAAATTATTTCTACAATATACAAAACTTTGAGCTTTAGTTTCCTGAAGCAAATAGGTTCAAACCATTTCATTTGTGTTACAGGGAACAGGTGAGGTTCAGTCTCTTTTTATTTTCTCAGGTAAAAACACTTTTATATGGATGAGACCCATCATCTTCAAACAGGTCAGCTGTCATCATTGTCATATATATCTGCCATTAAACAAACAAATGCACAATTAATAAATCAAATCATGTTCATTTTTTATAATCATGTGCTATTGTAATTACAAATATTATAAATTTAAAAAAAGTTATACTACAACAGCATTAAAAAGTAAAACATTCAATTTAGGAGAAAAAAAAATGATGTACCTGAAGCAGTGTCAATGTCATCATAAACATCATTCTCCCTGAAAATGATAACAGAGAATAACATAAAAAGGATTAGTTTAATTAAGACATTTAAGTAGCTTTTATAAATGTGCCTTAAAGAAGAAACATTACTGATGTGCATCTTGAAACAAAACAACGGCACTGACGTATTTTTAGACATGCCAGTGCAAGTTGCTTTCAGTTAAAACAGCTTATGCCTTGCGTATGAAACCGGGGGATTGTGTATTACTGTACATAAATAAATGAATACATACTCATGCAGGAGGTAATTCAAGGGCACATATCCATCTGTGCAAAGACAAAAAGTAGAAAATAATTGAATCATGGTCAATTATTGTATTCAAAATAACAGCTGATCTTTATATCCCTGTGCGCTTGGTTTGAACTGGAGAAAGAAGGCAAAGCTTCAATAGCATATGTTTCCCAGCAGGGGGTGTCTGACTCACATTTCCCCTCGTGATTACGGCACAGAACTCGCTTCTTGCTGGTCTCCTGTATAACCTCAAGAATCTCTCCACGGATCACCGGAAGCTCTTTGTTCCCAGCCTTCTTCAAACTGGCATTAGGGTCCACCATCATGCTGTACAGGACTTGGATGGGCCCTTCAAACTGTTAAATAGTTTGATATCTTTTATAATTTACAATTTAAGACACCTTACAGCTTCTCATGCCAATGATCAAAAAGAATTGAAGCTAAACCGTGAACAAAAATGGACAAAAGACAGATTTACCTTGAATTTCTTTCTAAACTCTTTCTCCAGGTGCTTGGCCTTTTTCGGATCATGGCTAAACAAAAACATATGGTATTAATATTAACTCTCATATGCATGGTGTTCACTCGTGCACAGAACATAAAAAAAAACACTCTAACCATTCAGGGTGTGATGTTTATTTTGAAAGAAAAAGAGATTTGATTTGTTCTGGAGTCAAAAGAAACATTAAGCTTTTTAAAAAATAATTAATGCATATAAATTGTGATCATTATAATGATTAATAATCAATACAAAATCTGATGAACTCCAGTGGCCAGTTGCATAAACTGCTTAGACTACTCGTCATCTTTTTTTTTTCTTCAAGACTGTTTTCTACAGAGCCCCTGAGGGAAGATGGTGTTAAAACAACTTTGACCGCAAAGTTTCTTGAGGGAACGCAAAAAACATTTGCGAGAGAATTCAAAAGTATTGCCAAATAAGTTTTCCTCCTGTCTCATTTTTGTCCTTCTTCACTGTGTCCCTTTAGGGGCTCCGTAGGTTATAATTTTTTTAAGGCAGTAATATAAAAGGGTGTCTGAAAAGTAACACTAATTAGCCCTAACTAATTGCTAGTTGGTCAGTCTAAACTTCGCGGCTATGTTTAAGCCTCTGGCCTCAGGTTAGGGAAGCTAAAACAAAAGCTCTCTTTATCCTCTGTGGTAGTTACACTTTAGTTATCCATTAACATGCAATTCAAATGGGATTTAGAAAGTTTTGTTTAAAGCACATCAAGCTGAAGAGAGACACTTCAGCAGCTTTCATACATACAATAGCCTATGACACAAAAATAGCAAATAAAAGGAAAAAAAAAGAGTGTGATTGCTTGTTTTGTAATGGAACACAACACAGACATTTATGCCTTAAGGTGCGGTCACATCACTGAACTTTTTGCAGGCAAAAGCAGGTCCATTGTCTGTTTCCAGAAGTGTAGCTGTAGCGATGTACAGGCCTGAAGCACACATCACACAGAGCTCACTTTCAAGCGGCTTTCTGATGGTCAACGCAGCAAACCTACTGTACGTGACCAACTTGAACTCGCTGTGAAATCTGCATGGGGAAATCTTTCACCCTCATGCCAAATTCCTATTGAAACGACTGGTTTTCGCCGGCGAAAATTCCCCGAATAACTTGTGGCCGCACATTTAGTAAATGAAAATGAGTCTGTGATGTTCTAAGTCTAAGTCACGTCAGATTTTGGCAACCTAGGGTTTTTCAATTATTATTTTTTTCGGTCGTATTTTGTAGTTCCATTATCCGAGTGATCGACACTAAGGCACACAACAGTAGAACGCACTAAACAGACGGAAAAAAGGGGGTTCTGTACAGAACTCAGGTTCTTGACTCGTTTTTGAAAATCCCTTTATGCAAAAAAAATTCTATATAAGGAGAAATGTCTTAAATGATTGCATAATGTTTAATGGGTTCTTGTTTTGTTTTTTTCTGGTCATAACGTATGTTTACAACTGTTTGATTCACAAACTTTATTCAAAATAAACTATGATTATATAATTTAAATTAAATTCATAAAATGATCCCATGATAGAAACCCATAAATGACAGAACCCTTAAAGCCCCACTGACGTGCCTTGAAACGCGCAGCGTTATTTAGTGTTGACTTAAAGGTGCTCTAAGCGATGTCACACGTTTTTTAGGCCAAAACATGTTTTGTCACATACAGCAAACATCTCCTCACTATCCGCTGGCTGCCTGTCCCCTGAACACACTGTAAAAAGACGCGGTCTCTGCAGACACCCCAGGCTCCACAAACGGCAACAAAAACAAACTGGGCTAACCCGCACCACGAAACATAACAAACTGTTCCAGCCAATAACAGACAAGAAGGGTTTGGGGTGGGTTTGGGGGGTTAGTGCGCAAATGAGGAGGGAGGGTCGAGCTAGCCTCCGTTTTGTTTGACAATCCTTTAAACGTCAAGAAGTGACGTCACCCGACATCGCTTAGAGCGCCTTTAATTTCCACTGAAACAGGAACACAGTAATAGGTAATAACGTATCGAACAGCTCCTCCCCTTTTTTTAAATAGCCAATAAATAGCCAAATTGGTTTACATCAAAGCTCGCCCAGAGCCATTGAGCTCGGTAAAGCCCCAGTTTCCTCCAAATCTCGAACCGTTTCTCCTCCAAATCTACTCCATACCGCTTCAGAATACAGTCTGCGCCGACCTGCACATCTCTCACACTCACACACAATCTGAATGTTGATTTCATGGGGACTTTAAAGGTTCCATATGGAAACATTTCTTTTAAGAGTGCAATCTGTTCTCTCACAGCCTCATTTTTATTTGTGTAAAAATAAATATTGGTGACTACGGTCTATTTATTAAAACAAAAGAAAGAAAGATAATAGACACCTGATCTCTGGGGGAGGAGGAGGAAACTCATGGTCCACATCATCATACACATCTGAGAATAGCAGAACACAAACATATCAGTCCAATGCAGAAAAATCTTTGGAACGAGACTTTTCTTTTCAAAGATTAGTCTGTGAACGTTAACTCACCATCACTGTGAAAGCTGCTGCAAAGAGAAGAAAAAAGCACACAATATGAGACCCATCCTATAAGAAGCATCCTCTGTCTCCCTCAACACGAGGCGCGGGGTCTCACCTGTCCAGTTGGTCGCTGGAGCCGATATCATCATAAAATTCTGGGTCGATGGCCCGGCCTACAGGAGGGTGGAAGGACGGGGTGGCTTGACCACGGATTTTACGCTTCACTTCCTCATAATCCACATCCACACAGGAGTTACTGATGTAGCCACCTGCAGTGGTTAACACATATTCATAACTTTATGAATATTTTACAGCGTTTTCTTTGGTTATCCAGCCAAGCTGATAGACTTTAAAGAAGATTCTGAGTTATATTGTAGTTAAATATAAGTAAAGCTTTGTGACGAACTGGAAGTAGAAACAGATCCTTTTTTTCATATTGTAACATATGTAAACGTGAACTGGAATATCGAAAAAGAAAAACTGTAGGGAGGGGACTTGGTTCAATACAACGATTGAACTTCCATTGAAATGGAGGAAGATCTGAATGTCAGCTTGAATTTGATTGTAAGAAAGAGGCTGGATTAAGGCACACTACATGATTGAAGAAATGAATGATTACTAAATGATTACACGATCAGTCATCGTGATTTTGCCAAGTAAGACATATTTACAACTGTAAACTTGTCCCTCGTATCTGATTGGTTGATTGGAGAGAAGTCTGTTGTTTTACCAGAACATCAAGTTAGGTAATGTCAAGTAATTTTTTTAAACTCTTGTTCATTTGTATAATAATAAAAAAAAAAAGATGTTTAAAGTAATTCACTTACAATGGAAGTCTATGGGGAAAAGTTGAAATAAACTCCATTTCATAAGTACAGACTTAAACATTATACAACTGAGCATGACACTAGTGCGAAGTACTCTCACAGTATGACAAGATCTATGGCCAAGATACCAGAACGGGTCTTTTTACATCAAGACAAACTACATACACAGAAATTATACAAACAACCAAAGTTCTTCCACCTAGAACTGCAGTCCCACAGCAAAAATTATAATTATACAATATTTACCCTTCAAATATTCCATGGTCTGTCTGAATACTCGATTCTGGTTGGCTGGAAGCTGTGCATTAAAACTGTTTAATGTAGCCTACATGTAGTTCCCAGTCAATTTAAACACCTTTACACGCTGCTCTCATTGAAGCGCACACACATACGTCACGCGCACACAGATTGGAAACCGCGCTGAGCACACACAGAAACATTCAGGAGCTCAGAAACTTGTTGTCAAAGCTGCCCGTGACTTTTTATTAATACATTAGCTTCACTCCTCAATAACTACATTATATTACTCAGCAAGGAGGTCTCTCTCTCTCTCTCTCTCTCTCTCTCTCTCACACACTCTCTCTCACACACTCTCCCTCTCTCTCTCTCTCTCTCTCTCTCTCTCTCTCACACACACTCACTCACTCTCTCACTCTCTCTCTCTCTCTCTCACACACACACTCTCCCTCTCTCTCTCTCTCTCTCTCTCTCTCTCTCTCTCTCACACACTCTCCCTCTCTCTCTCTCTCTCTCTCTCTCTCTCTCTCTCTCTCTCTCACACACTCTCTCTCTCTCTCTCTCTCTCTCTCTCTCTCTCTCTCTCTCTAACTCTCTCTCTCACACTCTCTCTCTCTCTCTCTCTCTCTCTCTCTCTCTCTCTCTCTCTCTCTCTCACACACTCTCCCTCTCTCTCTCTCTCTCTCTCTCTCTCTCTCTCTCTCTCTAACTCTCTCTCTCACACTCTCTCTCTCTCTCTCTCTCTAAAGATAACGATAAAGATATTGTTCTAAAAATCATTTTCAATATTAAAGAATAGCAGAGTCCACACCACAGCGATAACGATAATGGCACAGAGAAATTTTCTCCAGCCGATGAACAATAAAAATAATGACAGCCAATCAGAATCCATCTTGCTGAAATGAGCTCGAGCTCACGCTTACAATAAATAGGACGATATAGTCTGCCGGTGTGGACTCTAATATAGTTATCTTTATAGTTATAGTTCTTGGTGTGAACGTCCCTTAATTAATTCAAATAAATGTTATAATTCATAAACAATAAATGTAACCTTGCTGCACGACTGTATCTCTGCGTCTGATTTAAAGCGGAGCAGAATTCCTCTGTAAGGGCTTTGCTGTAAACATGATTTTCACATGATCACGTCACGGTGAGAACTTCAGCTTCGTTGACTTACAGCTGCCCCTCAGGTTTCGTGCCAGCCATTTCCCTTCAGGGTTGTTGTTCACACGGATGATCTCCACGTTCTCCCCCTGTCGCACCATCAGGTCCTGCTTTCCCCCCTGCCAGTCCTCTCGCACACGCGCCCTGTGGATCACCTCAATAGGCCCATTCAGCTGTGTGATCAGACACGAGTATGAGCACGCTAATGTCTGCAGGAAGCATGCGAGAACACACAGAAACACATTCATGGCATCCTGCCTTTTTTAGCTTCAACACAGACAAAATTCTTACCTTAAATCTTTTTCTATACTCGTTTTCCCGCTTCTGCTTTTCCTTCAGTTCTTTCTTGTCCAGCTCTACCTTTTTATTCTCTTTTGAGACTCTCCTCTCAGCAGGAACAGGTCTGCAACATATAGAAATATGGATCAAATTAGAGGAACAGTTCAAACCAAATTCACTTACTGTCTTCAGTGAAACACAAAAGTAGAAATCCTGAAGAATGTTCATGCTACTCTTTTAAGAGCTTGACAGTCCCCGGTCTCTGTTTGCTTTCATTTTGTTAGAGTGAAGAATAAAGTTAGTTTTAGGGTGAACATTTCTTTTAAAGGTTATAATTTAAGTGATTGTTCTGCAGTCTGAGGCTGTAACATGGATGTAACATAACAAGATATTTATATATTATAGATTTCTTGTACTAACAGTTTTGCATGACCATCTTATACCCTTACAATTAAAATAAATTTTGCAGTTTTTTTTTTACAGTATTTTTCCTACTGTACTTTTTAGATTTCTATACAGGGATGCACTAATATTAAAATTGAGGCCGATACCTAAAATTGAGGTCGTTATTTTCATCTTAAGGTCAATAAGATCAAGTGGTTTGAAAGACAACTCTCATGTTTACCATGGCTGCATTTATTTGATCAAAAATGCAGTAAAATAATAATATTGTAGAATTTTATTACAATTTAAAATAACTGTTTCTATTTTAATATATTTAAAATTCTAATTTATTCCTGTGATGCAAAGGGGATTTTTCAGCATCATTACAGTGTCACATGATCCTTCAGAAATCATTCAAATATGCTGATTTCTCGTTATTCTAAAACATTTCTTGTTATTATCAATTTTGAAAAAAAGAAATTCTGCTTATTTGTTTATTTATTGGTGGTCCAAAAATGCAGGATTCTTTGAAGAATATAAAGTTCAAAAGAACAGCATTCATTTGTAACAGTTTATTGTCACTTTGGATTATTTAATGCATCATTGCATATTTACTGACCCCCAAACCTAAACTTAAATAAAAAATAATACACTAGCAAATACATTGCAATTAATACGACACTACAAATAAATTTAGCACCACATTATAATGTACAGTACAAAAATGAGTATTAATTTAGACAGTGAGTTTAAAACAGTTAGGTGACAGCAAATGTTGTTTACAAACTATCATGCAATTAAATATTAAATATCCAATATCGACCCTTATCAATAAAACTTTTCTAATATTGACCAATATCAGATAAGGTATCAATACATCATGAATTCAAGCGGTGCAATTTTACATTTACATTTTAATCATTTAGCAGACGCTTTTATCCAAAGTGACTTAAAATAATGAGAGCAATAGAAGCAATAAAAACCAACAATAGGTCAAAAATATGCAAGTGCTGTGACCAGTCCCAGTTAGTCCAGCACAGTACACGTAGGATTTAAAAAAAAAAAGGATATACAGATTAGAAAAGTAAGTGTTAATATTAATGGATCAAGTGTTGACAAAAAAGCCATTTCTTGAAAAGGCTCATCAGTTATTCCACCAGCAGGGTAAAGTGATTTTGTGCCTCTTCGGGATGGCACCACAAGGCGCCGTTCACTTGCAGAACGCAAGCTTCTGAGGGCACATACGTCTGAAGTAGTGAGTTTAGGTATATAGGGGTGCATTTTAATGTGCTCATGTTTGAGGCTTCATAATTATGAACATTTGTGAACAAGCCGTTTTTGCAGTTCAGTTTCAGTAATGGTCTGGGTGGAGTGGGGAGGGATCTTTGTATCGTAAATGTTTTGTAAATGCATTGTAAATGTATGACTTACATGTCTGGGTCTTCATAGATGTCTTGATCGCTGTCCTACAATACAGAAAATAGCATATTAGAGCACATGCTAGACTGCACTACAGCACTGAAACCACAGCACACGGAGACCCTTAAATACATCCTCACTTTCACTCGTTCTGGCACACAAACACGCACAAATAACCCACCTCGTGCTGAGAAGGGTAACTGTCAGTCCATGAGTCTGCAACTTGAGAAGACATATGCTGGATTGGTGAATGTATTTTTTTATAGAAATAATTCTGTAATTATCTGCTTCACATAGTAAAGAAAAAACACACGCAAACACACAACACATTTGAGACACATGCAAGATTATATTTTGCCCGCCACTGTGCTAAGGTGTTGTGAATGTTCACCAGGGCACTGCTTTGTGGTTTTTTAGCCCATTGCTATGTGGACTCTAGGTGGTTTCCTACTGGCAGGAGTTTAAAGAGTCCACCCTCGAGTCTCTATGATAATCTGATCTCCAGATATGGCAGATATAGTTTCTTTCTTCTGCTTTATCGCCCACCAAGCAACATTCATAAGAATATATTCATGTTTACCTCTTGGCTTGGGAGGTGGGGGGGGAGGTGGTGGGAGTGCGCTGATGTCATCATATGTTTCCTGCTCCGAATCCACATCTCTGATCCAGACAACACATGCACATGAGAGTTAGATCAGATACTTACCCAATCAGACTCATTGACAACGAACATTCACTCACCAATGACAATACAGTGGGATAAAAACAACCGATAAACATAATGCAACTCAAAACATGCTTTTCTGAGATGGTTTCATAAGAATCTACATAAAGAGTCAGGAAATGCCACAGAGCGTGCTTTACACCCACATACTTCCAGGATGAAAGACTGCACTGTAAGATGCATGCATAAAGCGACACAATAGAATTGAAGGTGTTGTGTTGTGCAATTCAGAATTACTGTCTCTTTCTACTATACTGAAATGGAAATCTTTACACCTCAGAAATATATTCTACATTTGTTACAGTTTGCTGTCCCTTGTCTTCCAAACTGGCAATCTAGACAACTACGTATTGAACAACCAGATATTACTCACACTTCTGGAAACGATGGTGTCCACTGGCTGGGTTTATTCGGGGGTCTTGCTGGCCCTGATCAAACACAAATACATCAAGTAAATCAGCTTTTCTGTTAAAACTTATTCAAAACAAAGTCTTGCTTAACATGTCATGGAAAAAGTCTATAAACAATAGCTAACATTATAAATTCCTGTACTAGATCATAGGTAAAATGACCAATAAATGCAAATATTTATTGATAAGAGATGTGTTTTTATTACTGATTTGTATGTGTATGCAATAAAAGTTTGAAAAGGCATTTGTTTTCCACTCAAAATGGCTCCTACCTTTCAAACATTGTGATTCTATTGGTGTTTTGGGAAGAACAACAGGGGCTTTTTTCCGGAAGTGATCCAGATTTACAGACGGAGGCCGCTTTGGTTTCGACGGTCGTGGCCCGACATTGGGAAGCGGCTTCCTCAGCGGTACTACCTCAGAGATGCTCCTTTGGCCCGGCAGTGGCGGTTTGAAAGAAGAAGACGCTTTCATGTCGCTTTGCTGTTTTAGTATCTTGCTCTGAAGAAGTTCTCCTGTCAGTTTGACTCTGCTCGGCACATTGACCTCCGTAGGGGCCATTTTAGGACTCTCCTGGGCTCCTAAACGATGAGCGGGAGGAGGTCTTGGAAACACTCCTTGAGGGCTCGAGTGAAACATCTTTGGTTCACTTAAAGAGTTCAGAGGAACGATTGCTCTCGGAGGCACAACTGAAATCTTGTTCCGGAGCACTCCATTGGTTAAAGACTCTGGCAGCGCACCAACCGCGTGAGGTTTGATGGCGGATACACCTCCGGATCCTGCCATCTCTAACTGAGCGTGAAATTTGGCCCGGAGGGCCTTGACATCCACATTTTCCTCCTATAAATAAAATAAAATAAATTCTCATTTGAGCTCTAAAACAATTCAAGTTCCCTTTTGACTTGTGCATTTCACAGGTAAAAACCTGCTAACTTGTTACCAGTATGTTCCTTTACTTTATATAGTGATACATGTAATAGATATAATGAGACACTTCATGCAATATAAAATACTGTTAAATGTAGTCAAGTCATCCTATAGTTTACACTAAAAAAAACATAAATGGACATTTTCCTGAATATTCTGTGTGCTCACATTTGATGATTTTTCATTAAAATAGTTTTTGAAATGTACATTAGGGTTTCTTGTTACATGTTATTAAATGAATGTTTGTAAAATGCATTATTTTATGTCATATAGCCCACGTTACCATGAATGAGTTTTGCATTTGTGTGCATGACTGTTCAACTTCTATACATTAACTTCTGTACCTTAACTTGCAGAGAAGCTTCATGTGATGAACCTTTGATTCGTTGTGTGACTTTCTCTTGTGTTTTTAAGGTGGTTGTCAGTGTATTATAAAGGTAAAAGTGCACTTATGAAAATCAAAAGAAATATATCCTGTTCAATCTGTTATTAAATAAGTAGCAGATCAAGCCTACGCATAAAATGACCATTCTGAGTTAATCATTTGCAGTAAGATGTTGTGATGTTAGACTGTTAGACTGAATTGAAACTAGGACAACCAGTTCATGACACGGTGTAGTACTGATGGCTTCTGTCATATAAACATCCATATAAACATCATCTGACCTTGTGGGTGCTCTACCACACTATATTAACAAGTGTGAGATGGAAAAAAAACAGTTTGCATGCAGGCAAAAAAGCAGGTGTGAGTTTTCAAAGTTTTTGAAAATAAATCACTATCTGAGCTATAGTGATGAATGGTGATGAATACTTGTGACGAATGGATGGATAGAAGATCTATTATTCTCCGCCTCACTTCAAAAAGGAATGTTATAGGTTTAGGTCTTTTTGGACTAGAGAAAATGATTTTAACTAGAAATAATTCACTGTAATATGTCATCAACTGAGGCATGAGCTTATTACCAAAATCTAGATAAGCATTAAAGGATTAGTTCACTTGTAAAAAAAAACTTTTGCTGATAATGTACTCACCCCCATGTCATCCAAGATGTCCATGTCTTTCTTTCTTCAGTCGAAAAGAAATGAAGGTTTTTGATGAAAACATTCCAGGATTTTTCTCCATATAATGGACTTCAATGGACCCAAACGGTTCAAGGTCCAGATGACAGTTTCAGTGCAGCTTCAGAGGGCTTTAAACGACACCAGACGATGAATAAGAGAATGAACGAAATGAGTCGAAAAAAGACTTGTTCATTTTGATGAATGAGTTCGAACAGGAGAGTCACGAACGCGCATCACAGAACAGAGCAAGGCGAGCGTTTGTGCCTATAACTTTTGAAATGGCCGCTCGTTTCGCTATGTAAGACCCTTATTCATCGTCTGGTGTCGTTTAAAGCCCTCTGAAGCTGCACTGAAACTGTCATTTGGACCTTGAACCGTTTGGGGCCCATTGGAGTCCATTATATGGAGAAAAATCCTGGAATGTTTTCATCAAAAACCTTCATTTCTTTTCGACTGAAGAAAGAAAGACATGGACATCTTGGACGACATGGGGGTGAGTACATTATCAGCAAAAGTTTTTTTAAAAGTGAACTAATCCTTTAATTCACTGACTATTAGAAGTCGATGGAGCAAGGCATTGTACTGCTAAATTTTCTTTTCTTTTACTTTTTAAATGAGTTTATCTTCAAAATCTCAGAATATCAAAAATGACATTCATTCACATATTCCTTTTACTTTTCAGTCTCTTTCCGATCTAGTACTGTATGTAATGCCCACTTTACAAGAACCAATCAATCGCCGACTGATAAACTCAAACCTCATCCTTGGTCACATTTAACGTTGCTCAGCGATATCCAGTAAAGGTAAAACATTTCACAATAAATATTTTGCATTAGGTTTTTTATGCAAATTTTCCAAATGCTACTTGGTTTGAAATTGACTTCTGTGTGAGCCGTACTTCAGTCATCACTACATTATAGGACAACTGGAAATTTCGCTAATGTGACCATGCATCGATTTGAAAATATTTGAAAGTCCTGTTTCACTTAGATTACTGAAGAAAAAAAAGTTCCAAACAGCATTTCAGGTTTATCTTTGATAACACCATGTTTAACCAAAAATAAGACATCCATTGTAAGCCCATTAATACAATCACGTTCTTTGATTTGCATATTTGTTTGTCCTAGGGCCAAGTCAAAATACTTTTCTGTGGTAATCGACAGTAGGCCACAGATAGTCTAACTTGTAATGAACCCGAAACCTTTCGCTCAGAGGACTTTGCATTGTTGTTTGTTTAAAATCATAGGAGAAGGCAGAAGTTTTTAGCAGAAGTATGCCATCGCTGTGGTGTTAGCAGAATGGACTATAATAGACCACACACTGCCATCATACCATCTTCTACCCTCAGTAAGACTATGCTTAATGAGGTCAAGGCTGATTAAGATCACAGATTAAGACTGGGCAGTGAATGTTTCTGATTTGTCCTTCTTACATTCTTTAAATGGTGAGTACATACACTTGATGCATCTGCTAACCTGCATCATATTGTATGCAACTTCACGACATCAAGATAATGAACTGTCATGAAGTGAACAGCAGATTCAGAACAATAGTGAGGCACAGGAAGTGTCTTCAACCACACACCTTTGCACAGCACATCACTCAACATGGTTGCTATAGAAACAGAAGCCAATAGTGAACCTTCAGCTGCATGCTGTGCTAAAAACGCAACTCGTGTCAATGACAAAAGAAAAACGAAAGCTTTGTCTAATCTGTTCTAGACACGTTCCATTATCATTCACTCACCCTTTAAAATCACATATAATATTCACACTATTATATTATAGGGGAAAGGAAGCACAAGTCTTTTTTTTTTTCACTTTGTAACAAGTCATCAACTGAGGCATGAGTTTATTACCAAAATCTAGTTTTACGAATCAGTCATTGAAAAAAAAAAATCTAAATGACGACATATGCTCTCATTAACAAATGCGGAACAATTAGTTCATGCTTTCATGACATCAAGGCTAGATTATTGTAATGCTCTACTGGGTGGTTGCCCTGCACGCTTAATAAACAAACTACAGCTGGTCCAAAACGCAGCAGCTCGAGTTCTTACCAGAACCAGGAAGTATGACCATATTAGCCCGGTTCTGTCAACACTGCATTGGCTGCCTATTAAACATCGTATATATTTCAAAATATTGTTGATTACTTACAAAGCACTAAATGGTACTTGAGCGAGCTCTTAACGCATTATAGTCCTTCACGTCTATTGCGATCTCACAATTCGGGCCAGTTGATAATACCTAGAATATCAAAATCGACTGCTGGCGGTAGATCCTTTTCCTATTTAGCACCAAAACTCTGGAACAGTCTTCCTACCATTGTCCTGGAAGCAGACACACTCTGTCAGTTCAAAGCTAGATTAAAAACACGTCTCTTTGGCCTAGCATACACATAATATATTATAGACTTCTATAATTCAATGTTAGGCTGCATAGATTAGGTCAGCCGGAACTGAGAACACTTCCCTTAAATCCTGATGTACTCGTTACATCATCATAAGAAGAATCCTTATGGTATAATCCTGGATACGGATCCAGGCCGTATCCAGATCTGACTAGGAGCTTTGCCTGGACCCGATGACAACGCAGTGCTGAAGTACCAACTAGCCTCTCCCTATGGAGGATCCCTTTCCCACTCTACAGATAAAATGTTGTGATTCCGGTTCGCGTACCCACCCCCAAGTGATAAAATAAAACAAAATTCTGTATCAAATTACAGTTACTGTAAATCCGGCCTCTAGTTCATAAACGCCAGAGGAGAACTGGCCCCCGAGTTTGAGGACACCAGTGGGACACCTGATGGAGTTTTAGGACACCAGTAGGTCACCTGATGGAGTTTTAGGACACCAGTAGGTCACCTGATGGAGTTTTAGGACACCAGTAGGTCACCTGATGGAGTTTTAGGACACCAGTAGGTCACCTGATGGAGTTTTAGGACACCAGTAGGTCACCTGATGGAGTTTGAGGACACCAGTGGGTCACCTGATGGAGTTTTAGGACACCAGTGGGTCATCTGATGGAGTTTTAGGACACCAGTGGGTCACCTGATGGAGTTTTAGGACACCAGTGGGTCACCTGATGGAGTTTGAGGACACCAGTGGGTCACCTGATGGAGTTTTAGGACACCAGTAGGTCACCTGATGGAGTTTTAGGACACCAGTAGGTCACCTGATGGAGTTTTAGGACACCAGTAGGTCGCCTGATGGAGTTTTAGGACACCAGTAGGTCACCCGATGGAGTTTTAGGACACCAGTAGGTCACCTGATGGAGTTTAGGACACCAGTGGGTCACCTGATGGAGTTTGAGAACACCAGTGGGTCACCTGATGGAGTTTAGGACACCAGTAGGTCACCTGATGGAGTTTGAGGACACCAGTAGGTCACCTGATGGAGTTTGAGGACAGCAGTAGGTCACCTGATGGAGTTTGAGGACAGCAGTAGGTCACCTGATGGAGTTTTTAGGACACCAGTAGGTCACCTGATGGAGTTTTAGGACACCAGTAAGTCACCTGATGGAGTTTTAGGACACCAGTAGGTCACCTGATGGAGTTTTAGGACACCAGTAGGTCACCTGATGGAGTTTTAGGACACCAGTGGGTCACCTGATGGAGTTTGAGGACACCAGTGGGTCACCTGATGGAGTTTTAGGACACCAGTGGGTCACCTGATGGAGTTTTAGGACACCAGTGGGTCACCTGATGGAGTTTTAGGACACCAGTAGGTCACCTGATGGAGTTTTAGGACACCAGTGGGTCACCTGATGGAGTTTGAGGACACCAGTGGGTCACCTGATGGAGTTTTAGGACACCAGTGGGTCACCTGATGGAGTTTTAGGACACCAGTAGGTCACCTGATGGAGTTTTAGGACACCAGTAGGTCACCTGATGGAGTTTTAGGACACCAGTGGGTCACCTGATGGAGTTTTAGGACACCAGTGGGTCACCTGATGGAGTTTTAGGACACCAGTGGGTCACCTGATGGAGTTTTAGGACACCAGTGGGTCACCTGATGGAGTTTTAGGACACCAGTGGGTCACCTGATGGAGTTTTAGGACACCAGTGGGTCACCTGATGGAGTTTTAGGACACCAGTAGGTCAATTGATGGAGTTTTTCGGTTCCTTGCCACTGTTGCCTTTGGCTTGCTCAGTTGGAGATATTCAAATTAATTAACCAATCATTAATACCATTGATCAGCCCTACCAAACGTGGATGTTTTTTCCACTAAGAAACAAACATTGTTATGTTATTTGATTGATACTGTGAAGCTGCTTTGATACAATCTATATTGTGAAAAGCGCTATATAAATACACTTGACTTGACTTGACTTGAATACCCCATACGAACTGACCACTCATCAGATTATCTGTAGTCTATGCTGGCTGCCCAGCGTTTCATACACCAACAATCACATTTTAGTAATCACTTATTTCAGTCCAAAGTTCAATAATTCAATATATGTGTGTGTGTGTGTGTTTATCTATTATATTATCTATTATAATAGGCCTAAATTATAATCATATAAAAGTGATTAAGTGCAGGGTGTGAAATTTCCATGTACATGTAACAGCTTTTTACTGTGTCATTATCATTTTGAAAGGACATTGACAAGTTGCATACAGTGTGAAAAAAGAATGAACAACATGTAACAAGACAACGCTGAATTCCATTACCTGAGGGATAGAAATGATCGTATGGTATAAAAAGCCATGATTAGAGTATCCTCACACACTGCTTCTCGGAGCAGACAGGTCTCTGAATAACTCGACCACACGCATATAGCTTTTAGGGGTCTCGGCTGCTGATGCCGATGATGAACAACAATACTGGAGTACAGATCACTGTGTGACACAGCCTTTGCCTGCTTTTTATTTAAATAATAATAATAATAGCCTAATAATACTAAAAAATAATAACTTCTAACATGAGCAGTGACTGTTTAGATTTTAGGTTTGTCAATTTTATGATAGGCTATCAGTATCCGAATCAACTAAACATGTCATCAGTTATGATTATATGGAGCATAGATAATGCTCATTTATGGTAGTTTCACCAGAAAGAAGATCAAGGTGTCCTTACCATGTGTTTTATCTCCAAAGTTTCATGTCATGTGAGAACGGCTGAACTGAGAGGCAGACTGCAGCAGTTTCCTGAAGCGCAGATGACAGATCAGACACACTTGTTACAGCAGGAAGTCAAATAGAAATGAATGAAGACAAATCCATTGGGCTATTGCATTTACATATACGCCTATCTACGGGTATATGAGACTGAGACGCATTTAAATAAAACCATGCATTTCCATTCACAAATAAAAACATGAGAAATATTGTCACCATTACAAAAAATAAGTATACTTTGAGTTCATTTTAAGTATGCTGAAGTACTAATATCAATGTGATAGAAGTATACATGTACGTCTACTGTTTCAACACTACTTGGGACTAAATTGGCCCACTTTGAATAAAAGTCTACTTTAAGTGTAACAGTAGTAAACTCTTGAGTACACAACTAGTTTACAAATATGCTTTTCATTTGTATTGCAACTATACTACAAGTGCACTTATAGGTATACTGATAGTTTACTAGTCAAATACTTGTTTTATAGTTTATGAAAGTATAGCTTAAGTATACACTCAGTAAACTACTAGTTTAGTAGTTTTATACTGCAAATGTACTTGCAAGTTTTCTTTAAATTCCCATGTACTCTACTTGTGGACTATAATAGCCAACAAACTCAGATACTCAGAATTAGAAATACACCTGTTTTTTTATTATTTATAAATCATATTTTCAAACAATATACGTTTATAAGACAGAATGTAAAACTACGTGAAAAAGAGTAAACTACAAGCTTAGTATGCCTAGTAGGCTATATCGATCAAAAGATTGAGTAGCCTACAAGTATTTCTGTCTGCGATTTTAAGTATATTTTTGAGAAGTAGCTACATAAAGTAGCCTATATTTCTGAGAGGTACAGAAAAAGTAGAGTTATTTTTAGTGTAAAAGAAGTGTAGCCTACAAATAGCACACTTGAATAAACTTATTTTGATGGCCGGGCTATGGTTTATTTTAATCTGAATATTTGATTTTACATTTTTAAATATAAATAAAGGAAAATAAATATTGCCTTTGACTCGCATCGATTTTATTGAATTAAAGAAATCCTACCGCGTGTGTTGACTGAAGTTCTCTCCTATGGAAACTGATGTTGAGCCAGACAGAGCTTTATCTCCCTCTGTCGGTCAGATAGGTGAAATAACACAACAGTGGATTTTATCAATAATCTTTTCATTCCATTAAACCCAACAAAAATAGTGATTAAAAAAAAGTAGATCAAGAATCGGATCGTGAGGTCGTTTAATATATACCGTATACACACATACACACATTTTACGGAAGGATTTGGCTTATATCCTGAGACATAAACATAAATGTGGCCAATAAAACACACACACACACACACACACACACACTATGGTCTCTGACCCAACAGTTTTTGGGTAAATTAAGGAATAAATAATATTTAAAAAAAAAAAAAAAAAAACTCAATGCAAACACAACTACTTAAAATAATGCTTGCTATATGTAAGCCATTAAACATAATTAGGAATTTTAGCCTGTATAAAGCAACTTGAACTTGTAACTTGTTTTTTTTTTGTTGTTTAATATATTTGAGAATTCTTACTCAAACCCCAGAATATGTAATTCTTTGTATGATATTTTAAACACAGTGTAGCTAATATGCCATTCATTACAAAGGGACAATGCTATTTTTGTGTTTGTACAATTTTCTGCCTACAGTGGCGTTCACGTCCAAATCCACATTGAAAATATGTAATTGAAAATGTAATCGATTTAGAAACAGTTTTAGGATTCTGCTTTACAAAGCACTAAACAAATATGACAGCAATACTTTATCAATGAATCATCTTTATTTTCACATTTAAAAATAAGTCATCTTATAACCTTTAAGTTTTCAAGAAATAAAATGAAACATTAACCGTACCAAGGCATCTTAAAATCAAATCATATGAACACTGGCTGAAGGCAAAACTATCTCAACACAGAAAGTGTGACAATGCATTTCCACACCATAGAAAAAAAACACACACAAACAAACAATTAAATGTGACTCAACATGACTGTCAGATTATAGGGACACATATTAATCTCCCAGGGAAAAGGTCTAAGAGCTTAAATATTCTAAAGCTGACTGGAAACGTATCAAATACTACAGTAGTGCATTATATTCTGAATGGGAAGGTAAAGTCACTGTAATATTGGTTCTGTTGAGCTGAATATTTCCAAGGTTTAGGCTCAGTTTACAATTATTTACTGTATAATACAACACAAAAATAAAAAGTAATGTAGATTTCTTTAAAATCTCATTTGGAGACATTGAGAGTTCAGTGCTAACTCACATCTTGTGTCACAACTGTGTTGTCAGCCAAGATCAAATGTTGTCACATTTACAACCAATCACCTACAAGCAATAAGTAGGAAAATCGGCAGAGAAGAAATTTGCACCTCTAGTAATGTCACAATGAAAGAGCAAAAGGTGTGGACCAATAAAAACAGACAGAATGAAGAGACACAGCCACAGCCTTTCACCGTGGGCCGCTGAAGTTACAGAATCAATGAATGAACGGCTTCATCTGCCTGAACCCATCCTCGAAACACAATATATGAAGAGACAAAGACAGAATGTCACGTGAGCCTTGTGAAAAATATCATGATGCCATTTAAAATATACAACACTTCAAATATATATTTGAAAAAGAACTCCCTAAGTTCTTTTCTCTTTGCAGTTATGCAAGAATGTGCATGCTTTTAGCCAAAAATGTGTCTAACTTTCCAGCAGCAAGACACAGCATAGAAATGGAGAAATAAAACAGCTAGCTTACAAATATTAAACTTAAAAAAAAAACTCACATTTTGCTAAAACTGATATAACTTTGGGAACAAAGACGATAACGGGTGAGTAATACCCAAAAAATTTAGCCCAAACGTTTGTCAACTTCAGGGTTTACACCCTTAAAGGGCCTGAAAGACCTCCAATATTGCAGCTTTTAACAAGAGCCTTCTCGTGAACTTCACTGTCGAGGGATCAGCAGTTTTTAGAAACTGTCCTCAGACTTTTTATTAGACTGCCGTTTGAGGAACTAAGATTTTAAACAAATTGATTTATGAACCTTCCTATTCAAAATGTATTATATTGACCCATAAATTATGGCCATTGTATCGAAGTAGTCCCCTGTCAGCACTGCAGTACAAAAATATTGATAAAAAAAAAATCATGCATATGAAATGTACACCATGATTCAAGTGATCTTGTACAGTGACCTCTGTATGATTTAAACCCCAGGAGGAAAGAAAAAAAGCGACTCCTTCACAGATATTAGACATTCAAAATTTCAAAGGGGTGTTTTCAGTCCATGATATGGTCAACCAATGCACCTATAAAAATAAATAAAATATTTACAAATAAAACGCAAAATCCGAACATTATCTAATACCCTGATGTATTTACAGTGACCCAGTGTATGTTATATGACTGTCTGTCTGTCCTTCACTCGCAGTAACATGTTGGCGATGAAGACGCTACATTCTGAAATGCATTGAAATGCATCCTGTGCAAAAAAAAAAAAAATCCCAGCACCTTCCTATAATCTACACATACCACCGGGAACTTCCTCATAAAATAAATGTGAAAACACAACCAAAGGTTTGTAATGAAATAAATAAAAGAAAGAGAAAAGCAGTAGGATTTTGTGAGTAAACATTCCTTTTCCAGTCATTTCGACACTTCCTTGTTCGTATGAAAGATGCGTCCTCTGAAGCGCGGGGTCCGAGACGAGTCTTTACAGTCCTTCGAGGCGCTCCACTCACACCACATACTGACTGGAGTTGTAATTCGTTGTGTAGGCCTGTCGGCTGTACTGAAAGTGGTCGGTGAGGACTGTGCTCCGACCGTGCTGAAAGTCTGAGCTGTGTGTGAAGGGCCCGGTCCCGTTGGACAGGGGCTTGTCGAATGACACCAAATCCTGTGTTGAAACTGGCAGCGGTGTCTTTTTGGCCTCCCGGTTGGTGTCATATTTCGCCTGGTGAGGAAAACAATTCCAGTTCATTAGACATCAGTTTTTGCATTGCAATTGTACATTTGTGTAATGATACGCCTAAAAAAGCAAAGTACCTTATTATAAAGGAAGACACCTAGTATTGCTGTCATCATGCCGATAATGTTGGTGGTGCTGACGGGGTTCCTGAGCATCAGCAGGGATATACTGATGACTATGATCCTCTTTGTTGCGTTGGCTACGGCGTAACTGAGTGGGCTGACCAGGTTCAGAACGCTGAACGCGATCATGTTTTGTGCAAAGTTGCAGATCCCACTGATGAGGAGCAGCACAATCGTTCCTGTCCAGTTGGAAATCTCCGCCTGTAGAAGAGAGCGCGAGTTAAGAGAGTCACAGTGATTCTCCGGCTCTTCTGCAGGACTCCACGACACAGAGTGTGGCGCGGGACAAGGTCTGACGGTCGAGTGCAGGTAGTAAGACACGCGTGTGTGTGTGTGTGTGTGTGTGTGTGTGTGTGTGCAGAAGAACAAAACGATTTGCGGGACTGTAATGTAAATATCTAAAGATAAAATACCTAAAAAAAGAATAAATTGTTATTCATCTAATGCAGGCTAAGCCTCCCCTGCTGCTGCTGATTGCTTTTAGAAGGAAAAGCAGCCCATAACTGCTGGTCTAGGATCAGTGTTCTCTGTAATAGTATCATATTTGTGCTCTGGAGTGTTAACAACGCGTTTTTGCACTTGCAGCCAATCTAGTAAAAGCCTAAATTAAATCAGTTCTTCATATAAACCGATCAAGTCTCTTCAGAAAATTTGGACTAAACCGCTCAATTGTGAACTTTTTGAGGCGTCAAAGTGGTAGTTGTGTAGCTGTCAATGGAGGGACAGAAAGCTCTCCGATTTCATTAAAAAGATCTTCATTAGTGTTCCAAAGATGAACAAAAGTCTTATGGGTTTAGAATGACATCAGGGTGAGTAATGACAAAATTTGACAAAAATTTGAGTAACTAATGAATCTTTGGGTGAACTATCGCTTTAACAGTGGTTTTTGAATGTAGATTCTTTAATAACAAATAATTTATCGGGAGTGTTTATGCTAGCATGTGAAGGTTGTGTTTTGGCGAAATGTCATGGACGTACTGAAAAAAGCCATGTATACTTTTACCAGCGGGCTTTAGCGGGCGGCACAATGGGAGCAGGAAGCAACATTTTTAAGGCATCATTACTCCAGTCCAGTTTTTACTTTTTGCTTTAACTCTTCAAAATAAGTTCAGCAAATTTAAATAAGTTATACAAGATTCAACATTTTTTAAAGCCAGTCTAAAGAAATTTAAAGCTGCCGTCGGCAACATTTTTTTGATCATATTCAGTGAAATCGACAGTATAATCCGACAGAGCAACATAAATAAAGTGGTTTTAGAAAAAAACCTGAGCTTCTAACTCCACCTGGAGCTGTTATTTGTTTGGCAAAAATCCACCGCTCCCGGTTCATCGGGTCCAATCAGCGCAGGGGGGTGTGAGATCTGACGGCCAATCACAGGTGGTGCACACGCCACCCCTCGCACACGTCACATGCACACGCCTGAAGTTCGCAGTAGCGAAGAGTGATGGCGGAAAAGATTCAGTTAACCTCTAGAGCTAGGAGGTAAAACACCACAGGAAAAGAGAACACCTGCTGAAAAGAAGGAAAGCGACCGTGCCCGTAATAAAACCAGGATCAACATCGGATCGGCATTTGAAAGGTGGAGAGATTTACGTGATTTAATTGGGTTCAAGCCTGGATGCAGAGCTTGCAACATTTCTTCTCGACAGGTAATTGTGCTTTATCAACCAGTTTCTTTATTTCTGAGTGTTATGTTAGTAATCTAAGTATGTTTGCCCAAATGTGTTGGTATGGATAGCTAACGTTAGCACTTGTTGGGCAGGTTCATTAGCACTGAAATCCGTGTGAACGTAACGTTAGGTGGAGAAACATGTCCAGATGAAGGGATAAAGTTCGGCTTTTTGGAAGAATCAATGCTACTCTATCTTTCTCACGAGAGTAAGAACAGTAGTAAAGCTACTGTTATTGTATGTGCTATCTGACTAGCTCTGTCATATAAGCAATACGCACACGCACTGACGAGCACGCGCTCGGTGGGGGGGTATTCGTTGATAGTGGGGGAGGGGCACGAGAGTTGTAAACATTCAAAATTTCGCCTAACTCAACTCAATCTAGCAGACTTGCCGACTGCAGCTTTAAGTTGAAATTACTTAGACATCCAAGTTCATCACTTAAATTTAGGGAACAGCAACTTTTTTTTTTACAGTGTGCATCTTGAATGTCAAAATATTTCATCAATTAAATACACCACCACCTTCCCTCATTTTTAATGCAATGATAAAAAAAAATATTACCATATTTAATTCAAAAAAGTACAATTTCTTTTACTGAATTTAAAATTATTTTTTAAATTGAATTGAAAACTGAATTGAAAATAAAATGATTGCATTAAAATCATGATGTTTGAACAGAACCAATTGTAATTTCATTTCTACATTACAATGGGTTAGGAGGACAATGACCAAATTCTTTATGCAAAACATTTTTTTCTTTTGATTTTGGGACAGATATGAACTGGACATTTCTGGACAGATTTACTCAAACACCCTCTTATTTCATATTCATAAAAAAAAAAAATATTCAAAACATATTTACCAGGTCTCCTTCCATCAGGAAAGAGGAGAGGTCCACTAAAATCCATGTGGGCAGCATATACAAAAGTGCATTGAATCCCAGGATGTTCAGTAAATGAAGGTGGTGAATCCTTGTGTCACGCAAGACCTAAAACAACAACAAAAATAATTTCATACAGGAACTCATCCAATCATTTTTCTAACTTAAATACAGCACCTAATAGAAATAGGAACCTTTTTGGAGAATATGTTCTGTAGCGAGAAGCAGAGCGTGGCTGCCAGAGCGCTGATCAATCCAGAGACGTCAAAGGACAATTCAGTGGCAGTGGCCAACAGGACACCTCCAATGATGGGTATAAGAGACACGTAAACCTGCTCGAAAAAACATGCAAATAAATAATCCAAACTTCAGTATTGGATGACAAAACACAATCAGTGACTATTAAAACCATTATAAATGCAGTAAATACATGACTTATATCTAACGGTGTTTAGAGGAAGACAGACCTTTGTGGTTTGCTTCTCTTTCATGATGATCCGTGACAGCAGAACCACCCAGATGGGCATGGTGGCCTTCACTGGGAAGCAGAGAATGGAAAGAAGACATGCATTCACTCATCTAATAACATCCTCCGCCATAACTCTCGTCACATGTTCTTCTGTAAAGTCGTGTGATTGGACCTGGCGCTTGAAACATCTCGGCTGCGGTCCTCAGAAACAACACTAACTCTCCCTAGTGACTCCTACACTGAAGCTGCTTCGTATTTAAAACACACAGCTGTTTAAAGCAATATACACCCGAACTAACTCAAATCCATCAGTTGTCTGAATTAACTAGTTAACGGAATTAACTAGTTGCTTATTAGCATGCTTATAACTAGGATAGTGGCTGTTTATTAGTAATTATAAAGCACATATTAATGTCTTAATCTGCATGACCATATTCTACATCCCTTAATCCTTCTCCATACCTAAACTTAACAACTACCTTACAAACTATTTAAAGGTGCAGTAAGCGATTTCTGAGAAATGCTGTTGATATTTGAAATCACCAAAACAAACACGCCCCAACCCAAAAGGATTGTACCCACACTATGGGATGAATAGTATCAAAATGATTAAAACGGGCGAGCACAATTATCATGAACTTGATAAATGTTGCAGGCATGTTTTACTATCCACAACCAAATGCCTTTCAACTTGCGTGTGCAAAATTCAAAATTGAATGAATGTGTAGCAATTTATACAAATAGAGACATTTTTGTGAATACAAATGTTTTCTTTTGTATTATTGTATCATCATTTGCGCATGCAATAGAGAAGATGTGCATGTGTGGATCAGGTAAAACGCGTGCCTTCATTGACGTCTTTTCTGAGTCGATCTCATTTGATTCAGTTGGATTTTGAGACTTTTTTTCCGCGGTTTTTAAGAATTTCACAACACACTCCCAAGGCCTGGTGCTGATTATTAACGTGGGCACAACTACCCATCTATCTGACAAATTCACAAATGTCACATGCAAAATCACATGAATGTGCAGCATTTTGACAGTTAATACAAAACCTAAATTTTGTATTAATGTAGGTCAGAATTTGTGCATGCAACAAGTAAGAAGTGTATTTGTGGATCAGGTGACACGCATGCATTCATTGACTCGTTTCTGAGTCGATACTATGTGATTCATTTGAATTTTGAGATTTCCATATTTATTCCATATTTATTGAGATATTCCACTTTGAATAAAAGTCTACTTTAAGTGTAACAGTAGTAAACTCTTGAGTACACAACTAGTTTACAAATATGCTTCTCATTTGTATTGCAACTATACTACAAGTGCACTTATAGGTATACTAATAGTTTACTAGTCAAATACTTGTTTTATAGTTTATGAAAGTATAGCTTAAGTATACACTCAGTAAACTACTAGTTTAGTAGTTTTATACTGCAAATGTACTTGCAAGTTTTCTTTAAATTCCCATGTACTCTACTTGTGGACTATAATAGCCAACAAACTCAGATACTCAGAATTAGAAATACACCTGTTTTTTTATTATTTATAAATCATATTTTCAAACAATATACGTTTATAAGACAGAATGTAAAACTACGTGAAAAAGAGTAAACTACAAGCTTAGTATGCCTAGTAGGCTATATCGATCAAAAGATTGAGTAGCCTACAAGTATTTCTGTCTGCGATTTTAAGTATATTTTTGAGAAGTAGCTACATAAAGTAGCCTATATTTCTGAGAGGTACAGAAAAAGTAGAGTTATTTTTAGTGTAAAAGAAGTGTAGCCTACAAATAGCACACTTGAATAAACTTATTTTGATGGCCGGGCTATGGTTTATTTTAATCTGAATATTTGATTTTACATTTTTAAATATAAATAAAGGAAAATAAATATTGCCTTTGACTCGCATCGATTTTATTGAATTAAAGAAATCCTACCGCGTGTGTTGACTGAAGTTCTCTCCTATGGAAACTGATGTTGAGCCAGACAGAGCTTTATCTCCCTCTGTCGGTCAGATAGGTGCAATAACACAACAGTGGATTTTATCAATAATCTTTTTATTCCTTTTAAGCCAACAAAAATACTGATAAAAAAAGTAGATCAAGAATCGGGTCGTGAGGTCGTTTAATATATACCGTATACACACATACACACATTTTACGGAAGGATTTGGCTTATATCCTGAGACATAAACATAAATGTGGCCAATAAAACACACATACACACACACACACACACACACACACGTTATGGTCTCTGACCCAACCGTTTTTGGGTAAATTAAGGAATAAATAATATTAAAAAAAAAAAAAAAAAATAACTCAATGCAAACACAACTACTTAAAATAATGCTTGCTATATGTAAGCCATTAAACATAATTAGGAATTTTAGCCTGTATAAAGCAACTTGAACTTGTAACTTGTTTTTTTGTTGTTTAATATATTTGAGAATTCTTACTCAAACCCCAGAATATGTAATTCTTTGTATGATATTTTAAACACAGTGTAGCTAATATGCCATTCATTACAAAGGGACAATGCTATTTTTGTGTTTGTACAATTTTCTGCCTACAGTGGCGTTCACGTCCAAATCCACATTGAAAATATGTAATTGAAAATGTAATCGATTTAGAAACAGTTTTAGGATTCTGCTTTACAAAGCACTAAACAAATATGACAGCAATACTTTATCAATGAATCATCTTTATTTTCACATTTAAAAATAAGTCATCTTATAACCTTTAAGTTTTCAAGAAATAAAATGAAACATTAACCGTACCAAGGCATCTTAAAATCAAATCATATAAACACTGGCTGAAGGCAAAACTATCTCAACACAGAAAGTGTGACAATGCATTTCCACACCATAGAAAAAAAACACACACAAACAAACAATTAAATGTGACTCAACATGACTGTCAGATTATAGGGACACATATTAATCTCCCAGGGAAAAGGTCTAAGAGCTTAAATATTCTAAAGCTGACTGGAAACATATCAAATACTACAGTAGTGCATTATATTCTGAATGGGAAGGTAAAGTCACTGTAATATTGGTTCTGTTGAGCTGAATATTTCCAAGGTTTAGGCTCAGTTTACAATTATTTACTGTATAATACAACACAAAAATAAAAAGTAATGTAGATTTCTTTAAAATCTCATTTGGAGACATTGAGAGTTCAGTGCTAACTCACATCTTGTGTCACAACTGTGTTGTCAGCCAAGATCAAATGTTGTCACATTTACAACCAATCACCTACAAGCAATAAGTAGGAAAATCGGCAGAGAAGAAATTTGCACCTCTAGTAATGTCACAATGAAAGAGCGAAAGGTGTGGACCAATAAAAACAGACAGAATGAAGAGACACAGCCACAGCCTTTCACCGTGGGCCGCTGAAGTTACAGAATCAATGAATGAACGGCTTCATCTGCCTGAACCCATCCTCGAAACACAATATATGAAGAGACAAAGACAGAATGTCACGTGAGCCTTGTGAAAAATATCATGATGCCATTTAAAATATACAACACTTCAAATATATATTTGAAAAAGAACTCCCTAAGTTCTTTTCTCTTTGCAGTTATGCAAGAATGTGCATGCTTTTAGCCAAAAATGTGTCTAACTTTCCAGCAGCAAGACACAGCATAGAAATGGAGAAATAAAACAGCTAGCTTACAAATATTAAACTTAAAAAAAAAACTCACATTTTGCTAAAACTGATATAACTTTGGGAACAAAGACGATAACGGGTCAGTAATACCCAAAAAGCAGGCCCACAAGAAATCTCAAAATCAAAGTTGTGAAATAACCCACCTTTTCTAGAAATATTCTGGCTAGTTTATTAATGCTTTCAGCTACTAATAAAGCTGTAGTACACTCAGCTCTAACACTTCTGACCATATTTAGCCCAAACGTTTGTCAACTTCAGGGTTTACACCCTTAAAGGGCCTGAAAGACCTCCAATATTGCAGCTTTTAACAAGAGCCTTCTCGTGAACTTCACTGTCGAGGGATCAGCAGTTTTTAGAAACTGTCCTCAGACTTTTTATTAGACTGCCGTTTGAGGAACTAAGATTTTAAACAAATTGATTTATGAACCTTCCTATTCAAAATGTATTATATTGACCCATAAATTATGGCCATTGTATCGAAGTAGTCCCCTGTCAGCACTGCAGTACAAAAATATTGATAAAAAAAAAAAATCATGCATATGAATGTACACCATGATTCAAGTGATCTTGTACAGTGACCTCTGTATGATTTAAACCCCAGGAGGAAAGAAAAAAAGCGACTCCTTCACAGATATTAGACATTCAAAATTTCAAAGGGGTGTTTTCAGTCCATGATATGGTCAACCAATGCACCTATAAAAATAAATAAAATATTTACAAATAAAACGCAAAATCCGAACATTATCTAATACCCTGATGTATTTACAGTGACCCAGTGTATGTTATATGACTGTCTGTCTGTCCTTCACTCGCAGTAACATGTTGGCGATGAAGACGCTACATTCTGAAATGCATTGAAATGCATCCTGTGCAAAAAAAAAAAAATCCCAGCACCTTCCTATAATCTACACAGACCACCGGGAACTTCCTCATAAAATAAATGTGAAAACACAACCAAAGGTTTGTAATGAAATAAATAAAAGAAAGAGAAAAGCAGTAGGATTTTGTGAGTAAACATTCCTTTTCCAGTCATTTCGACACTTCCTTGTTCGTATGAAAGATGCGTCCTCTGAAGCGCGGGGTCCGAGACGAGTCTTTACAGTCCTTCGAGGCGCTCCACTCACACCACATACTGACTGGAGTTGTAATTCGTTGTGTAGGCCTGTCGGCTGTACTGAAAGTGGTCGGTGAGGACTGTGCTCCGACCGTGCTGAAAGTCTGAGCTGTGTGTGAAGGGCCCGGTCCCGTTGGACAGGGGCTTGTCGAATGACACCAAATCCTGTGTTGAAACTGGCAGCGGTGTCTTTTTGGCCTCCCGGTTGGTGTCATATTTCGCCTGGTGAGGAAAACAATTCCAGTTCATTAGACATCAGTTTTTGCATTGCAATTGTACATTTGTGTAATGATACGCCTAAAAAAGCAAAGTACCTTATTATAAAGGAAGACACCTAGTATTGCTGTCATCATGCCGATAATGTTGGTGGTGCTGACGGGGTTCCTGAGCATCAGCAGGGATATACTGATGACCATGATCCTCTTTGTTGCGTTGGCTACGGCGTAACTGAGTGGGCTGACCAGGTTCAGAACGCTGAACGCGATCATGTTTTGTGCAAAGTTGCAGATCCCACTGATGAGGAGCAGCACAATCGTTCCTGTCCAGTTGGAAATCTCCGCCTGTAGAAGAGAGCGCGAGTTAAGAGAGTCACAGTGATTCTCCGGCTCTTCTGCAGGACTCCACGACACAGAGTGTGGCGCGGGACAAGGTCTGACGGTCGAGTGCAGGTAGTAAGACACGCGTGTGTGTGTGTGTGTGTGTGTGTGTGTGTGTGTGTGTGTGTGTGTGTGTGTGTGTGTGTGTGTGTGTGTGTGTGTGTGTGTGTGCGTGTGTGCGTGTGTGCGTGTGTGCGTGTGTGCGTGTGTGCGTGTGTGCGTGTGTGCGTGTGTGTGTGTGTGTGTGTGTGTGTGTGTGCAGAAGAACAAAACGATTTGCAGGACTGTAATGTAAATATCTAAAGATAAAATACCTAAAAAAACGAATAAATTGTTATTCATCTAATGCAGGCTAAGCCTCCCCTGCTGCTGCTGATTGCTTTTAGAAGGAAAAGCAGCCCATAACTGCTGGTCTAGGATCAGTGTTCTCTGTAATAGTATCATATTTGTGCTCTGGAGTGTTTACAACGCGTTTTTGCACTTGCAGCCAATCTAGTAAAAGCCTCATATAAACCGATCAAGTCTCTTCAGAAAATTTGGACTAAACCGCTCAATTGTGAACTTTTTGAGGCGTCAAAGTGGTAGTTGTGTAGCTGTCAATGGAGGGACAGAAAGCTCTCCGATTTCATTAAAAAGATCTTCATTAGTGTTCCAAAGATGAACAAAAGTCTTATGGGTTTAGAATGACATCAGGGTGAGTAATGACAAAATTTGACAAATTTGAGTAACTAATGAATCTTTGGGTGAACTATCGCTTTAACAGTGGTTTTTGAATGTAGATTCTTTAATAACAAATAATTTATCGGGAGTGTTTATGCTAGCATGTGAAGGTTGTGTTTTGGCGAAATGTCATGGACGTACTGAAAAAAGCCATGTATACTTTTACCAGCGGGCTTTAGTGGGCGGCACAATGGGAGCAGGAAGCAACATTTTTAAGGCATCATTACTCCAGTCCAGTTTTTACTTTTTGCTTTAACTCTTTAAAATAAGTTTAGCAAATTTAAATAAGTTATACAAGATTCAACATTTTTTAAAGCCAGTTTAAAGAAATTTAAAGCTGCTGTCGGCAAAATTTTTTTGATCATATTCAGTGAAATCGACACTATAATCCGACAGAACAACATAAATAAAGTGGTTTTAGAAAAAAAACCGAGCTTCTAACTCCACCTGGAGCTGTTATTTGTTTGGCAAAAATCCACCGCTCCCGGTTCATCGGGTCCAATCAGCGCAGGGGGGTGTGAGATCTGACGGCCAATCACAGGTGGTGCACACGCCACCCCTCGCGCACGTCACATGCACACGCCTGAAGTTCGCAGTAGCGAAGAGTGATGGCGGAAAAGATTCAGTTAACCTCTAGAGCTAGGAGGTAAAACACCACAGGAAAAGAGAACACCTGCTGAAAAGAAGGAAAGCGACCGTGCCCGTAATAAAACCAGGATCAACATCGGATCGGCATTTGAAAGGTGGAGAGATTAACGTGATTTAATTGGGTTCAAGCCTGGATGCAGAGCTTGCAACATTTCTTCTCGACAGGTAATTGTGCTTTATCAACCAGTTACTTTATTTCTGAGTGTTATGTTAGTAATCTAAGTATGTTTGCCCAAATGTGTTGGTATGGATAGCTAACGTTAGCACTTGTTGGGCAGGTTCATTAGCACTGAAATCCGTGTGAACGTAACGTTAGGTGGAGAAACATGTCCAGATGAAGGGATAAAGTTCGGCTTTTTGGAAGAATCAATGCTACTCTATCTTTCTCACGAGAGTAAGAACAGTAGTAAAGCTACTGTTATTGTATGTGCTATCTGACTAGCTCTGTCATATAAGCAATACGCACACGCACTGACGAGCACGCGCTCGGTGGGGGGTATTCGTTGATAGTGGGGGAGGGGCACGAGAGTTGTAAACATTCAAAATTTCGCCTAACTCAACTCAATCTAGCAGACTTGCCGACTGCAGCTTTAAGTTGAAATTACTTAGACATCCAAGTTCATCACTTAAATTTAGGGAACAGCAACTTTTTTTTTTACAGTGTGCATCTTGAATGTCAAAATATTTCATCAATTAAATACACCACCACCTTCCCTCATTTTTAATGCAATGATAAAAAAAAATATTACCATATTTAATTCAAAAAAGTACAATTTCTTTTACTGAACTTAAAATTATTTTTTAAATTGAATTGAAAACTGAATTGAAAATAAAATGATTGCATTAAAATGATGATGCTTGAACAGAACCAATTGTAATTTCATTTCTACATTACAATGGGTTAGGAGGACAATGACCAAATTCTTTATGCAAAACATTTTTTTCTTTTGATTTTGGGACAGATATGACCTGGACATTTCTGGACAGATTTACTCAAACACCCTCTTATTTCATATTCATAAAAAAAATAATATTCAAAACATATTTACCAGGTCTCCTTCCATCAGGAAAGAGGAGAGGTCCACTAAAATCCATGTGGGCAGCATATACAAAAGTGCATTGAATCCCAGGATGTTCAGTAAATGAAGGTGGTGAATCCTTGTGTCACGCAAGACCTAAAACAACAACAAAAATAATTTCATACAGGAACTCATCCAATCATTTTTCTAACTTAAATACAGCACCTAATAGAAATAGGAACCTTTTTGGAGAATATGTTCTGTAGCGAGAAGCAGAGCGTGGCTGCCAGAGCGCTGATCAATCCAGAGACGTCAAAGGACAATTCAGTGGCAGTGGCCAACAGGACACCTCCAATGATGGGTATAAGAGACACGTAAACCTGCTCGAAAAAACATGCAAATAAATAATCCAAACTTCAGTATTGGATGACAAAACACAATCAGTGACTATTAAAACCATTATAAATGCAGTAAATACATGACTTATATCTAACGGTGTTTAGAGGAAGACAGACCTTTGTGGTTTGCTTCTCTTTCATGATGATCCGTGACAGCAGAACCACCCAGATGGGCATGGTGGCCTTCACTGGGAAGCAGAGAATGGAAAGAAGACATGCATTCACTCATCTAATAACATCCTCCGCCATAACTCTCGTCACATGTTCTTCTGTAAAGTCGTGTGATTGGACCTGGCGCTTGAAACATCTCGGCTGCGGTCCTCAGAAACAACACTCACTCTCCCTAGTGACTCCTACACTGAAGCTGCTTCGTATTTAAAACACACAGCTGTTTAAAGCAATATACACCCGAACTAACTCAAATCCATCAGCTGTCTGAATTAACTAGTTAACGGAATTAACTAGTTGCTTATTAGCATGCTTATAACTAGGATAGTGGCTGTTTATTAGTAATTATAAAGCACATATTAATGTCTTAATCTGCATGACCATATTCTACATCCCTTAATCCTTCTCCATACCTAAACTTAACAACTACCTTACAAACTATTTAAAGGTGCAGTAAGCGATTTCTGAGAAATGCTGTTGATATTTGAAATCACCAAAACAAACACGCCCCAACCCAAAAGGATTGTACCCACACTATGGGATGAATAGTATCAAAATGATTAAAACGGGCGAGCACAATTATCATGAACTTGATAAATGTTGCAGGCATGTTTTACTATCCACAACCAAATGCCTTTCAACTTGCGTGTGCAAAATTCAAAATTGAATGAATGTGTAGCAATTTATACAAATAGAGACATTTTTGTGAATACAAATGTTTTCTTTTGTATTATTGTATCATCATTTGCGCATGCAATAGAGAAGATGTGCATGTGTGGATCAGGTAAAACGCGTGCCTTCATTGACGTCTTTTCTGAGTCGATCTCATTTGATTCAGTTGGATTTTGAGACTTTTTTTCCGCGTTTTTTAAGAATTTCACAACACACTCCCAAGGCCTGGTGCTGATTATTAACGTGGGCACAACTACCCATCTATTTGACAAATTCACAAATGTGCGTCACTACATTTAAACTAATACAATATAACTTGTGTGTGCAAAATCACATGAATGTGCAGCATTTTGACACAGTTGTTAATACAAAACCTCAATTTTGTATTAATGTAGGTCAGAATTTGTGCATGCAACAAGTAAGAAGTGTATTTGTGGATCAGGTGACACGCATGCATTCATTGACTTGTTTCTGAGTCGATACTATGTGATTCATTTGAATTTTGAGATTTTCATTTCGCCGGTTTAGCCTTGCACGATCCACACACACTGTCTGAGAAAACCTGCTACCACTAGATGGCAGTAGCTGCTAAAACAGACAACGGCACTGTAATCGAGCATTCGAGCATAACACGCTTAATGTGGCTTAAGAAAGTGATATTGAAGTTTAATTTAAATTTAGTACACAATATAGGCCTACCTTATTAATAAAGCATACTTTGTAGAGGCAAACAGATTAAATCAGATTATGAACAACACCCATAGAACCACTTCCATAGAAAACCATTATAAAACGCTTAACGTGCAATAGCGCGTTGCATGTTTAATAAGGTGTATAGGCTACTGAGATTTAATATCACCGTCTTACTGCATTAACGTAAAGCTTTTTCTTTATAATAGGCTCTATGGGAGGAAAACTATATACAGACAAGAGCCTATATGAACGCGACGTGCAAAGTTTCACGCTAAAGACATTTTCCTTGCTTAGTGCCTGTTAAAAAGAAGACGTTTAAATTGAAATTGCACGTGTTAATCATTTTGGTACTATATTCATCCATACCCTACCTTTTTAGCTCCACCCCCAAATTCACAAACCCGCTATGCAACACATGCACCTCCCCCTAATTAGTACACCCTTACTGCTGATTGGCTTGTTGCGGTGCTCGGTCCGATCCACTTTCAACAGTGTTTCTCAGAAATCACTTACTGCACCTTTAATAAGCAGTAATTGGGAGTTTAAGGCAAAAGTCGTAGTTAATAGTTCGTTAACAGTGAGAATCGGACCCTAAACTAAAGTGTGACCAAATGTTTTTCCAACAGAAAAGCTGAGGAGAATAAACAATCTGCATAAATGGAAACCAAGTAGAAAATCACTTAAAGGCACAATATGTAAGAATTTTGTAATAATTTTATCCAAAAATCACTTGCACAGTGTGATATATTTCCTGCAGTTGTGTACTTACAATATCCCAAAAGTCTCCAAAGATTTTTTTTTTCAGAGAAATTAAAATTTTAAACAAGTGGCCGTCCCGGAGAGAAATGTCGCCTGTCAATGACGCAATATCCGCGCTATCCTCGGTTTCCGCTTGAACTGCCATAGCATGACGTAACCATGGCGACAGACGAGGACAACTAGGTGCGTACGTTACGTGCGTAACGTTTAGCGGCACGCAGTTCTTGTTTCGTTCAAACATAGACCATGGCAATCAGACTTTGGGACAAACAAGGAGGACTAAAATAAGGATCAATATCAGCGTGGCGTTTCTGAGATGCCGAGAGCTAGCGCCCGCGACTAACTTGGACTTGACAGAGCTTCACGAGTCACGACTTGACAGCTTTATTAGACAGGTGAGCAAATGTAGGCTACATAAAACAAATCAATGATATATAACGTTAGCTCAACATGATGAAATGTTAGAAATAGAATATAGTCAGTATGTTATTCTAATGTTGATCTAACTTAACGTTACTGCTAGTTTCGTATAGCAAACGAACTAACACGTAGAATAACATTATAACTTTCAACACACATTTAAATGCCGTTTGGTGTGATAGTGTAACGTTAGAGCAAGTGAAGCAGCGCTGCGTTACCTCACAAGTTTCATTCGTCTAATAAACTGTCCTGTGTGAGTAATCCAGCACTTGGGGGTAGTTCGGTAGAATTAAATGTCCTTATTCGTTTATATCCAGGACTCGCGTGTGACATCTGTCTCTTTAGCAATCGCGACCTGTTTCATACTACAGTCATGTTAAAAAACCTGAATGTTTGCACTCATCCATAAACATTATTAGATCCATCAGCTTGACAGCAAGTCCCATCATTCAGCGCTCGTCACTGCGTCATAAATATACGCCTTTGTTATTGTTGGAAACTGCGCCCTCTAGTGGCGAAAACCGTACATATTGTGCCTTTAAATCAGCAAGGAGTTATTAATAACCCAGAAGCAATATGACACGCATATCCTAATGCCGGTTTTCTGATTTAAAAAAAGTTGCAGCCTTGTGAATTTTTGTAAAAACATTTTAGCATATCAGTATACATAGACAAAACCAGATTTTCGATGACGTGGAAAATGTACTCTCTCTAGATATTTGAATAAATGTCTAAAGTCATTGATTTTTTTTTCTTGTTATGCTTTTAAAATGTTAAGAGACCACAAACAACCGGGAAAAAAATTAGAGAAGAGGGAAAAGTCATGGATGTATATATATTTAAAGTTTATGCATAGCTTTGAAGTACGTTTGGTGAACTAAAATTCAATATCACTTTGTTTCCACCCCAAGTTATTAAAGATGATGAAAATGAATGGAGCCACTGGTCAAGACCATCAATCAGATACAAATGACAATATTGAAGAGCTCATAAAAGATAGGCTATATGCTGATATATGCGCTTAACAGTTTGCAGGACGCTACTGTCACTGTGTGAAATGCGAATTATGTTATATCAATAAGTTTTCAATGCTGTTCTGAATGGCGCATTTGTAACAGTTCATGTCATTATGCACGGCTATACTCTGTTATTGCACATTTGACAGATAAAGAGAGTTTGATAAGAATGGACTTGTCTCATACATAAACAAAGGGAATTGAAGCTTCCCAAACTAGCTTAGTCTGTACAGCCACACAGGTGGATGATGTGGCAGTATATATTAAGAGTGCGGAAGTGACGTAGTCTAAGAATACTTCAATAAAGTGTAACGTTAATGTTATCAAAGCTCGATCGTAAAGCAATTACCGAGGAGTCATTAAATCGTCATTTCAATTTGTTTCTTTCTGTTTGGATGAAAGAGGGCGTTTAAATGTCGGGGGAACGCAGATTGTTAGATTTCCAGCTGTGGTTAAGGGTTAAACAGCAATAACGCACGTTAATTTGAACTCGATTAAACGAACCGAGCAAAATCGACACATCCGATCAGGTTGGCTAGTTACGATCACTTTAATTGACTTATAAGTAAATAATAAGGCCTGTTACCGCCGATATGAATAACCGAGAGCCCCCCGTTACTTACCAGTGTGCGCATACGACACCGGAACCTTCCATATGCTGAAATGGGCCGAGACGGAGGCGAAGTATTTCCCGAAGGCGAGCGGCAGAATGTACCAGCGGTAGTAGAGGGCCGGTACCTCCGCTCGCGGGACGCTCCAGGCTCGCAGCAGCGGCGGGAGAAACACGATGATGGAGAGGATATGGAAAAGAGAGACCGTGACCGGATAAGGGAAGCCGTTGAGGATGATTTTATTGATCACGTTGCCGCCAGAGCTTACGGTGTACCAGCACAGACACAGCACCGCGATCCGCATTCCCTCCCGCACGGGCGGGCGCTGCTCCACCGCGGCCATCTTTCAGCGCAAGCCACGACGCGACGTCTACTCCGGAGGAATCGCTGGTGGAGGAGTCACGTGAGAACGCTAAAGTCACGCCCCTACGAAAATTCACCATGGTAACCTGGAGAGTTTTTTTTGTTAGAGGTGTGTGCACTGTTTACACAGGGTTCATTTTTAAGAGCTTCGCGCAAGTATCATATTTTACCTCAGGAATAAAAAAAGTATACATTGTTAAAAGTCAGGACAGAGGTTTCATAGTATATATCCATGGTATATGGATCATGAGACAAATAAAGCTTAAAAAAGGTGGGTTTTTTATCTTTTCAAAATGCATATTTTGGACATATGAACAATATGTTTAAAGAAGTTTCAGTTGTTAAATAACTTTTCAAAGTGTTTTAAATTCTTTTTTTTTTTTTACTGTTTTTATGTCAGGCTGTACAACCGAATAATTGCATGTGTATATATACTGCAGTTGTACCACCTGACATGGAAAGTGTACCAACCTACCCATACTTGAAATTAGCTGTTTTTGCCCATATTTGAGAGAGATCTACAAACCCTTTCACTCTGTTTCAAGGATCTGTCAAGCTCCTCTGGATGATGCATCATATTTACTGTTATTACCTGAACAAATTCATAATAAAAGAGCAGTTGTGCCACCCTGACATTCAAATTGCTGGACAAAAGTTTTTCAACTATCTCAACAGCTTTAAAACTACTGATATTTATAACATTTGTTTATATGAAAGGTTTCAACCCTAAAATGATGCTATAGTCTTTAGTTTAACATTTTTTATTATTAATTTTAAATATTTTTTTTCCGTCTGTTTATTTGTTCGGACAGTTGCGCCACCTGACATTTTGATCAGCAAAACACAAATTAATTCAAACTAAATAGGTTTTATAGAATAAAATGATATATGTCATGAATTTATAAAATTATTTTAACAGGAAATAATGCACTACAAAAAAAATGCATGTCATTTAGTCATATGCTAATACTTTTTTTTTTTTTTTTTTGCACACCATTGCAATGGACCATAAAGGATAGAGAAACACAACTAGAGAAAAATACAGTTCTAAAATAGCTGAGAATCCTCATTTGGAGATTTAAGAAACGTGCCTTTGAAGACTCAACGTCTGTAATCTATGGCAACATAAGGCAGGATCTTAAGTTGACTCCCATTCCCATATGGATTCAGGGTTATGGGCTGAGTCCAGTCATACCAGTTATTTCTATTATCATAACAGCCATTCACACCATGCCATCGATGCCGGCGTATCCTGACCAGGTCTCTCTCGGCGATCTCTCGGCTGACCCCAGGAAGCTCTGTAACAGGCACATCTGGTATAAACGCGTGTCTTTTTCTGCTCTCTTTTGAATTATTTTTCTCTTTCTTGAATTTCTCAGCCACAGAAAAGCCCATCCCTGATCTTTCTGAAGTCGGCAAGCTACTCTGAATCATCTTCTCCAGTGACATCTCTCTCCAGTGTGTGTCTCTCTTCAGATGCTCACTGCCTTGGATTTCACTTTCTGTTGATCTCTGACAATCAGATGTTTTGCTTGATACAGGTATGACTTGTGGAGTCTGAGGGTCACATGTTAGTTTGCTTGCTTGCGGTTGTGTAGTTTTGTTTCTGTGCTCTGCAGGACGCCCATGATTGTGATGCTCAGATGTTATGTTTGTGTCTGTCACTGTGCTGGAGACCTCATAGAGGTTAACGTTCAGCGTAGCAGGCTTGAGTGTGTTGAGCAGGTCTGAAGGCGGTTGCATCTTCATATCTGAGGCATTTAAAGCTAGGCTAGAAGTAATGCAGGTGAATTGAGCGGGTTCCTCTGCCACTATAAGATGCTTTGAGTCACTGTGACTGGCAGAGGTGGCATGGCTTCGGGACATGTGCTGCTCGTGGGAATGCTGATAGGACAGCGATGGTCTCAAGCTCGTGAATTGTTGTAAATGCTTGATGGACGAGGAATATGGTTTGATGGCACGGACGGGTATTTTACTCTTTCTAAACTTGGTGGGATATTTAATGGTATTACCTGGTACAGAACCCTGAGACATTTCATCCCTCTGGCTCATGTTATTGTGTAAAACAGCTCTTCTGTAATTCCCCGTGAGCGTTTGTGCTGATTCAGGAATACGTTCAGTGGGATTTAAATCCACAAAGCTTGAGAGCCCTTTTTCCGTGACTTCATTTACTCCAACCAACCTCTGCCAACTTCGTACAAGATTTTTTAAACGTTTAACAAGATCTTCGTCTGTGCTTCTTTTTCTCACATCATTGATCAACTTTCCAAGCCTGGTTTCCTGGAATAAAACAATTTCACACACAATCATCATCATCATCATATATAGTCTCTGTTACCTTGTTCCAGGTGAATTCAGGTTGATTTGGACACTTTTTCCAAGTCATCTCAATGGCGGAAAGTGTCCCAATCACCCTAAATTCACCCTATGGAAAAACATACTATGGAAGTCAATGGTGCCCCACAACTGTTTGGTTACAAACATTCTTCAAAATATATTACGTCACACGCATCACACACATGACCAGCGTCGGCCAATAGCGAGCCTGCGTGTGGCGTACGACACAGAAGCGCTGCTATTACACCTTTTCCACCAAAAAAGAACTGGTTCGGAACTGGTGCTGGTTCAAAGTTGGTTCGGAGTTGGTTCAACTTGCGAACCTTCTCAGAACCTGTTTGTTTTTCCACTGACTAGAGCGGCCAGCGAACGACGTCGTTACGTCACTGTGTACGTTGTCATACGTCTTAGCTAGAAACGCTTGCATGTACAACATTACTTTGGGGTTATCTCTAACTCGTGTACCAAGAATAGATGCATAACTGCCAAAGGGGTTGATCTATGGAATCATTTGCATAAGGATTTAAAATTGTGTAATTCACTTTGTAAATTCAAGAAAATGTTTAAAAATAAGGTGGTAAATAATTATTTAATTCAATGTGTATAATTTTATTTTTTTATGTACTTATTATAGTATCTGAATTGTGTACCTTGTTGTTTTATGTCTTTTTTTTCCTTTTTCTCTTCTTTTCTTTTCTCTTGTCTTGTATTTATTAATACCTGTGGAAAAAATGACGCTAATTTGATTGATAATTATGTATAAAGGGTAGGCTTAATAAGCAGAGGCTTCAGACTACACCTTTTTAGGTTATTTTGTATAGCTTTATTTTTATGATTGATTATCTGTGAGGAGTCTGAGGACCGAATAAAACAAATATTACATAAAGAAGGCTTTAAAAACAATTGAAATATGTAAGTCTTTTAATCTTTTCCTTTGATGTGTAATCTTTTCTGATTGGTTATTATGTACCCCTGTCTTATATATTTTTTCGTTTATTTGTTCTATTTTGTGACTGTTTTCTTCTTTGCTTACCTAATGTTTTTTTTTTTCTAGAAACGTTTGCGCCAACTTCAAGCATAACCATTACAATGGCGGACTACATTGTGTTTCTGCAAATGTTTCTCCTGGCTTTGCGATCCTATATCGGGGTCAGAAAAGATGTTTATAACACATCTAAATCCGCCCCAGCCCTGACGTAAGCATGACGTAGTAAACGAACGGTTCTAGTCCAGCTTTAAAGAGTTGGTGCCGCTTTGCCGAAATTCGTCAAAGAAAAAATGAATCATTGTTTCCACAAAAATATTAAGTAGCACAACTGTTTTCAACATTGATAATAGCCTAATAATGTTTCTTGAGCAGCAAATCATCATATTATTTCATACATGTTTTAATAATATTTCACAATATTACTGTTTTGCTGTATTTTGAATCCAAATAAACGCAGCTTTGGTGAGCATAAGAGACTTCTTTAAAAAACATTTAAAAATTCTCATCGTCCCCAAAACTTTGATCAATAGTCTATGTATATTTAAACAATAATACAATAAAATGAAATAGAATAAGACATATAACCATGGGTGAAGTTCGTCACATGAACTGTGAACATGTTCCACTACTGTTTGACAACCACAAATTATCACAATCATTTTTTTAAATGTTTCGTTTGAAAAGTGTGCTTGTGCTTTGTACCTTTTTTGTGGCGTTTGATATTTTGTTATATATAATGCATTTCTCAAGGCCCGAATGATTTCAGTCTTTAACTCTTAATTTCAGTGTGACACACCATACCATAATACACAACTATTGTGATCATAAACTCAGTACAGTATCTTACCACTAGAGCCTCTTTAGTCATGGGGTAACTTTCCAGACAGCATATCACGTCCAATAAAGCCATCCTGTTCTGAATCTGCTGACAGAAGTATGGCTAAGGTCAGTTCAGGCTTTCATAATATTCTTTATTCGTTAAAAAATACTTTTTTTTCTGTATGCTAGAAAGTCAGTTCCTGTGTCTTTTTTAGGAAGTTGGTCATATTCTTGAAAGTAAACCGGCCTCATGTATTTGAATCCACTCTCACATGTGCACCTGCAGAAGTGACACTTTCAGATCTCAGTTTGGGTTAGTCACAAATGCAAATGTGACATTCTTGCATACTCATTGCTGTAAAAATCGTTGAAATAAGGCCCCAGGGAGCTTGTAAAAAAAAAAAAAAAAAAAAAACACCACTTCAGCGAGATTTAAAATAAAACAAAACCAACCTTCATTGTAACAAATGTGAGATGTCAGTTATAAAAGGATGCACCCTTATAGTATTTATTCAGGTAAACGGCAATACTGTTTGTCATTCGTCTCAATGACAGACAAAAAAACATCTAATTTACCTTAATTAATTAAAGAAATAAAAAAAGTCTTAATTATGAGATAAATATACAAAGACGGGCATTAAAAAACTACATACAGCTCATTAATCACTGGATGAGTGGGTAGAAAATGCCATTAAAATGCATGACCAAATAAAGAGACAGTGGCTAGTAATGATGCATATCCAACATGGGTATTTACTCACGTTATTTTGAGCATCAACGGCCTGCAGGAGCTGCTCTTTCAGTTGTTGAGGTCTCGATGAAGCTCTTTTCATTGTCAGACAGCGACGCTTTGAAAAACACCAACTGATAGATTTGCAGCAATAAGAACAAACACAACGTGCGAAGCTCTTCAAACATGCACTTGTCACTCATATGAAACCACTTTACAGCCAACCCCATTAGAGCTCAACTGACCGTGTCCACGCATGCAGGCAAATAACTAAACTGTCCCAAAAAGGGTCCAACAGGTGCAATGGTGTTTTCATATAGGACTACAGAGCTAGTGTGAGTGTCAAGAAACTGATTAATTCAGCAGTTTTCTAGTTGTATAACATACATTTTTTATGAGCCCATATTCACTGAGAGACTATACATATAATACTTTTAAACTTTTGAAAATACTTTTACCTAAATCTATTGACTGCATGCTTGGGTTTGTGCTTCTTCGTCATGTCCCGCTGGATCTACCACAAAAATACTTTGCAAAACAAAACTTTGAGGTTGGTTTGGAAAAGTGTGACCTGAAAGCTAAAATGATGGATGGATGGATGGATCCAGGCTCTATTGTGTTGTACACACAGTGAAAAGTATAAGGGCCTTGTGTGCGTTTGTTAATTTTGATGGTTGGTATTTGAATAGTCTTGGCACATCTGACATTTTTTTTTTCAACGTGATTTTTCAAACCAAACGAATTATGAACATCCTCTAAAGAACAATGGCATGTATATTAAAAAAGGACTAAATATATTCACCAAAAATATCCAATAATTCCCGTTGACATTCAGGAAACGTATCATTCCCTCGTAGTCATCAAAGTTCACCTGATCATCAAAGTTTCTCCATACTTCATCTCTTTCCTCATGATTATAACACCCGCTGTGTGATCTAAAATCCTAAATCCCTGGTCAATGTTATTCACCAACACTTGAAAAGCATTGGATTGTCCAAGAATAAAAGATAAAAAAAATATATATATAGTTACCTCATCCATTGTTTCATTAAAATTGACTCAACATACTTAACAATGACTTAGTAATTATAGTAATTAATTAGTGATTCAGTTACTATGATCCTCCATGCTCCGTAAAAGTGCTGGCTTACTCCTTTTGCTATAGAAATATATTTCCTCTTTTGGTGAATTTGGCATTTCTGAATTTCAATTCTTTATCCTTGTGGGTCACATCACCCATTCACTCTACATGGATGACAACATGCCTCTGGAATGCTTTGGGCTTTGTTCAATTGTAAATTTGTATTTTGCTGAGCAATTAAAAATGTCTTGAAATAAGGTGCTCTTTTTTATGACTTTTCCTGCATTTTACATGCTGATACTTGAATGAAGGGACACAGCAAGGATTTACTTTGATGAACGCTTCACATAAGACATCTGTTCAGGGCTGTTGCAACAGAGAATAAATCAATTAAAAAACAGTCCTTCAAAAATTCATTCTTTGCCTTGATTGCTGTCAATGTTTACATATGATTTGACAGTATATTTTATTAAATATCAAAAATTATGGTCGACATGTACATGAACACTTTACAGTTGGTTGTGTGACTGTAAGTCATTCTCTTCAGATGCTATCGAAGTTGGCACTTTTTAGAACTCTGTTCCTGGAGGCACTTTTAGAACCCTGTTCCTGGAGGCACTTTTTAGAACTCTGTTCCTGGAGGGACTTTTAGAACCCTGTTCCTGGAGGCACTTTTTAGAACTCTGTTCCTGGAGGCACTTTTAGAACCCTGTTCCTGGAGGCACTTTTAGAACCCTGTTCCTGGAGGCACTTTTTAGAACTCTGTTCCTGGAAGCACTTTTAGAACCCTGTTCCTGGAGGCACTTTTAGAACCCTGTTCCTGGAGGCACTTTTAGAACTCTGTTCCTGGAGGCACTTTTAGAACTCTGTTCCTGGAGGCACTTTTTAGAACTCTGTTCCTGGAGGCACTTTTAGAACCCTGTTCCTGGAGGCACTTTTTAGAACTCTGTTCCTGGAGGCACTTTTAGAACTCTGTTCCTGGAGGCACTTTTAGAACCCTGTTCCTCGAGGCACTTTTAGAACCCTGTTCCTGGAGGCACTTTTAGAACCCTGTTCCTGGAGGCACTTTTAGAACCCTGTTCCTGGAGGCACTTTTTAGAACTCTGTTCCTGGAGGCACTTTTAGAACCCTGTTCCTGGAGGCACTTTTAGAACTCTGTTCCTGGAGGCACTTTTAGAACCCTGTTCCTGGAGGCACTTTTAGAACTCTGTTCCTGGAGGCACTTTTAGAACTCTGTTCCTGGAGGCACTTTTATGACCCTGTTCCTGGAGGCACTTTTAGAACCCTGTTCCTTGAGGCACTTTTAGAACTCTGTTCCTGGAGGCACTTTTAGAACCCTGTTCCTGGAGGCACTTTTAGAACTCTGTTCCTGGAGGCACTTTTAGAACCCTGTTCCTGGAGGCACTTTTAGAACCCTGTTCCTGGAGGCACTTTTAGAACCCTGTTCCTGGAGGCACTTTTAGAACTCTGTTCCTGGAGGCACTTTTAGAACCCTGTTCCTCGAGGCACTTTTAGAACCCTGTTCCTGGAGGCACTTTTAGAACCCTGTTCCTGGAGGCACTTTTAGAACCCTGTTCCTGGAGGCACTTTTAGAACCCTGTTCCTGGAGGCACTTTTAGAACCCTGTTCCTGGAGGCACTTTTAGAACTCTGTTCCTGGAGGCACTTTTAGAACTCTGTTCCTGGAGGCACTTTTAGAACCCTGTTCCTGGAGGCACTTTTAGAACCCTGTTCCTGGAGGCACTTTTAGAACCCTGTTCCTGGAGGCACTTTTAGAACTCTGTTCCTGGAGGCACTTTTAGAACCCTGTTCCTCGAGGCACTTTTAGAACCCTGTTCCTGGAGGCACTTTTAGAACCCTGTTCCTGGAGGCACCCTGTTCCTGGAGGCACTTTTAGAACCCTGTTCCTGGAGGCACTTTTAGAACCCTGTTCCTGGAGGCACTTTTAGAACTCTGTTCCTGGAGGCACTTTTAGAACTCTGTTCCTGGAGGCACTTTTAGAACCCTGTTCCTGGAGGCACTTTTAGAACCCTGTTCCTGGAGGCACTTTTAGAACTCTGTTCCTGGAGGCACTTTTAGAACCCTGTTCCTGGAGGCACTTTTAGAACTCTTGTTCCTGGAGGCACTTTGAAAACCATGTTCCTGGAGGCACTTTTAGAACCCTGTTCCTGGAGGCACTTTTAGAACCCTGTTCCTGGAGGCACTTTTAGAACACTGTTCCTGGAGGCACTTTTAGAACCCTGTTCCTGGAGGCACTTTTAGAACCATGTTCCTGGAGGCACTTTTAGAACCCTGTTCCTGGAGGCACTTTTAGAACCCTGTTCCTGGAGGCACTTTTAGAACCCTGTTCCTGGAGGCACTTTTAGAACTCTGTTCCTGGAGGCACTTTTAGAACCCTGTTCCTGGAGGCACTTTTAGAACCCTGTTCCTGGAGGCACGTGCCCTGTTCCTGGAGGCACTTTTAGAACCCTGTTCCTGGAGGCACTTTTAGAACCACATTCCTGGAGGCACTTTTAGAACCCTGTTCCTGGAGGCACTTTTAGAACTCTGTTCCTGGAGGCACTTTTAGAACCCTGTTCCTGGAGGCACTTTTAGAACCCTGTTCCTGGAGGCACTTTTAGAAGGCACTTTTAGAACTCTGTTCCTTATATGACCCATCCATTTCAGGCCTTGGAGCAGGGGTGTGCAGCTTTGGTCATTGAGTCCTATCCTGCAGATTCAAGCTCCAACGCTAATCAAACACACATAAACCATCTAATCAATATCTTCAGGATTACTGAAGGAGCTGTTTTTACCAGGAGCTGCGTCTCATTTCAGAGGCTGTGTCCTCCGCAGGTCGCATTTGTCAGCCGCATACGTCATTGAGACTGCCTCATTTCAGTAAAATAACCATTACATTTCAAAGTCATAAAAAATAAAAACTACAACAATTTACCCTTCACAAGGGTAACGGTCAATTTTATAATGCCTCCTAAATGAGACAGTAGCGACCAGTACCAGTAATGCCTGTAGTGACGGTTTGCATCAAGGACGTTACCATGTCGGCGGAAATGAAGTTGTCAGTGACCCAGTGTGTAGAGTCAGGGTCCTTCAGTGCCGAATTCTTGTAAATGATACTGATTCATGAGCAGGGAGCTGATTGAGACTGCTCAACCGCTTTAAATTCCTTGGCGTTCACTTCACTGAGGATCTCACATTGCCTGCTCACAAAGATGCAGTGCTGAAGAAGGCACATCAACACCTCGCCTGAGGAGTTTTGGAACGAGCCCCAGCATCCTCAGATCATTCTACACCTGGACTGTGGAGAGCATCCTGACTGTCTGCATCACTGCTTGGCACAGAAACAGCACCACTGGCAACCGCAAAGCTCTGCCTGCCATGTTGTATCATTCAAGAACCACTATAAAGCCAAAACGATCTCTGTTACCTTAAATTATATGTTTATCTCTGTAAAGCTGCTTTGAAACAATCTACATTGTTAAAAGCGCTATATAAATGAAGATGACTTGTAGGAGGAGGTGAGCTTCCGTCCCTCCAGGTGGGGTATGAGGAAAGCCTGGAGGATCCTCAGTGACTCCAGCCACCCAAGCTACAGACTGCTCTCTCTGCTGCCCTTAGGCAGACGGTTCTGCAGCATCCGATCCCGCTCGAGCCGACTGAGCGAAAGCTTGTTCTCTCAGGCTATCGGGCTTCTGAACACCCAAAGCTTATCCACCTTACACGGCCACTCGAGCCTATGCCATGCACTGATATTTTAACTCCATCACCACAATTTCAACCAAACTGGACTCTAATGTAGCGTGCACTGCACTTTAACACAATGATCAACTCCGCCATCACCTACTTCACAAGTTCACACTTACAAATAAGTCAGATATAATAAAAGGTATGTGTATTTGGCGTGCTGTCCGAGGAGAGGGCTCTGGGCTCAGTATTTGCCCCCCGTATTCCTGACTGTGGTAGGATCAAGCCAAGAGTGAGGAGTCAGGGTGGTGGAAGGATGCTGAAAACTGTCTAGGAAAGTGGGTGGTGAGTCGACTGAGTGTACATAGGCTTTCTCTCATGCTGATAGGATAGACGTGGTAATTGTAGATGACGAGTTGATTGGATTGACGTGCTCCTCCCGAACTTTGTTTAATAAAACATCATTTATCCTCCCACTGTACATTTGCATCTGTATTATGTGTATAATTGTGTATTACTTATTACATTTTGTATATTTATTATGTATATTGTGTATTGATATCTGTAAAGTATGTCTAATTGTATTCTGCACTGCTGTCAACACTTTCACTCACCATGGCACATGCTCTGTTGGTGATGGGACAATAAAAGTGATTTGTGACCATTTGATTTGAAAACAACCATCAAGGTTTTTGCAGTGATTGGTGCCCGTTTCTGGAGGAGTGATTTTTGTTTATTTTCCTGAAAGTTCCACTCTTAGATTTTAATACAACATTGTGAATAGCTCAGCATTTGTTAATGATCCTGATTTCTGACTTATAATTCACCTATTTGTGGGATGTGTCTTATCTTCACACTATACATTGTTGTCTTTTTAAACAACAAATGCCAAGCTTGACTCTAAAGTAACGACCTACATCAACAAAAACAAGAACGATATTATTTTATTATTGTTTCTACTGCAACGGCCAAGCTCTTTGATATGTCCAGCCCTGAGATGTTTCATTCAAGTATCTGTCAACACGCCAGTAAGTCACTTCACTGGGAATTTAACTATAAAGTGAAGAACACATGTCAAATGCTTCAGCAGATTGTATAACACCAGCCTATCATCAGTAGTCAGGAGATCATTATTCTGCCCTGAAAACTGTAGCTTGGTAGGTGGACAAGGTCATCCAGGTGGATGCTGCACACTGCTGGTGGGTGAGGAGAGACTCCTGATATGATTTTACAGTGCTTTGGGTGTACAACAGTACATAATAAAACATTATATAAATGCTTCCTTACTTCTAACCCAAGGTGAATGTCACCTCTTCATGGTGGGAGCTTCACTGAGGGCTTGAGGATTGATATTTTCATGGGATTGCACACGTTTCGTAGGTGTGCCATCTTTCCCTCACAGAGGGCCTTGTGTCCTCCTTTTCTCAATGGACCAGACCTGGGGTTGGGGAAAGGTGGTTCCGCAGTGCTGTCCTTCAGCTCATGCCGCAGATGGTCGTGAGTGCTGTGATGGTTATAGCGGCGACCCTCCAAGATCCATTTATGCTGCATGGCATCCTGTGGTGTCATCCGCATCTTGGGGTCCCAACTGGAAAGGTTAGTAATACATGGTCAGTACATTTACATTCAACAGAAAAATACACAAATCTTTTGCATAGTAATCAAACTGAAGATACGTCAGGCAGCGCCGCACAAAATCCAAAAAGGCATGATCGGTGGCCCCCAGAATACTGGCCAGAGGTCTAGATTTGGGGTGTCTGATGGCTGAGGGTCTGGCTGCTGTCTTGTGTTTCCACTTACCAGCTTTAACAGAACAAAACACACAATACCAGTTCAGCACAAATGACACAGACTAAAAACAACTGGAAAAATCACATCATGTGTGTTTTGAGTTGACCAAAGAACATAGTCCAAAATTCTGATTTTTCTGTTTCATCAATAGGAGGCATTCCAAGCACCTAAACAATAAAACCCAATCAATATAAACTCAGACATTAAATGAATATTCATGTTTCTGAAAGCAGACTTTCACACACTGCCTTTACCTCCATTATACAGGACAGCTGATCAAGCTCATTTCTGCCGGTGAAGATGGGCCGCCCAGTGTCGAGCTCTGCTAGGACACAGCCAAGGCTCCACATATCTATGGCAGTGCTGTAGGGCTGACGCAGCAGCAACTCAGGTGCACGGTACCACCGAGTTCCTATGTAGCTAAAAACTACAGTGGAAGAAGAGAGAGGCGAGAGTCATTAAAATGCAAGAATAATGAACCTAATAATGAGCTTGACTTCACATCCGCAGACAGCGCCGGAAAAATCCGACCCGACAGAAAATAGGAAAAATGGGATACAGGCTTATAGGTGCACCCACTGTAAGCGGACAAGGTGTCAGTATGCTCAACAGGAGATGTTTGAGTCATAAATGGTAAAATAAAAAGGCTATTGTTACGTTTATTTTGGGCAAAAAGTTGCATATAGCCCCTTTAAACACTTATTATTTCACATTTAAAGCACATAAAACTGAACTCACCTTGCTCATCCTCATAGCAGCCGCATCCAAAATCAGCCACCTTGATGTCAGAGTGCTCCCCGTCGATCGCCAGGATGTTTTCCTATACAGAGCAATAGCATTATAGAGCAAATTATTTCACTGCAGATCTTCCAACAGTGCATCAGACCAAAGACAAAAAACATCTGAATACTTCAGACAAAGTAAAATTAAAAGGTTTTTGAGTGCTTGTTAACTTACAGGCTTGAGATCAGCATGTATGATCTTCTCATCGTGAAGCACCTGCAAGCACTTCAGCATTGAGCTGGCATAATGACAGATCAGCTTCTTGGAAAAGCCCTGGAAGTGTCGCTGTTTAAGAATCTCATTCAGGTTTGATCTACGCAGAGATAAAAACACGCAATTTCCTTTAGAAACTGATTAAAGGGTCACTCCACCGATTTTGACATGAATGTGTATTGAAAGTGGGTAATATGTGTAGTAGAATAGTAGCAGAAATTTTTATTTTTGTTCCTTCCTGTCCAATAAAATGCCGAAAATGACTTTTTAGTGCTTGTGGATTATAGACAACAATCCCCATAGTGCATTGCAATGCTCAGCTCCACAGGCCACTCCCACTACTCCGCCCATCGACGTAGACTACAGTTGAGCTCCACTGCGCTTGCGCTACTGCCTGGAAACTACTTTACACAATTGGTACTGACAAGTTATTTTTCGACCCAATTATTGATTTGCAACTAAATTATAATGCAATGTTTACTTGTAAAACGTTATAATTAATAGAAATTATGGGTATGATCACCATTATGTTATCTTTGTCATCTAAGTCAACAGTAGCTAGGTAGTTCTAGTTTTGAAAAGTTGGTCATTTAAAAAATACTAATACTAATAAAGAAGTACAACAACGTAAATTTTAAACATTTTTATTGAATTAGTATATACAATAAATACAACAATTTAAAGTATATATACAAAAAAAGAAACTACAGCTCCTCCTGAGCGTCGTCCGCTTCTTGGTGCCCGCAGTACTGGCCGTCTGGAGCTGGATATTTCTGACGGATAGCCTGCACAACACAAGCTGGTAACACGACACGACGCCCTCTGCCCAACCTCTCTCCTTGCAGGACCCACTCAAGAAAGTGCCGGTAGGCTGTTAAGCGAAATTGTCTGGACAAAACATTGAGCACAAATTGAGTGATGGTCTTTGAACCTAGCGTGCCACAGTAGCTAGCATAACTGCAAGATATGTGTAATAAACCTGCAACGTTAGTGTGTTAACAAAATGAAAATAAACTTACTTTACAGATAGACGACCATTGGACCCTGTAGGCTTTGGCTGGCGTTTCCAGTTGACCTTAGGGATTCGAAAGTAGGTCTCCAGGACGCCGCTATCGATATGTGGTGCGAAACTCGGGTGATCAACCACACACACGTCCGTGTCATCCTCCGAATATATAATTTCATACAGGAGAAATTCGCACCGCTGGAATTCGCGGCAGCAGACTGACTCTTCTTCTGTGTCCATTGGCGCACAGTGAGAGCACAGGCACCACCAATCTGTCACAGCTCGAGGCATTGCGGGCTCCTCGTCCGCGGCAGGCAGATCGGCTGTGGTGGAAGCAGGTTCAGCCGCCTCCTGTTCCTCCATAGCCCTCAGCTGCTCGTCGCTGTACTCAGGCTCATAAAGGTAGCCACGAACATCTGTTTCTGCCATATTAAAATCCCAATCCTCCATAATGTGTCCGTCTTCGTTTTCAGAACCTTCGGCGTCCATTTTTTCAAAAAGTTTCGTCACTGGCACTGATCTGTGATAGGTCTGTTAGCGCATTAGGTCCATCCCCCAATGGGCGGGTTGGAAAGGGTGGGAACTAGTGCTTGTAGTCTTTACAGAAATACCCCATTCTTACACTTCCTCCTACAATGACGCAAATTGACGATTTTTGCGTCATTGTAGGCGGAAGTGAAAAAGGTAAATAGTGGATTTCTCTCGTCTCAGGGGACAATGAAAGATTTTTTCAGGACCATTCAATAGTATTACTGGGTTTCTAACAATGGAAAGCTTAATGCAAATGGGTGGAGTGTCCCTTTAAGATCTGAGTTTCTGCTACATGTAACAATGTTTTAGTATTTTAAAAAATGTAGAAACTGCTAAAAATCTATACTCTCATTCAGACTCACCCCAGAAGCTCGAAGGTGATGCAGAGATGTTTGCGAAAGAGGAAGTGCTCTTTCATTTGGACGGTGCTGGTGCTGGTGTCTCTTTCTTTCTCGAGCAGAGCCTCCAAAATCTTGACCTCTGTCATGAAAGTTCGATCATCTTTCCTGTTACACAACAGAGACACACTGGGTTAAACCTGGAGAGTTCCAGCCAAACAGCAGCAACAGTTTTGAGTTTTAAGTCTATTTTAAAGCTACAATAGGTACAATGCAATATGCCGCTAGGGGTTAGTTGATGACGCAGTGACGAGCGCTGAATGATGGGACTTGCTGTCATGCTGATGCATCTAAAAATGTTTATGGATGAGTGAAAACATTTAAGTTTTTTAACATGACTGTGGTATGAAGCAGGTCGCGGTTGCTAATGAGAGACAGATCTCAGCGCCACACACGAGTGAGTCCCGCAGATATAAAGGAATAAGGACATTTAATTATACCGAACTACCCGCAACTGCTGAATTAATACTCACACAGGTCATTTATTAGAAGAATTAAACGTGAGGGAACGCGGCACTTTTTCACTTGGTCTAACGTTACACTATCACACTAAACAGCATTTGAGTGTTATAATGTTATTCTATGTGTTAGTTTGTTTGCTATATGAGACTAGCATTAAGCTAGATCAACATTAGAATAACATACTGATCATATTCTGACATTTTATCATGTTGAGCAATATAACATTGATTAGTTTTATGTACATTTGCTCATCTGTCTAATAAAGTACATACAAGAGTGGCGTCCCTGTCAAGTCGTGACTCGTGAAGCTCTGTCAAGTCCAAGTTAGTCGTGGACGTGGAGCTCTCGGCGTCTCGAAAACGCCACGCTGATATTGATCCTCGTTTTAGTTCTCCTTTTGTCCCAAAGTCTGCTTGCCATGATCCATAATGTTTGAACGAAACAACAACAGCGTGCCGTAACGTCTACTATGCAGTTGTCCACGTCTGTTGCCATGGTTACTATGGCAGTACAAGCCGAAACCAGAGATAACGAGGATGTTACGTCATTGACAGGCGACAAGTGATCAGGGACGGGCACTTTTTAAAATATGAATTTCTCTGAATTTATAAATTCTTGGAAACATTTAGGATAATGGAAGTACGCAAATGAAAGAAATATATAACACTTTGCAAGTGGTTTTTGGATATTTTGATACAAAATTCTTACATATTGTACCTTTAATAAATGAAACCATATTTAGTTCAAATGTACATAAAACCAAATACAAATAGTTAAGAAGCATCCATGTTGGCACAGTTGAATGATGGAATGTAACAGACTCTTACATTATGCACAGTACTTTAATTGCAACCATCTCATCGGTCTTGTGGTCCCGACATTTGAGCACCTGACCAAATGCTCCATGACCCATCACTTCAAGCATCTCATGTCGATAGGCAATGTGGTCATGAGGAACCTGTGAACATCACAAAAGCAACACTTCATATCCAGACACAGAAGCTCAGTTGCTGGTGCCATCGTGAATCTCAATTATCGACTGTATTGACAAAGCCATCAGAGGACTTCAGTAATAATGTGACTGTAATATTTTTGTGTTTGTTTTGTTGCCAAGCTAAAAGTTATTTCATTTTTCTTAGCGGAATGCTTTAAGATAATATACAAGTATGATTTTGAAACAATTTCAAATCAAATCAATATTTCATGTCTACAATCAATTATTTGGGAATAAGCCTTGTAATAAATGGGATGGCTGTAGCCTACATTATTATGCCTTACTTACATGTTCATCTTGTTTGAACTTGTTTGTTCATCTTGGCTAGGAATTATTTTTCTTTGTGGAAGCTTTGAGTTTATTACAAGTGTGCTAAAATTTTTGCATATCTTATATTTGCGTCCAAATATTCCCAGGAGCTGTGTAATAACTGGGATAACGTACATCCACTTATTAATAATCAGTAACAGTAACTGGCTTGACATGATCCCTTACCCAAAATGTTGAACATTTAACATTAATTGTATTGTAAACAAATACCATAATATAATTCCCTTTCTCATCATCATATTTTCGGATCTTCATAGCTTTCAGGCCGAGGTACCAGATCTCTGAGTATCCCAGAATCTCTTTCTGCTCAAACTCAGTCAGCATTTTGCCATATTTGCCCATTACCTCTGACAAAATAAGGTGGAAAAAAACATAATCATGGATAAAACTTAGACAAGATTTTATAAGATTTTATCCTGCACATCAGTTGTCCACATATGAACTAAAGGTGAAAACAATCTGATACCTGTGACACCAAGAGGTCCCTTCTTTTTTTTGCCCATCTGCATCTTTCCAGAGACACCCTTTAAACCATTTTGTTTCAAAGTGCCTGGCTTCTGCTGAAAAAAACTATCATTCAAGTGCTATACTTTTCAAATTTTGTTAGGAGTTTGTTTGTTTGTTGTTTGAAACAACAAGGAGTACGTTTGTTGTTTCAAATTAACTAAGGAGTTCATTTATCTCTCACTTGAATGTCTATTTATCTAATGAATGAAATAATCTGTGACTGTATTATTGATGGCGGGCAGGGATTCTAATCTATTGTGTGCTTTAAATAATTGCATAAGAACTCACAGAGACACTCCTATGAGAGATGTATGGGAGTTTGAGCTGAGGCTCGGAGGGACGGTTTAACAATCGTCCATTCTGCTGGGGGGGCTTGACTGCCAGTGGAGGAAAAATGGCTGGGCACACCTAAAGAAGAGGAGATAACCAAGGTTAGCCACAATAACACTTCATTATCCACTCGTTAAGGTATGACCAGTGACCAGTAAAAACCAATATATATATTGTGTTTTATACATTTATGTACATTTCAGTTTTTTTGTGGAATCGCGGATACAGACCAGCTAGTCAGGCTACACAGAAAATGGAGAGGCCATACAACACGTCACCACTGAAATTACATTAGTAATTTCACTTTTAAGGAGGCATATGGCAAAAAATAAATAAATAAAAATACTGTGCAGTATAAACGCTGGAGTTTCTATTGACTGCAACGAATTACATTCATCTAAAAGACCATGTATGAGACAAATAATTATACACTACCTGTATAGTTGTGAAATGCTATATTTCAAATACTACTATATTTCGTAAATAAATACTACATCTTTATCATATCCTGAAGGCTAATTCTGGGAAAAAAAGTAAAACCTGGAAAACTTTGTAATGTCATTGCTGTTTTCCAGTTTGTTAATGTTTGTTCATGTAATGCATATGGAAACTGTTTGGTGTTTAATTGTTTTGTTTTTATTTTAAAATTATTTATTTATTTTGATTTTATATTTTTATGAATTCATTATTAGCTTTTTATCAAGTCATGAACCTCCTGCACCCTTCATGAACCTTCATGAACCGTTTGGGAAATCATGACAATGTAATGTTGAATGCACTCCATGTTGTTTATAATATATATATATATATATATATATATATATATATAGGTCCTTCTAAAAAAATTAGCATATTGTGATAAAGTTCATTATTTTCCATAATGTAATGATAAAAATTAAACTTTCATGTATTTTAGATTCATTGCACAACAACTGAAATATTTCAGGTCTTTTATTGTTTTAATACTGATGATTTTGGCATACAGCTCATGAAAACCCAAAATTCCTGTCTCAAAAAATTAGCATATTTCATCCGACCAATAAAATAAGTGTTTTTAATACAAAAAAAAGTCAACCTTCAAATAATTATGTTCAGTTATGCACTCAATACTTGGTCGGGAATCCTTTTGCAGAAATGACTGCTTCAATGCGGCGTGGCATGGAGGCAATCAGCCTGTGGCACTGCTGAGGTGTTCTGGAGGCCCAGGATGCTTCGAGAGCGGCCTTAAGCTCATCCAGAGTGTTGGGTCTTGCGTCTCTCAACTTTCTCTTCACAATATCCCACAGATTCTCTATGGGGTTCAGGTCAGGAGAGTTGGCAGGCCAATTGAGCACAGTAATACCATGGTCAGTAAACCATTTACCAGTGGTTTTGGCACTGTGAGCAGGTGCCAGGTCGTGCTGAAAAATGAAATCTTCATCTCCATTAAGCTTTTCAGCAGGTGGAAGCATGAAGTGCTCCAAAATCTCCTGATAGCTATCTGCATTGACCCTGCCCTTGATAAAACACAGTGGACCAACACCAGCAGCTGACATGGCACCCCAGACCATCACTGACTGTGGGTACTTGACACTGGACTTCAGGCATTTTGGCATTTCCTTCTCCCCAGTCTTCCTCCAGACTCTGGCACCGTGATTTCCGAATGACATGCAGCCACTGAGCAACAGTCCAGTGCTGCTTCTCTGTAGCCCAGGTCAGGCACTTCTGCCGCTGTTTCTGGTTCAAAAGTGGCTTGACCTGGGGAATGCGGCACCTGTAGCCCATTTCCTGCACACGCCTGTGCACGGTGGCTCTGGATGTTTCTACTCCAGACTCAGTCCACTGCTTCCGCAGGTCCCCCAAGGTCTGGAATCGGTCCTTCTCCACAATCTTCCTCAGGGTCCGGTCACCTCTTCTCGTTGTGCAGAGTTTTTTGCCACACTTTTTCCTTCCCACAGACTTCCCACTGAGGTGCCTTGATACAGCACTCTGGGAACAGCCTATTTGTTCAGAAATGTCTTTCTGTGTCTCACCCTCTTGCTTGAGGGTGTCAATGATGGCCTTCTGGACAGCAGTCAGGTCGGCAGTCTTACCCATGATTGCGGTTTTGAGTAATGAAACAGGGTGGGAGTTTTTAAAAGCCTCAGGAATCTTTTGCAGGTGTTTAGAGTTAATTAGTTGAGTCAGATGATTAGGTTAATAGCTCGTTTAGAGAACCTTTTCATGATATGCTAATTTTTTGAGACAGGAATTTTGGGTTTTCATGAGCTGTATGCCAAAATCATCAGTATTAGAACATATATATGTGTGTGTGTGTGTGTGTGTGTGTGTGTGTGTGTGTGTGTGTGTGTGTGTGTGTGTGTGTGTGTGTGTGTGTGTGTGTGTGTGTGTGTGTGTTTCTTTCTTTCTTTAACTGCTTTAAACTTTTTAATTTTAAAAATCTCTTGCTCTCTCTATCTAAACTAGGCTATTTCACACTTCAACGCGTAAACAATTACTTCAAACTTTCAAACAAACGTTAGGCTTCCTCAAGCCAACATCAAAGTAGTTTGTTCACAAAGTTCACTCAAACTGTTTTAGAGTAAATAACACTGCAAACCTGACTCGGTATCGGCTGGAACCGCTGCTTCCTGACGTCCGTCGTGTGTTTCTCTTGCTGTACGTTGGCCGGTGGCCGAGGAGCGTGCACCTTCTTCAATTGTACGTTCATTGCTTATTTTACCGATTGGGTGAGTTAAACGAGTAAAGTCGCTGAAGACGGGCAGGTAACATCTGTTTCACAGAATCGTCGCTAACGGCTGTTATAGTAACGTTAGTCGTTAACGGGTTTGAAGGGTTGTTAGAAATGTCAGTGAAGAACGAACTACAGTAAGATTACCTGAAATGTCTGTCTGTCTGTATGTAACGTTACCGTATTTAACGATTTATGTGTATCGTCAGACTGTTGTGTGAATCGTCGGTAAACTGAACTCAACCGCCACTATAGTCTAGATCTGAATCGCCGTGGAGACCTGTAAGCGTAAATACTGAATGACGTCACTGCGAGCACCGTTTATTATATATTCCAAGTGACCCCAAATCCTTTCAGTTAAAATATATAATCTGTTACTATAAAGATAAAGCTAATACTTCAATGAATTACTTTGTTAATTGTTTTATTTTGTGTGGGAAATTTTTTATTCTCAAGTAAAAAATTCTCTAAATCGCAGCCTACTTTTCCACATTTCTTAATTGAATTTGATGCATTTCTCAAAACTTTTAGGTTGATTAAGAACAAGTGACAGATTCTTGAAATATTATGATGATTTGTTTGTAATAATAATAATACCACTGATGCATAATGTTTCCTCTGTAGCCTATATGTTTAACTATTGTTCATGTTATTTAATGTAAGCCTATATATTTTTTTCTTTTTTTGTATTTGATATAATTTCATTCCTGTAGTTCTATCTGTTCTGTCCTTTATGTCTGCTTATTGTTTGATACATAATCAATAAAAAATAAAATAAATCCAAGTGATCCCACTTCGTTGGAATTTGATTGGAAGGTAATATGTACTGGGCTGATGCAAAGTGTTAAAGAGATACAGGTCTAGAAAAAAAATATTTATATTTATATTATAAAAATATATACAGTATATGAAAACATATTTGGTTTATCGCAATATGTTGTGTGTGTGTGTGTGTGTGTGTGTGTGTGTGTGTGTGTGTGTGTGTGTGTGTGTGTGTGTGTGTGTGTGTGTGTGTGTGTGTGTGTGTGTGTGTTGTTGCTTGAAGGGATAGTTTGAGCACTCACCCTTTGATAGTTACTCACCCTGAAAACATGTGGTGTACCGTGTATATGACATTCTTCTTTCAGACGAATACAATCGGAGTTATATAAAAAAAATGTTCTGGCTCTTCCAAGCTTTATAATGGGAGTGAATGGGTGTATGTCTTTGGAAGTCCATCAAAGTGCATCCATTCATGATAAAAGTGTTTGACGCATCTCTGGGGGTAAATAAAGGCCTTCTGAAGTGAAGTGATGCGTTCGTGTAAGAAAAATATCCATATTTAAAACTTTATCGACTATTGGTAGTTCTAGTACCCTAGGTCATCGGTTCCCAACAGGGGGGCCTCAGCCCACAAGGGGGCCTCAGCGAGCTCTTTGGGGGTCGCGTCATATTTTGAAAAGTGTTGAACAGAGAGCATTAAAGCAGCAGTCCGTAACTTTTTTTGAGTTCAAAATTTACTACATTTATATAATGAGCAAGTACATCATGAATCCATTTCCAAACCGTGTTTTTGTCGTATCCTGAGTCACTATGGTACACCTATAATGAGTGTTTATATTGGGACTATTTTTACACTAGTTCGGCCGCACCGCTGCGGTTCTCTCAGTGTCAGCGTGACGATCCTCACACACTGACTGATAAAGCCTCACACATAACATGCAAGTATATTGAGGTCCCAGACAACAGTCATTTTGTAAAAGCCTATTTATTTTTTTCCTACACACCAGTTTGAATACTGATATTTGAATACTGATATATTGCAGTATATTGAAAAATATAAGCACTAGTTTCCCATATGGAAATTTACTATGTAATATTATGATTATATTTTGCAGTATATTCCCAAATATTTTTGTTCCATAACGGATTTCCCACACAGTTCATCAATATTAAATGTTTAATGTGAAATGGTTAAGATGGAGTTTACCTACTGACGGACTGAGACTGTATTACTATCTATGATTACTATGAATAGAATGGGAGAAAGTGCAATTCGCAATTTAAGTCCCGCCTTCTAAATAAAAGAGCCAATGGTCGATTGGTAAAGTCATCTCGTCACTGCAGCTCGTGAAGGTCCGGTTGCTATAGAAACAATCAGTGGTTCTGAGACGCGCTTAGGACCGGCTGCTCCAGCCCGACAAATAAGCTTTTTTTAACGCTATTTGAGCATAATAAACCACATTTCTGATACAGTTGTTCTCAGTTTTCATTGGGTATTTCAAATATAACATTTAATTGTAAGCTTGGTGAACAGCTTTGGAGAATTTGATGTGTCCCCATTCAAAGAGTTAGGAGCTGCCCGAGAGGCGTTTTAAAGATGGCCGCTGAGTGAAATGACCATAGACAGTAAAAGAATGACTTGCCTGAAAGGGACGTTGCTTGAGGTCACTTTACGTCTTGAGTGTGAATGAACCATCATTGGTAAAATACTGTTAATTAAAATAGCATACAATTCAGAATTTTTGAAATAATTCATAACCACAACAATTTAAAATTAGACCATACGTTACTCATAGCGTGTATTTTACTGACACCTCCTGATGGAAGTTATGTCCTTCTCTATAGATGTACATGTGAACTGATCATCTATTTATCGGTGATAAATCACTTTATTATAAACTTACATACTGAGATAGTGTGTAATAGAAAAACTAAACAACGTTACATTTCTGAAGAACCACTGTTTGAAAACTTCTGGCCTAAAAGGAGTTTAATAAAGGCCAGTGGAATATTATATATTTTGCCTAAATTTCCCATTTGGAAAAAGTCTGTTCTTGCAAAAAAAATAAAATAAAAATAAAGAAATAGGACATTTAACATATGAACTGAAGTGTGAAATTGAGTTTTTTTTATTTTTTTAAACAGTTTAAAAACTGAGAAAAGCTACCAAAAAGCTAAAGAAGCTAAAGTGGGGTTTATGTGCATATGGACATCAGACGCTCCAAACACAGACATGAACACTAATTCTGACTGAGGATCTGTTTCACACATTAAGAATGTTTTTATTTTTCGTTTGTATTTTTATTTGCATTTTTGCATTATCCTGTTTGGTATCCAGCTTGACTAGTTATTTGTATAAAAGAAAGCTATAAACAAATGTAATATTTATTTCACAGTTTTAGTGTTACACTGTACACATTGCGGAATATATAAAATAATATTCTGAAATGTTTGTCATGTGCACTTTGGTGTGCACATAGTTCTGAATTATATGGACTCATTATATCAGTTGGTTATTGTTTTGGACATTTCCTTAACTGTTTTTCTTTAACTTCAACTGTTTTGCATGAAAACACACTGGGATGTTTGCTGAAACAGTTTTGCATGTTCCTTCTGGCAGTCCGTCAGCTAACGGCTGGGTGAGGGGCTTCTGTCATCGCCTGGCACAGTGCCTTACTACCTTTCCCATGTATCAATTTACTCTATGTATAATCATCAATGTATAAGCATCAGAGATTCAGTTTTCCGGGCAGCTTATTGATCTCTTTAATAAGGTCCCCAAGAAACAAATATATTTTCCCTGTGTAGTATCAGACAACTACATACACTGAGTTGTAGTTATCACTTTGTCTGCAGCAGTTACAGTGTTACCATGCCTCACACAGGAGGGCATCTTCAGGACACACAACACTTAATACAAACACGACATCAAGTGGTTATTACTGCATACTACACCCTGTTACTGTTATGCCATCGTGATCTGTTACATCATGAACCAGAAATTTGGCAGAATTGTGTGAAGCAACATTTCTTAAAGTATATTTCTTTTATTCAAATACTTATATTACTGACAGGGGCGTAGAATTTAGTAGGGATGCTAGGGACGTGTCTCTACTAATATCCAGTGACACTGATATATCCCTAGCAATAATTTCGATAAAACTTGTCCCCGTCCCCACCAATTTCAAAATGCCACTGATTACTGATATTAAGATGTTAAAATGTAGCACGACAAATGTGGACGAAAAGAAAGAAAGAAAGAAAGAAAGAAAGAAAGAAAGAAAGAAAGAAAGAAAGAAAGAAAGAAAAAGAAATATTTGCACAAATCTGGAAATCTTTATAATTTTAAATTTTCACAACGAAAGTGTTTCAAATTCTGCATTTTCTGAGTCAGATGGGTAAAGGTGAGGTTGAGTAAATGATGGGGCGATTTAATTAATCAAACAAATAAGCAATGTATCTTTATATGAAGAAAAAAGAAAAAGAGCAGAGCATGATCTCAATTGGTGGTGCTCTTAAATCCAGTAGTTAATCCAGCAGAGATTATATAAACACCTCAGGCACAAATCACAGCCACAGTTGGATCTGCTCAACAGAACCAAGGAGCTTGGAGAAGTTGTGTTCATTTGAAAGTCAGTGTTTTAATCAAAAGAAACATGATAGTGATAATAGATCTAGTGTTGATGCTCTTGGACCTGACGTACACCATCCTCCACGCGGTGGTTCGCACTGTTCTCCGGCCGCGGCTGAAGTCAGTGTCCGGGGAGGTGTGTCTGATCACGGGCGCTGGCGGAGGCCTCGGGCGGCTCTTCGCGCTGGAGTTCGCCAGAGAAGACGCCGAGCTAGTGCTGTGGGACTGCAACACTGACGCCAACGAGCACACAGCCAGGCTAGTGAGGGAACTTGGCCGCAAAGCGCACGCGTACACAGTGGATCTGTCCAAGCGCGAGAGCATCTATCAGACCGCTGACCGCGTGCGGGAGGAGGTGGGTGACGTCGACATACTGGTCAACAACGCGGGGGTCGTCGCGGGACGGCGGCTGCTGGAGTGCCCGGATGAACTGCTGGAGAGGACCCTTCTGGTCAACTGCCACGCGCTGTTCTGGGTAAGACCAACCAGGGGGGCTCAAATAGTGCCATGGTAGTGCTGTGTTTTTGGACATAGGACTGAAAACAATTTAGCATAGTATTCGAACTGTAAAAGTTGTACTGTCCAAAACCATATCATATATTTATATTTTACATTTTTTTAAGTGTTGTTTTAGATATTAACCATTTTATTAGAATGTAATTCTTGCTGTAGCTACACTGTAACATTGTAGGGCTATATGAATATGGTAATTATTCTGTTGCAGAGTACAAAACAAACTACACTGTTGTTATATAATAATTTCTATATGTATTTGTACTCAATGTACATGTTTGTCTCGGTTTTGAATGTGTACTGTTCGTACAAATTTGCATAGGTTATGAATTGATTATAATAATACATGTATATAATATATGTGTGTTGTACACTTGTGTATTTTGAATTTATGTACACTATATTTACATTAAATGCTAGACTCCCAATATATAGTTTTTAATTTAAAAATATATTTGTTGAAACATATGTGTTGTTTTATACAAATAAAACAAATACTGTATTTGAAAACAGTGCATTTTATTTATTAACGCAATGCATTGGGTTAAAATAACCCACAGTTGGGAAGGTGCTATACCACCCCATAGTTGGGTTATTCGTTGGGTTATTTTTAAAACCACACATTTTTAAGTGAGTATACCACTTATATTTACATTCTAAAAACAAATGTTATGTTATGCAATTATGTTCACAAACTACAATTAAGTTAGAAACGCAATTTGTAGCAACATAAACACGTTTTTTAGTTGATTAGGGTACTCAGTTAAGTTGTTTCAACTACTTTTAACATAATTAAAGGGACCCAAAAATAAAAATTCTGTCATCATTTACTCACCCTCATGTTGTTCCAAACCTCAATGTTCGCTTGAGCTTCCATTTACCACAACTGATGATGTGTGAGTTGATGATTTTTATATGTGAATAAAAGCCTAAATTAAATATGTTTATCATAATTTGGATTAAACCGCTCAATTCATATGGATTAGCTTTATGAACTTTTTGAAGCTTCAAACAAAGTAAATAATGACAATTTTCATTTTTGGGTGAACTAACTCTATGGGACTAATTCATCTGATCTATTTCAGCTCAAATTGCCAGCTAGCGCACTCTAAATTTTACTCATATAGCACGGGCATTTAATGAACAAGTCATTTTACTTGCCTAAACAATCTGTTAATTTCTATTATCACTGTAAAGCTGCTTTGAAACAATCCACACTGTTAAAAGTGCTTTATTAATGAAGGTGTTTATGAAGCCACCTACAAGCTCTTCAGCACAATAGTAACCACAGAAATGTGATCCTGGATCACAAAACCAGTCACAATTTTTAATTGTATTTTTTATAAAAAATGTCGGGTATATTTGTGGCAATAGCCAACAATACATTGTATGGGTCAAAATTATTGATTTTTCTTTTATGCCAAAAATCATTCGGATATTAAGTAAATATCATGTTCCATGAAGATATTTTGTAGATTTCCAACCGTAAATATATAAAACATTTATATCTGTGAGTGAATGCAGCACAATCACGAACATAAATTGACAACTTTAAAGGAGATTTTCTATTTTTAGATTTTTTTGCACCCTTTTTGCATTCCAGATTTTTGAATAGTTGTATCTCGGCCAAATATTGTCCTATCCTAACAAACCATACATCAATGGAAAATGTAATGGTTTTGTGGTCCAGGGTCACAAATGTCAACAGAAGCTCTTTAAATGTAAAACATAACGGCACTGTTCTAAAAAACACATAAAATAACACTTCATTTCAAAATGTATTCAGCTTAGGAAAGCATGCTGGCAACTAGAAATCCACTGCCAAATTTTCAGTTATCAAAACAATTTCATAGTAACTACATATTTACTTTTTTTTCTCAATTAACACAGAAAGTTTAAAATACAATATAAAGTTGATGTAATGACCCCCATTATTATGTCAACATCAAAAGAATATTTGGAACTTAAAAGGCTTAATTAAATCAATATATTTGAAGTTGTGGTAACAGGTCTCCTGAGTGTCTTTTTAGAGTGAACTGTGGAACAACCAAAGTACTTTTTTGTAAGGGCTGTCAGTAATTTTCAAGTAGCGGGTTCAGGTGTGTTTGAGAAGGATTTTTTGTTTGTCCAGGAGGATTTAGCGCCTCATCTGAATGACAGACAGCATTTCTTGCCTCCTGTGTAACAAGTACATCTGATGGTGACCATTGTGCGATGTTTCCACGGTGTTGAAAGTTAAAGAGATATTGAATTGCAGTCTAAAGCTGGAGTGGGAAAGTGCAGTGACTGTAATCTGCTTGATTTAAAAGGTTTAAAAAATGGCTTATTGTGCATATGACCATAAATCACATGTACAATGAGGAACAGGACATTATGAACCAGATTATCAAATCACTAATCATGACAGCAGCTCAGAACTCTGCAGAAGTGTTATTATATAAACGGGCGATAATACGAAACGATGCTTCCTGAGGCATTTGAACACACCTTTACCCCTATTTTTAGTAGCATAACTCACCCATGTTAAGAGCATGAATTATACGTCAAATTGCGTAGCCTTTAGAGAAGTTTGTTATTATTAGGTTTTGACGTAATACGACTTACGAATTGTTCAATGTAAGTGTGTTCTAGATACTTCCACTGAAGGAGGGACCCAAGTCATATCTAAAGACCAGAATAGCAAATAAAGACTTCGTGTGCGGTCACATAAAAAGTCAATTTGTGACTTCAACATATTTGTGATTTGTGAAAGTCAACATATTATACACAAATATTCCCCAAAATAATCTGCCAAAATGTATAACACTTTAGGACCAAAAATTCAGACACTTTGACCTGACCATGTTTTGCTTCAGTGTTTTTTCTTTAATTGCTAATGCAGCCCTTTTACAGACCACAGACTGAACAAAATGAAGCATTGCTTGGTAATTTGTTGACCTAAATTGGTATTATCTAATTGAATAGCTGACAGATATTCAACATAATTCATTTGTGAGAGTCTAACAGAAGGACGGCCAAAACCGGTGAAATATCAACTGATTTGATAACTCTGAGTTCTTGTCATATCTTATTACAATTTTCTAAACTATACAGAATAAATTGTGATAATGTGTGAAATGTTGAAGATTTCTGGTTTGACTGTATGTATATACACTGAACAAAATTATAAACGCAACACTTTTGTTTTTGCCCCCATTTTTCATGAGCTGAACTCGAAGATCTAAGACTTTTTCTATGTACACAAAGGGCCTATTTCTCTCAAATATTGTTCACAAATCTGTCTAAATCTGTGTTAGAGAGCACTTCTCCTTTGCCGAGATCATCATCCACCTCACAGGTGTGGCGTATCAAGATGCTGGTTAGACAGCATGATTATTGCACAGGTGTGCCTTAGGCTGTCCACAATAAAAGGCCACTCTAAAATGTGCAGTTTTACTGTCCGAAAACCAGTCAGTATCTGGTGTGACCACCACTGCCTCACGCAGTACAACACATCTCCTTCGCATAAAGTTGATCAGGTTGTTGATTGTGACCTGTGGAGTGTTGGTCCACTCCTCTTCAATGGGTGTGAAGCTGCTGAAAACTGGCAGGACCTGGAACACGCTGTCGTATCCGCCTATCCAGAGGATCCCAAACATGCTCAAAGGGTGACATGTCCGGTGAGTATGCTGGCCGTGCAAGAACTGGCATGTTTTCAGCGTCCAGGAATTGTGTACAGATCCTCCAACATGGGGCCATGCATTATCATGCTGCAACATGAGGCGATGGTCGTGGATGAATGGCACAACAATGAGCCTCAGATTCTCGTCACAGTATCTCTGTGCATTCAAAATGCCATCAATAAAATGCACCCGTGTTTGTTGTCCATAACATACGCCTGCCCACACCATAACGCCACCACCACCATGGGCCACACAACGTTGACATCAGCAAACCGCTCACCCACACGACGCCATACACGCTGTCTGCCATCCGCCCTGTACAGTGAAAACCGGGATTCACCCGTGAAGAGGACACCTCTCCAAAGTGCCAGACGCCATCCAGGGCTGGTGTGGTTACACGTGGTCTGCGGTTGTGAGGCCGGTTGGATGTACTGCCAAATTCTCTGAAACGCCTTTGGAGATGGCTTATGGTAGAGAAATGAACATTCAATTCACGGGCAACAGCTCTGGTGGACATTCCTGCTGTCAGCATGCCAAGTGCACGCTCCCTCAAAACTTATTTGTGGCATTGTGCTGTGTGATAGAACTCCACATTTTAGAGTGGCCTTTTATTGTGGACAGCCTAAGGCACACCTGTGCAATAATCATGCTGTGTAATCAGCATCTTGATATGCCACACCTGTGAGGGGGATGGGTTATCTCAGCAAAGGAGAAGTGCTCACTAACACAGATTTGTGAACAATATTTGTGAGAAATAGGCCTTTTGTGTACATAGAAAAAGAATTAGATCTATGAGTTCAGCTCATGAAAAATGTACATTTTATGTACATCACTGTTTTAACATGCAGACCGTATTACCTCGTACAGCACCTTGAGTAACATACAGCTCAAATCCTCACATAATTCTACAGTGCAGCAAGAAACAGCTCGAGTTACTTATTAGGGATACAATTAACAAGCATTATCCTGTAACTGTAACCACTCTTAAAGGCCGATTACTACAGCAGCAGTGACTGAGCAGATGACTCGTCCAAAAGTTGTGTGATTAACTGTGGTATAAAAGAATTACCAGGGGCTCCGCGGGTCCTTAAAAAGTCTTACAATTCAGTTTTATCAAATTTAAAGTCACCATGAAATCAAAATAACTTCTCCTCCCTCTTGCAGCAACATCTCTTCTCTTCTCTGATTGATGTGTTCATTGGCTTGAGGGCGGGGCAACCTGTCACTCACATGAGATCCACCAATCGCAAAACACAACCATCAAATTAATTAATGATGGACATATATGTGTAATACACATTTGTAATGATGAAGTTGCAATTTAGTACATTAACCTTCTACTCACTAACAAACAACACACTGAAGTTAATTATAATCAAGCACTTTAGTATGTTAGTCCACACATGAAAATAAGTGTACTTCTTTTAAGCACAACACAATATTATTAAAACATAATGATTTAAAATGTACTTTAAAGTAAAACTTTTCAATCAACATTATCACATAGTGAGCTTTAAATTTTTAGACTATCTGCAAGTGCAGTGTTTTAAAAAAATATTTCTTTTCCACAAGGCTAAACATACTGTTTTCCTGTTTTGACAGATGACAAAAGCCTTTCTGCCACAGATGAAAGCCAAGAACCACGGACATATTGTTACTGTTGCAAGCACTCTTGGTCTGTTCAGTACTGCTTATGTAGAGGTAAGTTAAACATATATACAGTTTTTAAAGGTTGTAAAACGGTTGTGTCTGCAACCCTACAATGGCATTAAAAGCTTTTTGACTGACTGCTCGTGTTCTCTTTCCTGTTTTAGGACTATTGTGCAAGTAAATTTGGAGCTGTAGGTTTCCATGAATCTCTGACTCATAGTTTGTTAACAGAGGAAGGTGTGGATGGGGTGAAAACCTCCCTGATCTGCCCGTACATCGTCAACACTGGCATGTTTGCTGGATGCCAAATCAGGTGAGAAACCGGGAAATAAATCACTAAAACTCAAATAAAAATAATGAAATAATGCCAAAGCACAACCAAAACAATGTTCTTCCACAAAATGCATGAAGTTTTGTTTTTAACTGCTAGAGGGCCAAAAGTTACATTGTGTACCTTTAAATGTAAATGTACATATTTATTGTATCAAATGGCCTACAGCGAATGGACATGGTGTTTGATGTCAAACCAGGTTTATTATAATTTATTAAAAGTAACTATTAAAAACTTTGAAGCACTAAAATTACTTATTGGAAATAACTAAAACTGAAAAAAAAAAACCAAGTAAAATAGTAATATTTAAAAAAGCAAAAACTAAAAAAGAAGAAGACAAAAACAGCAAAATTATAAAATATTTTATTACGATATAAAAGTAAAAGCTAATTGAAAATATTAGTTAACTTAAACCTATAAACACATAAATAGCACAACACCAAACCTAATGCAACGTGCCTTCACATCCGAATATGGTGCGTTTTTGTCGTTTTGGGAGCCAGTGATCATCATGTGCTTTCTTGGAAATGAGCGCTACGAACAGTCTTCAAAAGATTTTTTTATGTTCTACAGAAGAAGAAGAAATTGGCTTTGGAAGTGGAACAACATGAGGATGAGTTCACAATGAATTGTTATTTTTGATTGCTATTCCTTTATAACTGTTCCTCAACAGCACAATGGATGTCTGTCCGTCTTGTTACGCAACAGAAACAACGTCCTAATGCTCACGCTAGTGTGTCTTCATTCACAGGAAGGAACTTCAAGGCCTTATTCCACCCCTGGATCCTCTATACTGTGTTCAGGAGTCAATGAAAGCCATTCTGGCTGACCAGAGGATGGTCTGCATCCCCCGCGTAATGTACTTCGCATTCCTCTCACGGGCGTAAGCATCTCCACTGTCCTAAACACAGCCGGGCAAAGTCCAGTTTGCTTAGACTTGGATTAAGAGAGATAGCGTACACAAAACAACATTTGCATATGCATTAATCGATCTATGTCGTGTCTTTTCTTTAGGTTGCTCCCCTGGGACGCTAATGTTGCAACATATCGTTTTATGGGAGGCGACAAGTGCATGCACTCCTTCATTGAGACCAAACAACACCAACAGGCTGTTAACGGTCACGCGAAATCCTCGTAGCTATCCTGTAATACTTCAGTTCCACACAGCATCCACATTCCAAGGAGAAAAACATACCAAAAAAAGTATTTCGCCTGCTATATTTAAAAAAAACCCCACACATTTCAAATGTACTTCATGGGGGCCGACAGAAATATATATTTTTTATTTTTCTGTACAAAAAACAAAACAGTAACACTAAAGTTTAGGGTCCAATTCTCACTATTAACTAGTTGCTCATTAGCATGCATATTTCCAGGATAATGGCTGTTTATTAGTACTTATACAGCACATATTAATGCCTTATTCTGCATGACCAGATTCTACATCACTTTACCTTACTAACTATTAATAATATATAAGCAGTAATCAGGAGTTTGAGACAAAAGCCATAGTTAATAGTGAGATTTCAACCCTACACTAAAGTGACCCAAAAAACAAATGATTGTTTTGTAACATTATAATAAATCTGTTCATACAACAAACTAACTGATCAATAGACCTCCTTCAAAACAGATGCATCTCAGCAATTTATTATATTATTTGATATGACATCATTGTTGCAATTTAATGTAACAATACATGTTCAAAGTTATAGATAACTGGAATTTACTAAAACGGCTTAAAGTAGGCACTGGCATGAAAGTATGAGGATGATTGACAGCAGCACAGGATATTAAATCAGGGAGCTGCAGTATATGTGTTAAGTGTTATAGTGTGACTACACAAATAAGTACTGTGTAGAATTATTAACTTACTATAGGGTTAAAGGTAAAGCTTGGTCGAGGGTTAGTTGCTTGTAAATATGCATAATCTACTGTTATTACTATAGTGCATGTTGTGTAAGGCCTGTGAAAGGATTGCATGTAATGTGGCGTGAGTTAAAGTATGTAATCCATGTCTTAAATCATCAATGGGCTTCAGAAAATCTGATCAGATTGCTTTTATGAAGCAGGGATTTACATAAACCAGTGAGAGTGGTCAATTCAGCATGTTACACAAACTCGTTTAACTAAAAACTCAACTTTGCATTATGGAAAATCAATACATGTCTTTCCTGGAATGCAGTGATCTGTAGATCAGCTTTAGCGTGATGCAATGAACAGCTGAGCACAATACAGTGATTGTGGTCTTCAGCTCCCCGGCATATGCAAGATCCTCCGGCACGTGAACCTTTTTGAAGCAAAAACGTGACCAACGTGTTACACAAGTGCTTTATTTTATTTATTAACTTGAGCAGCAAAACTAAGACATGAAGACAAAACATGGGAAATTACATGCAACAAGACATTTATAGTAATTTTTTTTTCTGCGTTGCAAAAACTCGTTTATACAGTAAAAACATCTTCAAAACTACAGGAAAAAGAAGACTCGGAAAATACTTTTTCCGTTGATTTTAAAGATGCCACCAAATATCTGCCAACTCCCAAGTGATGTTAAATGTTTGTAAAAGGCGACATTTCAAAATACTGACAAATGAATAGATGGGTGAGACGGCAAACTAAACAATAAGAGAAACTGTTGAATGACTTAAATGAACACATGAGGGGAAAAGCCAACATGAGCAGAGCCCACCCAGTGAGATAACAGCCCTCCACACAAGCATGACCATCACTCCTTGCTCAGTCCAATTCATCGCACAGAATCCATTAAAACAAACCCCTTCTGTCTGGCCATGCATCACTGCGCGGTGCGTCTCCACTCATGTTGAGTCCATTGGTCGTCTCAGTTTGGGTGTCTTGAGAGTGTCAGAGATCCTCTTTCTTGGCGATAAGGAGTCTGTGTGTGTGTGTGTGTGTGTCTACACCAGCTGCACAGTGGCAGCCTGAAGGTAACCCTGCAGGTACTGAAGAGCTTCTGCTGGCAGACTAGTGCTCAACATGGAGGGCACCTGTCACAAACAACATTCAGTTAGCAGGTATTCTGGGTAGGGGAGACAAGCATGCTCCTGCCATGTTCATAAGTCATTTTAGTGATTACATCAGCATCCCTAAACCATCTTACGAGTGATACTCACCCTTCCAGGACAGGCAGTGGAGAGTTTGTGTAAAGACTGAGCTAGGAGGATTTTGGGATTGTTGACAGCATCTCCGATGGGGTCATGTTCTTTCTTGCCTGCAAAAGCAAGCTGGGAGAAAGCGGTCTGGTATCCTGGGGTGTCCTCTATGTCTATGAAATGTTCATCATCTGGGATGCTGTCATCTTCTGGTAACTCGAACAGACCAATAAGAGCCTGCAGCAAAGGAGCCCTACAGAACATAACCCAGGTTTGAGTCAATGGCAAATAAGTTTGTCCTCAGTAAAAAATAGGGATGGGAATTGAAAACCGGTTCCACTCGAGAACCGGTTCTAAGTTTTATGAACCATTGATATTGTATGCCCTCGACGTTAACGAGTCCTCTTATCGATGCTCCTGCTCTGAGTCAGCCATAGTATGTACAGACCGTGAACTCACAACTGTCCCTTTTGTCCTTTATCGAGCACCATGGCCCGGCCTCCACAGCGAAATTTTGTTACTTCAATAAATTTAAACATTTTAAGCTTGTTGCGTATTTCATTAGCGTTGGGGCGGAACAATTTCAGTTGTGTGTGTGTGTGTGAGCATTTCAGTTATGTGTGTGAGAGCATTTCAGTTATGTGTGTGAGAGCATTTCAGTTGTGTGTGTGAGAGCATTTCAGTTGTGTGTGTGAGAGCATTTCAGTTGTGTGTGTGAGAGCATTTCAGTTGTGTGTGTGAGAGCATTTCAGTTGTGTGTGTGTGTGCGTGTGAGAGCATTTCAGTTGTGTGTGTGTGTGTGCGTGTGAGAGCATTTCAGTTGTGTGTGCGTGTGAGAGCATTTCAGTTGTGTGTGTGAGAGCATTTCAGTTGTGTGTGTGTGTGAGAGCATTTCAGTTGTGTGTGTGTGTGTGTGTGTGTGTGAGAGCATTTCAGTTGTGTGTGTGTGTGTGAGAGCATTTCAGTTGTGTGTGTGTGTGAGAGCATTTCAGTTGTGTGTGTGTGTGAGATCATTTCAGTTGTGTTTGTAAAAGCATTTCACGTGTATGTGAGAGGAAAAGGACCTGTATGGTCATGGTGATTCTGAATAATGTGCCTAGAGCCCCGGTCGCGCACACACTCTCTGCGGAGCCAGGCGGAAGTACAAGGCTTCACCGTCTCTAAACTAAGCGCTGTCTTGCTCTCTCTCACTCGCACATATTAATCAAAATAAATCGACACGATGGTAAGGTCGGAAGACTAAAGTTTCATTCGAAGCATTCGGAGATTTTCTTTCCTGAATTACCGCTGGGTGTGAATTGTGCTAAAATACGTTGCCTTATCTTCTCTGAAAAGCGTCCCACACATTCAGCTGACAAACCACACTTTACATAAATGAAATAAACTATCCTGTGATGACACAAATCTTGTGGGATGTCCAAACCGCCGGGATAATCACGCCTCTGATAATGACATGTCCAATCCGCGAACCAATGACTCATTTGAACCGATTCGTTTTAATGAACGGTTAAAACAACTGATCTTTCCAACACTGAACTCACGAGACGTCTGAATCGGTGTATAACTAAACAGTAACACTTTACAATAAGGTTCCATTTATTACATAAATTACATAAAAAGTACAGTTTACTCAAGTGTAAGCTTTAAAACAAATAAAAACACTTGGGTTTTTTCCCCAAGAAAGCATATGACTACTTTTTTCCACAGTGCTATCAGGAATCGATAAGAGAATCGTTAATTATCGGATCGATAAGCAGGAATCGTCAGTGGCATATATATTGATAAAATCTTATCAATTCCCATCCCTAGAAAAGAAATCGGTAACACTTTATTTGAAGGGGTGTGCATAAGACTGACATGACACTGCCATAAACATGAAGGAGTCTTTATGAATGTTTATGACTGTTGTCATTAAGTGTCATTCGGTAAATTGACACTTTTAATGCAAAGTTGACATTGTTTAAAATGTCTTTGTTATGACAACTTGACATTCACAAAGACAGAAAGTACAATGTGTTCCACTTTACTTGAGGACAAGTAAAATATTCATGACACAGTTATAATGGTGTCATGACGGCCAAAGTCAAAACCAACCACATATGACAGGGTAATGCAATGTTAACGCTAAGCTAAATAACTTCTTTAAGTTTGATAATTAGACCTGTTATGACATATTGTGAAAGGTTGACAGGTTATCATTTCTTGGTTAATGTCAAGTTGTCATAAAGACATTTTAAACAATGTCAACTTTGCATTAAAAGTGTCATAATTTACCGAATGACACTTAATGACAACAGTCATAAACATTCATAAAGATTCCATGTTCATGACAGGTGTTATGTCATGTTTATGACAGTGTCATGTCAGTCTTATGCACACCCCTTAAAATAAAGTGTTACCAAGAAATCTAGTTTTAAATACAAATGTCCTCAACACCATGTGTACACCGAGCGTGACTTACTTGATGTGGTCTACACTGGATGTGACAAAGCAACCATCGCTAATCTATTAACGGCATCGGTTTACCGTCTGGAATGTGTGGTTCACGCTGCATCCAGTGTAGACAGTTAGCAAATGTTCTTAAAAAAATGCTCTGAATAAAAATAAAAAATAAAAGTCACAAGGGTCTGCAAGGGTCTTTTTTTATGAAAGTGTTTTTTCCTTCAGTTTGAAGGGGCTCTATGTAGAATTCAGAAACCCTTGTTATTAGCGGTAGCAGTGGCGGTTTAGTGAACTACAGCCAGCAACTTATTGCTTGACTAATGCACACTTAATGCGGGCATACACTGCCATTTCAGCAAGGTTACCAACTCACACTGTACGAGTAGAGCGCATGCAATATAAACAAAGCTCATGATTTATGTGCTCACACGTTACGGTCCGATCGTCCAGCTGCGACTTGTCTGCTCTCACAATCCGTGTGAAATATGCGTGTATCCAGAGACATTGTCAAAAGACTCAGCTATTGGTATCAATTTATGTATTAAATTATTATTATTAGACTAGGCCTATTAAATATCACAATTAATTTGCCCCGCAATAATTTCATAGCGCATCACCACTAATAAAAGATTAGACAGATTTGCTTACTCCTCATTGATAATTATTTAAAAACACTTAGGTCAATTATTCAATGAATTATAGGCCTATAATTAAAATTATAACAGTCTATAATATGTCCGAACACTCCAATAATCAGTCATCAATGAAAATTAAGAGCAGCCTTATTTCAAAAACTTGGTAAACGATACTTTTCCCATAATTTCAAGAGAATTATGAGAATAATTGAAGACAGTTAGGCTATATAGCCTACCGTTATCAGCATTGAAGATTTACCTCTCGTCGTCTCTGAGAATATGCGCCAAAAGCTTGTCAGTTTTTACGTTCACTTTCTGTATAGTGAATAATTGACTGGGGTTTGAGACTTCTTCACCGGCATAACTCTCGCACAGTTTGCACGTTGCTTGTGTGATAACCACTGACTCACCAACATGGTTTACAACGGAAAAATTAGGAATCAGCCATGAAAAATCATGAAAGGTGCATCACTACCGTTTCATTTCTCATTGTATTTAATTTTTTAAAATAAAAGAAATCTTTTAATATATATATTATATATAAAAATTTAAACCTAAAATGTTTCTGGTGCTCCTGACTTTTTGAAGTTGAGCGCACCAGTGCTACCAAGTAAAAAAGTTAATTTCGAGCCCTGACGTCATATATTCATCATTGTACATATGCTGGCACACGAGCCCGAGTTGTGTCTTACCAGAGTTTGGTGTACTCCGTGTCCATCATAGCAGGACACTCAGTGAGGATCTTGGTGATGCCCACAGCACAGATCTTCTTCTCCACCTGCCCTGAGACCTTCTGCACCTCAGGAATCACAATCTTCTCCACAACCATGCCAAACATCCTGAGGACATGGACAAGACAGAAAGGCTCAGCAAAAAAATGTAATTAAAGTTAAACAAAGGCCCTTAGATACTAAGATGGGAACATATCAGTAATAAAACAAAAGCACACATCACTGCAAAATTACGACTAAAGGAATTTACAATACAGCAACTTACTTTGGCTGGATGCTATCAAATATCTCCTGCAATGCAATGGCACCATATTTCACAGAATAAAGGTTGATAAAGACGAGGAAACCTGTGAAGAGGAAAAGAGTGATGGTTCAGTGTAGTGATCTGTAGTGTTCACAGGGAGGGACCACCTAAATATGCAGCAAGTAAACTACGAAATCACTCACTCTTAACAAATTTTGTTGTCTTGGAGCTCTGGAGCCTCTGAAAGAGCAGAATAAAGATCTGTTTCCTGTACTGGGTGATGGAATCTCTGCATACAAACAGAACAAAATCATTAGAGCACAGAAACATGTCAACGTTTTTTATTCATGAGTCCTCATAATGCATTGCTTACGGGGGCATGTGCTCCACTATGCTGTTGAGCAAGTAGAAGCCTTGATGGTCATTAGCCTTGGATGCGATGAGTTTCTGGAACACTCCAAGAAGACCAGGCTGGAGGGGTACAATTATTTTAATGAGGGGGTATTCAAGTGAGGTAAACTTCATTATGGGTATGAGTTAGGGGTGTAACGATACATGTATTGAACCGTTTCGGTACGAGGCTTCCGGTTCGGCACGCATACAAACCGAACGATTCCTTCGACCATTGTTCCTGCCGACAAAACCCGCGCTGGCGCAACCACCACAACGTTGCGCAACATCAAATGTCAAACGTAATGAAAGCGGAACGAAACTGCGCTACTCATTATATTGTTCACGGACCGTCTATCAGTTCGGACCAGCAACATCTGTGCAGCGCGAGCCGATCTTGATCAAGTGACACGGTTACTACACAGAGCTAAGAAATAAAGAGGTAAAAAAAAGCATTTGAATTCGCCACTGAAGTGATAACATCGCTGCAAGATCTAGTGAGAAGCATTCACATTTCTCCGTTATTAACCGAAGATCTCTATTAGATCAAACAGCGCTGACGTGGAAACCAGGAGAAACATCGTGCCGTGAATTATCTAGTTAGGCTTTAAATCCACAGATCAGCAACATTCACCATGGATTAAATAAAGTAACACTCACTGTAACATGGAAGTTTGGCTGGAATAGTGAAATGCTTCACACATCTTTTTCCAGCACTTCAAAACTCAAATATTATGTTATTTTTAATGTGATGACCAAAACATTATTTGTTCATCCTTCAAAGATCACCCCCATTTATAAACCTGAAAGTTTCAAGATGTAGGAAAACACACTTATTTAAAAATATTTTTTCTTTTAATAAATAGGAAATTTCCCTGGCATTTCATTCTTTTTGCTGTATCGAAAACATCCCGAACGTGACACCACTGTATCGTATCGAACCGAACCATGAATTTTGTGAGCCGTTACACCCCTAGTATTAGTCGAGCAAAACCACCTTCACAAGACTCACAATCTTGTCAGCGGCCGTGCTGGCGATGGTGGCGGCTCCTTTCTCCAGGTAGGCCTGCAGCAGCCGGACGAGTGGAGGGATGTTTCCGGTGCGTTCCCACAGGATGGGCTGCAGGAGGTGAGGAAACAGAGCCATGTAGGAGGAGGGAATGGAGTTGGAGTGGATCTCTAGCAACAGAGACATCACCTGGAAGACGTACGGCACAAACTCTGCAGGACCGGGGGACACAAGAGGGAGGGCTCATAAACACATGGCTCCCCAAACTATACATTCATCATCAAGAGCTTAAGTGCAGGAAACACATTATATAGACCACTGCTCTTACTAGGGATGTTCATTTAGGTTTTTTCTCCAAACCGACAACCAAAGTTCCTTAACAGATTATTGTCCATTGACCGAGAAAATTTTGTTAATTTAGCATTAAAGTGGATTTTTGTGACACTCCAAAAAGAAGTTCACGGAAAGGAAACCCAGAAGGCAGAAAGCGCATCCTGTTTTGTTTTCTTTATTTTTAAAAAGCAATGTCTTTGTTTTTATTTTGAGTGTACCTTTACCATTAAAAGTAAACCATTTCTAATGAAGTTTCTAATGAATATCTGTATGATCATTTAAAGTTTTTTCTGCTGTTGTAACGGAAATAATTGAAGTGAACGCACACGCACCTCACACACACATCAGCTCTAGCATCGCTAACCTGTCAACACAGCCTGATCGTTATTAAAATAAAATAGTCAACCAAACATAAAAAGCTACACTTCTCATTTGAAATATTCCGTCGTAGAATTTGTGCCATTCAGCACAACCACTGCCGCTGTGGTGTTATGCCAAGGCCATTTTTGCTAGTGATCGACCGATGTATCGATTTACCGATATTTAAGCGTTTTCCCATAATCGGGAATCAGTTTTGTAATTCGCCGATAAACGGCGCCATCTTGTGGCCGTTTTGAGAATTCTGCCATTGCCGCGCGTCTGAGGAGATCCGCCAACAACAACTCTGTGCACAGGTAAAGAATATGTTCTACTTGCTTTGCTTTAACAGACATGCAGAAATGAGATCTGAGACATAAATGCCTGATATAGTTTATGCAGCTTGGTTCTAAAAATTTGAGAAACTCACTAGCGTAATCCGTCATGCCCTGCCCCAATAAAGACGTAACTTTACATGAATTAAATAAAACAGACATGAATGAGTGCATGTTGAAAATAAAAGTGCTGAATTTAATTCTCTATCTGTTGTATTTGCTCAACATTAGTCTCAGAAAAAAAGTTTGTTCATATTGCTGAGCACTGGGCTGATGATCAGGAATGCTCAAGGACAGCCACTGAATTAAACTTTTGACAAGATTATCTTGTTTAAACACCCTAGATTATATTATCATTCACTACATAGCAATTATTTTGCTAATACACATCTAAATATACCGCTTTGTGGAAATTAATAATTTATTATATGCACGTGCGATCGCGGTTGAGCAGCCTAAGTTATAGTTCTGTGTAAATGCATAGATAAACAGCACTTTGTCAGAAAGCATTTCATGATCTAGACCAACAAAAATATTATTAATAATTAATAACTTGCTAGTTGGAAAATGCAATGATGTATATGCTGTTTTGTTTGTTACTTTCCTGACAATGTTATATTCCAGCTAATATTATTCAGTGAATTAATATTACCCAGTGAATTATTCCTCACTCTTTAAACGGCACATAAACCTTCTAAAAACTGTTTAAAATTAATTACATTTCTGCAAATGTGATTTGACTCCCCTGTCAATTATTCAATTGAAACTTCTTTATTACAAATTTATAAAAAAATTCAGGTAATTTAGATTTTGTTCCCCCATTGTTAGAATAATTTTTGTGCTATATTTTTTACCTCAAAGCTTTTATTTTTAAACAAGTTATTAATTATTAATAATATTTTTGTCAGTCTAGATCATGAAATGTTTTCTTTCACCACTCTAGTTATTTGTGTATAAATATAAAGGTTTTTTGTGTATGCAAGGAGGGAGTGATTGTTATAAATAAAATGGTTTGTTCAGTTCATTTGTGTTGTAATAATTGTGTCAAAAACAGAAGTATAACAGTAAATAAATATCGGTTCTGCATATCGGTTATCGGGCACATAAACATGCAAATAAACGGTATCGGTTATATAAAAAATCAATATCGGTAAATCACTAATTTTTGCACATGTGAAGGATGATGTTTTACGAGAACATTGGTACGCGAGTGAAGTGCAAAGCCTAGTTAACATAAATATTAGAGTAGCATCCAAATACATCGCAAATATGGAAACATTTGGATTCGGGTCTAATGAGAGAGGTGTCAGTTTTGCTTTAAAGTAAAGAAAAATAAAAGTAGGTATATAGACGTCAAGCTGAAACTAATTCTGTTCTAAACTGCTCACAAACATTTTGCTTTATTCACCAGTATTTCACATTGCAGTACTAATAAAAATGCAACTTGTACATGACTTCGTTTTTTTTCTTCTTTTTCTCAAAAGCTCAACTTTGTGTGAAGCGTATTTAACCAAGCAAACATTTTCAAAATATCTTGACAAATTACTTTAACGGTAATTTAATGGTCGTAATAATCAAGTCACAATTCTTACTGTTAGTAACCAGTTAATGTTGAGCATCCATAGTTCTAAGGTTAGGGATTTTTTAATTGAAGTTAATCCAAGCCAATACTGTAGTAAAGACATGTTACAAAAATTATATTTCAATGAAATGCTTTTACAATTTTTTATGAAGAATCTTGAAAGAAATGTATTATGGTTGCAACAAAAATAACAAGTAGATCAATTTTCAAATCTGATAATAATTGTTTCTTGAGCATCAAATCAGTATATTATACTGATTCCCGAAGGATCATGTGACACTGAAGACTGGAGTAATGGTCCTGAAAACTCAGCTTTGCATCACAGGAATAAACACCATTTTAAAAAATATTAAAAATGAAAACTATTTTAAATTGTAATATTTAACATTATTGCTGTTTTTAACAAATAAATGCTAACCTTTGAATGGTTGTGCAGGTCACCACACAATTGTGTGACAACAGGCTTAAGAGTTGTAACAACTTTATAACAGTGTAACGCACCCTGTACATCAATCTGGAGGATCTCGGTGAACACCGGAAACAGGGCCTCCTCGAAGCTGCTCACGGTGTCTGGATTTGCCTTGCAGGTGACCCTGATGGACAGGCACAGTGACTCAAACAGGTAATGGTTGAAATGTGGCTTACTGGGATTCTGTAGAGGGAAAAAATATAATAATAAAAGTCATCTTTCAACAGGATGCCCAAATATCCAAAAAGCATTTAATGTTGGGGCTATTTAAAATGTGTGTGTGTGTGTGTGTGGGGGGGGGGGGGTTCGAGTACATAAATGAAATATATATTGCTTACTATATGTGATGCGATCTGGGAAACCCACCACATGGTGAAATTTGACATATTACAGGTTTTGGTCAGAGTTCGAATTATACCGTGAGCTTCGGGGGGTACAGCTATTGCGACTGGTGACGTCACTCCATTTGGGGTTCAAATGTTTTATTTCTCTGATATGTGCATTTCAAGACGTTTGAAGGCCAACAAAAAAGATAATAAATAGCTTTAAAACCATGTTAGCGGCCATTAGATTATTTGTCAATCCCTGCTCTCTCCATCACCCTTTCTTTTTCTCTGTCTCCTCATCTTGCCCTGTCTCTTCCCCTCCTAAAGCTGAGATTGTTTAATTTACTGAAGACTACAAATTGTATTATATTAATTCTCAATATGTACACATTCATTATTAATCTCTTGCCTAACATGATGCTTGTCCCCTCACAATGACAGTAAACTATAAGCTACACTACATGAGTCACGTTATACAGGCCTATTTTCAGTTCAAAAGGCGAATTTAGACAAAAGTATTAGTTTGCCTGATAATTTCTCATTCATTTAACATTTATGACCTAAAAAATGGTCAATTATGAAATGTTTAGTTTAGCTACTTACATCTTCTCGCACTTGAACGCACACTGTTGAGTCGCGCTGCTAAAATTTGCGCTCAGCAGCGTCTGTGAACATAAAGCCCGCCTACTTTGATTTGATTGGCCATCTGAAATATTCTGACATTGACGAGCAGTGACAGACCAATGAGGCTCAGACGAACACACACACAAGTGAACACGAATATGTGTAGCCTACACAATTACTAGCCTACATTTTTTTCAGTGCCCCCCCAACTATTATTTTCATCCCTTTTGGGAGGGTCCAAGTCTCATCTAGGGGGGTCAGACCCCCCCAATACCCCCGTAATTCAAACTATGGTTGTGGTTATCTGAAGTCGGCTGATCGCTGTGATTTTCAGAAACAGAATTTTGAGAAAAACAGGTTTAACCAACGGTCACGTCCTGCTAGCGGGACGACTGGCGCTCTTTTTCTACTGTCTTTTTTTCATATCACATATTTTAGTGATCATCATAGATTAGGTATCATTCGAAAGCTTATGAACTCAATTCATCCTGTGAAAACCGTCTTGAATTTGGACGATTGAGAGGCGAGCAAGGTCTTTTAAGCGAGCAGCTTCAGACTGTTCTCTTGTGCTCCGCATCACACCACACGATTACGCTGGATAAAAATAAATAAAAACTTGCGTGCTGTTGTACTTTACACAGGACTGGCGGACCTTTATTCTGTTATTTGGTTTATTTGTTAGGCGAAAGTATGTTTGTAGTGTTCAGAGAAGGAGAGCTAAATGGGCGATTTTGTTTTTTTGCCCCTCCGCTCCGCCGTGCGTGTTCTTAAAGAGAAAGACAGTCTTTTCAGCTTGCCACTATAAATCGCTATTTTTCTGCACTAAACTAGTGAATTTTCCCAAGATATATTCAGAGATGATAAACAAGATGTTATAGAATAATTTATTGAAACCCCAATTTTGACAAATAACTGACATTCGATCTATTTTTAGACTTTACTGAAAATGTACCAGCGCGACATCCGACGGGTTTTCCCAGATCGCATCACATATTAAGTCTTAAATTTGGCAAATGAGCTCACTATATTACACGCTTTATTTAGTGAGTGGCTTTTCTCTGATAATGTACATGCTTCAGAAATACTACTAGTAAAGTAGTATGCTGAAAAGTATGGTAGTGTGCCATGCTGAACACACCCTGTGTACGAAACATTTGCTTGGAGGTGTTCTGTCCTGCCTTTAGGATCAAGTCCAGCTTGGGAAATGTCCCCTTTAATGGACGGATATTTCTCTGTGTCCTGCCAGTGAATCCAATGCCATGGATTGAGACAAGGACCACATTGACTGGACACCAACCTGAGTTAAAGCCCCCTTTCGTGGACCGCAGATTTATTGACTGGTTTACCTTGCTGACAAGGAGGAGCTTGTGGGTGAGCTGGCCAATGAGAGTGGGGATGTAGGGCACAATGGCGTCCTGCAAGAGGGAGAAACTCCTCATGATGGCTGGAGAGGTGGCAAACAGAAAAGGTCAAGGAGTAAATAGGAGAATATTAAAGTAAACTAAAATGGTCTGTGAAAATTAAACAGCCAATTACCTTTCATGATGTACTCGTTCTCAGATGAGCCAGGGATTGCTAAAGCTTTGAACAGATGATTGAGTAACTGCTCTGTGAATGGTGCCATTTCAGTAGGTGTGATGCTGAAAAACAGGATTAGTTTAGAACAAAAACAATGACACAGAATTCAGAGCATGGCCACTCTTCTCTAGGGCTGGGTATTGTTCAAAAACTTTCGATCCGGTGCCAATTTCGATACCTCAGTTTCGATACCGGTTCCTAACGATATTTTTTTCGATACCAATTTTATGAAATTCATTCGAACAAGATTACATAACACATTACCTCAGAAAAACTTTTGTTTTATTTTTTCAGTTTGACTCATGCTCCTTAGCCCGTGCACAAAGGAACAAACAATGTTTTATAAAGAGCCCATGCTCACCAAAGCTGAATTTTTTAAAATAAAAAAATACAGTAAAACTTGTAAATTGTGAAATAGTATTACAATTTAAAATCTTATTTGAATATATTTCAAAATGTAATTTATTGAAATCAATTGAATTCAAAGCTGAATTTTTAAAATCATAACTTCAGTGTCACATGACCCTTCAGAAATATGGAAACAGTTTGCTGCTTAATATTTTGGAAACTATGATACATTTTTTCATGATTCTTTGATGAATAAATTCAAAAGAACAGCATTTATTTAAAAACGAAATATTTTGTAACATTACACGTTTTAAAGTCACCTTTGATAACTTTAATGCATCGCGCGCTGTTGGCATCGAGCCTGGGGAAATGTACCCAAACTTTTGATCAACTTTTCCACATCTTGAAGGCATTATGTGTGTGCTCGCATCTTATATGAATATGTGGGCGAGTTTTTGTGTGCTCGCGTCTCATGAGTATGCGTGTGGAGAGATAGTGCGTGCTCGCGTCTCATGAGTATGCGTGTGGAGAGTTAGTGTGCTCGCGTCTCATGAGTATGCGTGTGGAGAGTTTGTGCGTGCTCGCGTCTCATGAGTATGCGCGTGGAGAGATAGTGCGTGCTCGCGTCTCATGAGTATGCGTGTGGAGAGTTAGTGTGTGCTCGCGTCTCATGAGTATGCGTGTGGAGAGTTTGTGTGTGCTCGCGTCTCATGAGTATGCGTGTGGAGAGTTTGTGCGTGCTCGCGTCTCATGAGTATGCGTGTGGAGAGTTTGTGCGTGCTCGCGTCTCATGAGTATGCGTGTAGAGAGATAGTGCGTGCTCGCGTCTCATGAGTATGCGTGTGGAGAGTTTGTGTGTTCTCGCGTCTCATGAGTATGCGTGTGGAGAGTTTGTGTGTGCTCGCGTCTCATGAGTATGCGTGTGGAGAGTTTGTGTGTGCTCGCGTCTCATGAGTATGCGTGTGGAGAGTTTGTGCGTGCTCGCGTCTCATGAGTAGGCGTGTGGAGAGTTTGTGTGTGCTCGCGTCTCATGAGTATGCGTGTGGAGAGATAGTGCGTGCTCGCGTCTCATGAGTATGCGTGTGGAGAGTTTGTGTGTGCTCGCGTCTCATGAGTATGCGTGTGGAGAGTTAGTGCGTGCTCGCGTCTCATGAGTATGCGTGTGGAGAGTTTGTGTGTGCTCGCGTCTCATGAGTATGCGTGTGGAGAGTTAGTGCGTGCTCGCGTCTCATGAGTATGCATGTGGAGAGTTAGTGCGTGCTCGCGTCTCATGAGTATGCGCGTGGAGAGTTAGTGTGTGCTCGCGTCTCACGAGTATGCGTGTGGAGAGTTTGTGCGTGCTCGCGTCTCATGAGTATGCGTGTGGAGAGATAGTGCGTGCTCGCGTCTCATGAGTATGCGCGTGGAGAGTTAGTGTGTGCTCGCGTCTCACGAGTATGCGTGTGGAGAGTTTGTGTGTGCTCGCGTCTCATGAGTATGCGCGTGGAGAGATAGTGCGTGCTCGCGTCTCATGAGTATGCGTGTGGAGAGTTTGTGCGTGCTCGCGTCTCATGAGTATGCGTGTGGAGAGTTAGTGCGTGCTCGCGTCTCATGAGTATGCGTGTGGAGAGTTTGTGCGTGCTCGCGTCTCACGAGTATGCGTGTGGAGAGTTTGTGTGTGCTCGCGTCTCATGAGTATGCGTGTGGAGAGTTTGTGCGTGCTCGCGTCTCACGAGTATGCGTGTGGAGAGTTAGTGTGCTCGCGTCTCATGAGTATGCGTGTGGAGAGTTAGTGCGTGCTCGCGTCTCACGAGTATGCATGTGGAGAGATAGTGCGTGCTCGCGTCTCACGAGTATGCGTGTGGAGAGATAGCGCGTGCTCGCGTCTCATGAGTATGCGTGTGGAGAGTTAGTGTGTGCTCGCGTCTCATGAGTATGCGTGTGGAGAGATAGTGCGTGCTCGCGTCTCATGAGTATGCGTGTGGAGAGATAGTGCGTGCTCGCGTCTCATGAGTATGCGCGTGGAGAGTTTGTGCGTGCTCGCGTCTCATGAGTATGCGTGTGGAGAGATAGTGCGTGCTCGCGTCTCACGAGTATGCGTGTGGAGAGATAGTGCGTGCTCGCGACTCACGAGTATGCGTGTGGAGAGATAGTGCGTGCTCGCGTCTCACGAGTATGCGTGTGGAGAGTTAGTGCGTGCTCGCGTCTCATGAGTATGCGCGTGGAGAGATAGTGCGTGCTCGCGTCTCATGAGTATGCGTGTGGAGAGATAGTGTTCTCGCGTCTCATGAGTATGCGTGTGGAGAGATAGTGTTCTCGCGTCTCATGAGTATGCGTGTGGAGAGATAGTGTGTGCTCGCGTCTCATGAGTATGCGCGTGGAGAGATAGTGCGTGCTCGCGTCTCACGAGTATGCGTGTGGAGAGATAGTGCGTGCTCGCGTCTCATGAGTATGCGCGTGGAGAGTTTGTGCGTGCTCGCGTCTCATGAGTATGAGTATTCAGCGCGTCTTGAGTGTGTGTAGAGTTTGCATGTATGTGCATTTCATATGCATTTGTTTGAGCACTGACGTTGACGAATTAACTCCTTAGGTATCGAAATCTGGAACCGAACAACATGTCATTTTTCGATACTCGATAGTATCGAAGCAATTCGGTCGGTACCTAAAAAGTATCGAACTCGGTACCCAGCCCTACTCTTCTCCTGTAGTGTATAAACTCACAGGGTGGAGTTGTTGGCTCCTCTCATGGTGAAGAGTCTCTCGAGTGCATGTGCAGCATAGGTGTGCTGAACGATGCTTTCTGCCTGCAGGTGGGACACCAGGAGAGGAACCGCCTCCAACAGCTGCTCTTTAGGGAGCTGGAGGACCAGACAGAAGACACCATCACACACCACAAAGGCCACTTGTGTAATGGAAAGCACACAATGTAATGGAAAAGAAAGTGTTTACCTGACTTCTGAAGGTCATAACATACTTGATGGCATCTGCTTTCAAAACTGGGAACTCATTCACTGACGGGATGAAGAAGGAAACAACTCATTCTAAGTGATACCATCCCACTGCAGTTCCAGTACAGTATATGTAACAAATAATTTGTCTGAAAAGTTAAATGAGACGTCAATTACCGTTGGGAGACTTCAGGTCTACTAGAATGTGGTTGACAAAGAATTCAGAAAGGTTCACCAACTCATTGGCTTGTGTTATTCCATGCTGTAAAACAGAAGTGAAAGTTTGTAAGACTGGACCTCAGACAAACAGTTCACAAACAAAAAGAAATAAGATGCTAAATATTCTTGAAACAAAACTGTGAGCACTGTGAAAGTTGTACTTATAAAATATGCTAAACTACAATTTGCGTTAAGTAAGCCATCAGCAAAACGATGCTGCTGCTGTGAAAACCTGCAACACTGGAGGGGAAATTAAGAGTAATTATTTAATCCAAGTAAAACAGCTAGAGATAGACCGATACATCGGTTTCCTGATATTTTAGCATTTTCCTATTATCGGGTAATGTTTTATTAAGAGCGGATTCACCAATAAATGGCGCCATCTTGTGGTGGTTTTAAGAATTTCATGCAAGAAATTTTAACATAATCCTCGTTTAAACTCGATAATTTTTTAAAAATTATATTAGTGTATTTAGCTAATAAACATCTAAATAATTACAGCTCTGTATAAATTAATTATCTCCACGAGACACGTTCTGTGTAAAATCTAGACTGAGAAAAACATTATTAATAATTCTGATAACACGCCAGATGAGATGGACTCCGTAATTGTGATGTGTTCGCTGCTGTTTATTTTTTCTGACAATGTTGTTTGCGTATTCCAGTGTGTTCCATTCTCTTCACTCTTTAACCTATCAAACAACACATAAACCTTTTAAAATTGTAGTTTAAAACGAATGCTTATATTTATGGGGAGTTTATAGACTCCCGTCATTTATGTTCTCCATTTGAAAAAATTAAATATATTTTGCCTGCTGTTAGTATGCTGTTGTTATAAATAGAAAGATGAAACCGCAGTAATGTTTTATTTTGTATTCAGGCATTTTTTTGTTTAAGTTAAGAATTATTTTACATGCAATATTCATTACCTATAGTAAATATAGTTTACCTAAACAAAGATTTTATTTAAAAAAAGATTGATTCGATTTGTTTTTTTGCACTCTTTCAGGCAATTTATTGTTGTTGAATTGATTTATTGTTGTCTGTTCAGTTCAGTGCTGTTGTTATAACTGTCAAAAACAGAAATAAAACAAATATATATTCTAAATATTGGTTTATCAGGCACATAAACATGCAAATAATTGGTATTGGTAATAAAAAAAAAATTCTTTATCAGTCGATCGCTAAAAACAGCCATCTATATACCAACCTATAGCATCTCACCTTTTGTGTCTGAGCTTTGGAGGCCAGAGAAGTCACCAGGTAGATAGCAGCATCTTTGTGCTTCCAGTTCACACCAGGGTTCTTCGCATACTCTGCCAGCATGGAGTTCACATAGCCAGAGAAGATGCCCGTCACCGGGCCCTCGAAAAATTTACAGAGGCCTCGCACCAAATCACAGGCTGCTCTACGCCTTGTGTCGATGTCTGAGGACAGAAGGCATCATTTACTACACACATCAAGAAAGCCAAGTGCCTGAACTAGAGATGCACCGCTTGATCAGCTGGTGACCGGAATTGGCCGATTTTCACTTGATCGGCCATGACTGGCGGGTCAGTGTGGCATATGCCGATTTATTTATTTCTGTGTCCCTGTGAATACGACCGTATTAGGACACGTGACATGGGATTTAGAAAGTTCAGTGACGGCGGATAACTGCCAGATTCAAACTGTGCTTTCGCACGTTGGCTGGCGCTGAGCCAGAGTTGGACGCGTTCAGCGCTGTCATATATCACAACTATGCAGTGTTTTCAACCACATAATGTTTATTTTAGGTTTCAGACATTTAAATACACATAAGCACGAGTAAAACAATACATTTGGAGTTGGTAAAATACATTCTGATGTCTGTGGAAGCAGCAATAATAATCTATTCAAATATAATTTGCCGATGTGTGTTATTCATATCAGACAAACATAGTGGAAGTAACTATAAAGTTTACTCTATTCTTCTCAGAGTTCACCGGACACTATCTTACATGTATTTCGGGATTGAAATATAGTATTTCTGACGAATTCACGTGCTGTATCCGACTGACAGGACAACATGGCGGCGCCCGTTTTTAAACGGCCAAACACACTCACTTACACGTACTTGGAAATCGGAATATCAGATAGTTGATGACATGGTAAGCAAGTTTGTGAATATTTTTAATAAAAATGGAAAAACGAAATAAAAGCGACACATCTGTCACAGTGTTATTGTGGCCTCGGTGTACCGCGTGAAGCGTCGCCATGGAAACATTAAAGGGAACGTTCTAAAATAACAGTCGCCTTGAAAAAACTCACTCTGTAAAATAGAGTTAGTTAGAATATCAGAATTTGTTAGAATATTTTAAATTTCTGTATGAAAGGGTTAAAGAAAAAATAGAAAATAAACGTGTGTGCTGTAAAAATAAAATCGGTATCGGCTAAAATCGGTATCGGCAGGTCACTCAGTGGAAAATCGGAAATCGGAATCGGCCTAGAAAATTGTAATCGGTGCATCTCTAGCCTGAACAATAAAGTGTAGCATCAACAGACCTGAGCCTTCAAGGTCTCTGATGATGTACTCCTCTGAGTTATCTTCAAAAGCCTCTTCATCTGCACCTATATTCACATACAATTATCAATTTACATGTAAATTGTAAACATGTAAAAATCCTTCAGAATTACTTGTAGATCTCATTAGCCGGTTTCTTTGTTAACTACTGACATAGAAGACCATGACAAAATAAATTGACACATACTTCTGAACTCCATGTTGGGAACGATGACTTTCTCACAGATACTGGTGAGAACATTCTGGTCTTCAAAGAGATGTTTATAGTGTGGCCGCTCACACACTGACGCCAAAAACTGGATAGCATTGCTCACAAGCTACAACAGACACAATATTATCAGACACCATTAGGAGAAAACTAACAGCACTATGAACACTAAAAGGAATCTAGAGGCAGATATTATTTTAAAGTCTTGAAACATGTATAAACAATATGCATGTTAAATACTAGGGCTGCCCGGTTAATCGCAGTTTACATGTAATCGCACTTAAATCGAGATGGCATATGGCGATTTTGAAATGGCCAAGGCTGCGATTATCTCTTATGCGCAGCGTGTCAGTGAAGCACGGCTCAGTAAACGCAGCTCCATCTGAAAGCACTGCGAGTTTGAGTCTCTTATAACGTGCATTTGAAAAAGCAACACACGTCAAACATCTTTCCAAACATTTATGAACCTCTTGTCCAACAAAAGACAACATTTAATAACATGCATTTACTCCAAACTCACTTCATAACGACAGATGAGCATCATTTGTGAGATGATGTGGCTTCTTACACAGAATAAGGCAGTCGTGTATTTATAAGTCATGTTTAATCGAAGTATTTCAATCTTCTGTAATTCAGCTACAGCGATAGGGATTTCCTGGAATGATGCGGGTTATGGTACGCCTGTGCGTGAGAGCGCCCTCTGGTGTTTAGATGGAGCAGCATTTACTACCGGTCAGCCAAACAGCACTGAAAAGCGGCGCATAAAATAATTGCAGCCTTTGCCAAATCGCATGCGGTTTTATTGCGATTAATTGCGCAGCCCTATTAAATACAATCCACTTACCAAGTCATATTTGACCTCCTGACCTGTTGTGACCAGCAGGTTCCAGATAGCAGTGACGAAGCGAGGTAAGTAGGGCTGGAACTCTTCGTCGTATTTTTGAGCATAAAGTGCAGCGTTATCACAGATTTGAGATTTCAACAACTCCAACAGACCAGCCTCCTCCTCATCCTACAGCAAAAGTTACTTTATTTTCTTAATTTTGCATATTTGAAGTCTGTGTTAAAGAAATCAGATTTATGAGCACTCCTCTGTGTTTATGTTAAAATATGAACAGTTGCAAACTCACATCTGTTTGCAACAACTTGTTATCCAAGGTCAATAAGTTATGAAAATTTGTCATCCAAGTCTCCATGTTATCCTCGAAGAACTCTGGAAGATCCTGAAGAGAAAAAAAGAAAAATCGAGATGTTACTTGCAAAAACCAAGAATATATCAAGTGAAAAGGGTGTCATGAGAGGAATGAGTGCAGACTTACTTGGAAGTTAAGGCTGTAGAAAAGTTTTGAAATGAGCGTAAGAGAAGAGAAGAGCACTTTCAGGGCGTTGATATCTGTTGCATGAGTTTGACACAAATCAATTGTAGCCTAAAAGAAAAAAAAAAAAAAGACATTTGAATTTCCAAATCACTTATGTTGTAATGATTATAGCATATATAGAATATAGTAATCACAAGATTACAACCGCTCATTGACTTTACCTTGAAAAGTTCAGTGAGAGGCTGTGCAAAAGTGTCCAGTACCAGCTTGATCTCGGACCACAGCTCATTGGACTTAAACTCATGGCGGTATCTGAAAGATAACAAGAGATAATGCACACAATTTTGGATAAATCAAACTTAAGTAAAGGTCAAGTTCAAAAAGGAATAAAAACATACATAATTCACTGAAGATTAAAACACATTATGTGAAAGGACTACAACGTTGCATTAATCTTACTCCTATGGGTCTCAAATACCTTTTAAAAAGGGAATGCGCCGTGCGAAGAATTCCGTTGATGATGTGGAAGTCCCCGCTCTGAAAACGGTTCACCATCTCAGTCAAGAGATCCGGCCATTTCTGAGGAAAGTCCTCTCGCCCGATGATGCTGATCGCATCACTCAGCTGCAGAAGGGAAAACTAGTCATATCTACTGCTTCTTGCTACATGTCCATTTACATCAGCAGACCAATAGGGCAGTGTTTCCCAACCCAGATCCTAGAGGCAGTGGTCCTCAAAACTGTTGACTCCCGCGGTTCACAACAATTAGAGCTAGGCTTTACATGGAGTATTAATCATATTAGGGGTGGGCGATATGGCAAAAATATATCACGATTTTTTTCAGGAAAATCACGATTCTATCAATTCTTTTTTCATGTTGGTTTTACTATTTTGCAAGTGACTGAGCATTACAACCAAACTAATGTCCCTATTTTAAAAATAAAGCCTTAGGTAACAATATAAAATAAAAAAAGAATGGCAGACATTTAGGCCAAAGTGGCGAGGATAAAAATCTGTCATCTTCTGTTATTAAAAATTAAGAACAAAGATACACATTACACATGCACAACCTATAACATACAAATGAAATAAACAGTGCTTTATTTTTTTTCAGCTACAGTAGGTGTATTTAACAGTAGGATTGGAGAAAGTAATTGAACAAATATGAAAATAAAACAGACTTCACTGTGTAAATTATACATTGATTCTTATTAAAGCTACTACTAAAGTTCTCAGTCAAGAGCAGCGAGTGATTTCCTCTGTTTTGATATGTTATTAACATTAAAGGGATAGTTCTCCCAAATATTAAAATAGTTTAATTTACTATCTCAAGTTGTTTTAAACTGGAATAAGTTTCTTTCTTCTGTTGAAAATAAGTTATTTGGAAGAATGTGGGTAACAAAACAGTTGATGTACCAGAGACTTCCATAGTATATTTATTTCAAAAATCGTGATATCGCACACCTTACATTAGACACACAATATTTTTTATAGTCAGCAAGGACAACACGATAAAATCATTTAGGGGTGTGCGATATAACGCTTTTTGATCGTGGTCGATTAAATATATATTTTTTACTTTTTTATTAGAATTCCCAAACCTAAAGTCAGCCAGCAGTTTTAGCCATGGTGTCAGCACTGCCGAGTGAAGCGAGTCAGTGGATGTCAGTTTTGCACTTTGCTCTGCAATCGGCAGATTTATGCATTCAGTTCAAATGGAAATCTTATACAGTATTACAGTGTCGATCTAAAACGGTGTTTGTTCATTAACAGCTGTCAACCATGTTGGTACGCAAATGAGCGGTCTTAACTTATTTACCCAGCGTATTTTTTATATTGGTCCCTGCATATAGCTCATCATAATATACATCTTAATTCACGCTCTATATCTACCCTATTTTTCATACCAAAAGAAAAATATACTGGGATAACCTGGCTTCTCTTGAGTCCCCAGCTTTGCAGCATAGTTGATAGTGTTTTCACGGTACCAAAATTTCAGTATTCGGTACCAATACCAGTGAAAATCCACGGTTCTCGGTCCCAAAGCTTAGATTAAATTTATATATATTATTAAAGTGCACAGTTACAAAGATGGAAACTGTAGTATTAAAAACACTTTACAATACGATTATATTTGTTAGATAACATTAGATAAAATGACCTATCAATAAACAATAGTTATATACTGTAGCAATTATTCTCCTTGGGGTTAATTTAAAAATGTAGGCTTCTAATACATTTTTAAAATCAAAAGTTTTATCTGTTAACATTATTTAATGCACAATGAATGAAGTAAACAAACAGGAACAATCAAGTGTTTGTATTAAATAACATTCACAAACATTAATTAATGTTTATTGTATATTGTTCACTCAGTGTGTTGATAGATAAAGCATTAAGTAATTGTGGCGAGGGGGGCGTGGTTCCGCGAAGTCTGTAGCGGGAGAGAAGTCAGCGAGCCGCGCGGTGAGTAAGTGGGTCAAGTGCAGATAACGAACACCTGTGTCTGATTGCAGTAATTGGCGTGGAGACTGCATATAAGCTGCCGGCTGAGAGTGAGAAGGGGAGAGAGACCTGGGACTCGCACCAATCTCGTGAATGCACGGAGCTGAAGCCGTGACCGAGTGTTTGAAATATTGCCGTTCTCTGTGTGCCGTGAGTGAGTGTCACGGCGGCCGCGCACGAGCGCACCCTTCTATTGTTTATTAATTTTGGTGAGAGAAATAAAGTGCGAGTCCCAAACTTCGCCGACCCCGTCTTCTTCTTCCTCCAACTACACTGAATTTACTACACTGGTGCCGAAACCCGGGAAGGAGAAGACTGCCGCCGCCATGCAGACCCCGCCGGGAACGCCATTTGCGGAGCTCATCCAAACGCTCGCGGGTCTTCACCGGGAGCAACACCACGCCCTGCTGGCCGTAAAAGAGGAGCAGGATCAACGGTTCCAGATGCTCCTCCAAGGCCAGCAAGAAGACCGCGAGCTGTTCCGGAGCTGGCTCGACCGGGAGGTTCGGGCCGTCCCCGCTACATCTTCGGCCTCGGCCCCGCCCCTGCCTCTCAACAAAATGGGTCCCCAGGACGATCCGGAGGCGTTCCTGGACCTCTTTGAGAGGTCGGCCGAGGCCCAGGGATGGCCCCAAGCGGACTGGCCCATGCGACTCATCCCACTGTTGTCGGGTGAGTCCCAGATCGCTGCCAACCAGCTGCCAGTCCAGAACCTCCTGGTCTACGAAGACCTGAGGCGCGCCATCCTGCAGCGGGTCGGCCGGACCCCCGAACAACATCGCCAGCAGTTCCGGTCCTTGAGCCTGGGGGAGTCTGGCCGGCCCTTCGTGCTGGCGCAACAGCTCCGGGACTCCTGCCGCAGATGGCTGATGGCCGACGGAGGCGACGTCGAGGATGTCATCAACAAGGTGGTACTGGAGCAGTTCGTCACCACGCTACCGAGGAAAACTGCTCAGTGGGTCCAGTGCCACCGCCCGACGTCGCTGGACCAGGCCATCCACCTGGCGGAAGACCACATGGTGGCGTGCTCAGGGGTCGGCGAGCCCCTTCCATCGGCTTCTCTCTCTCCATCTCTCTCTCACTCTCTCTCTACCCCTTCTCTTCCCAAACCTGTCCCCCTTCCCAGGTCTCGCGGGGGGCTGGTGCCCCGGCCGGCGCCAAGGTGGAGGACAGGGACACCGGCGGAGCCCGTCCCTGCGACCCGGGCCCCACCCAGGGGGCCCGCTTCAACCGACCACCCCGTCCCGAGTCCGGCAGCCCTGCACTCTCCACGCCAATTCCTTGACCCGCTTCCCGCCACTGGAGCGGCGGGGAGGCCTGGGCCGGCCTGTTGGCGCTGCGGGGACCCGGGACACTTTGTAGATCGGTGTCCGGTTATGGAGGTGGGGACGCTGATCCGGGTCCCCGACGCGCCGCAGGCTGCCCCCGATCAAACTGGCCTGTACCAGATACCAGTGAGTATCAAGGGGGGGTACTTATCAGGCTTTGGTGGATTCAGGCTGTAACCAAACCTCTATACATCAAAGTCTGATACAACCGGGGGCATTGGATGGCAGCCGCATGGTTAAGGTGCGGTGTGTGCACGGGGGTGGTGGTGAGATACCCGTTAATGTCGGTCGTAATTCAATTCAGGGGGCAAAAGCATAGTGTGGAGGTGGCCGTTAACCCGCACCTCCGGCATCCGCTCATTCTGGGAACGAATTGGCCGGCCTTTAACGAATTATTGGGGGTATTATCAGCGGGTGCCTCTTGGAAAAAACAAAACAGGGGAAAGACAGCGGTTGTTCAGCTGGGGGATGCTGAGCCGGGACCAACGGGTACTGCTGCAGGGGAACAGAGGGCTCTGGAGAGAACGGTTCTCTCCGAGCGCGATGATTTTCCCCTGGAGCAGTCCCAGGATGAGACACTAAAGAACGCCTTCAATCAGGTCCGCTCCATCGACGGCCAGCTCCTCCACCCAGACCAACCGCTCTCTTATCCCTATTTTGCTGTTTTAAAAGATAGGTTGTATCGGGTGACCCAAGACGCCCAGACAAAAGAAGATACAACACAGTTGTTGGTTCCTAAAAGCCGCCGGGAAATGCTTTTTCAGGCGGCTCACTCTAACCCAATGGCCGGGCATTTAGGGCAGGCGGCGACACTAAACCGTCTCATGGCCCGGTTCTTCTGGCCGGGCATTCACGAGAACGTGCGCAGGTGGTGCGCGTCTTGTCGTGAATGTCAGTTGGTGAATCCACCGGCCAATCCAAAAGCACCATTGTGCCCCCTTCCGTTAATGCAGGTCCCCTTCGAGAGAATTGGTATGGACCTCATCGGGCCATTAGAGCGGTCGGCACGAGGGCATCGCTTTGCGTTGGTTATGGTAGACTACGCAACGCGATACCCAGAAGCAGTTCCGCTTCGCAACATTTCGGCTAAAAGTGTTGCGAGCGCACTCTTCTCGCTAATCTCCCGAGTGGGAATCCCCAAGGAGATTCTCACTGATCAGGGCACGGCGTTCATGTCACGAACGATTCGCGAACTCTACGAATTGTTGGGCATTAAATCGATTCGCACTAGCGTCTACCACCCACAGACAGATGGCTTAGTGGAAAGATTTAATCGCACTTTGAAGGCCATGATTCGTAAGTTCGTTCACGAGGACGCCAAAAATTGGGATAAATGGCTAGAACCCCTCTTGTTCGCTGTACGCGAGGTCCCACAAGCCTCCACGGGGTTTTCCCCCTTCGAGCTCCTCTATGGACGGCAACCCCGCGGGGTGCTTGACGTTCTTAGAGAGACTTGGGAGGACGGACCGACCGCTGCTAAGAACGAAATTCAGTATGTCCTGGACCTGAGAACAAAACTCCACACTTTGGGGCGGCTATCAATGGAGAATTTGTTACAGGCCCAGGGCAGACAGAGTCAGCTTTACAACAGGGGAACTAGACTCCGCCAATTTGCACCGGGAGATAAGGTACTTGTATTACTCCCTACTTCCAGCTCTAAATTACTCGCAAAGTGGCAAGGGCCCTTTGAGGTCACACGGCGAGTTAATGATCTTAACTATGAGGTAGCCCGTACAGACAGAGGTGGAGCACATCAAATCTATCACCTCAACCTCCTCAAAAAGTGGGTTGAGGCAGAGTCAGTGATGCTGGCGACGGTGGTGAGTGGAGAGGAGGATCTCGGGCCTGAGGCGAGCACAAAATCGCGATCTCTCGCGCTGGCTCTTGGTGGAGATCACCTCTCGCCCTCCCAGCTCACTGACGTGAAAAATATTCAAGCCGAGTTTGTGGATGTGTTTTCTCCTCTGCCTGGTCGGACGAACCTCATTCAGCACCACGTTGAGACGGAACCTGGGGTAGTGGTACGTTGCCGCCCGTATCGTTTGCCTGAACACAAGAAAAAGGTAGTTCAGACGGAATTAGAATCTATGTTGGAGTTGGGGGTAATAGAAGAGTCGAGCAGTGACTGGGCGAGCCCGATAGTCTTAGTGCCTAAAACGGACGGCTCGATCCGCTTCTGTGTCGACTATAGAAAGGTGAACGCGGTGTCCAAATTTGATGCCTATCCAATGCCCAGGGTTGACGAATTGCTTGATCGGCTGGGCACGGCTCGTTTTTATTCGACATTGGACTTAACAAAGGGTTATTGGCAGATCCCCTTGTCTCCAATGTCCAAAGAAAAAACAGCTTTCACGACGCCGTTTGGATTACACCAATTTGTTACCCTTCCTTTCGGGTTGTTCGGGGCTCCAGCGACCTTCCAGCGTCTGATGGACAAGATTCTCCGGCCGCATGCTGCATATGCCGCTGCCTACTTGGATGATATTATCATCTATAGTACCGATTGGCAGCGTCATATGCAGCATTTGCGGGCTGTCCTGAAGACGCTGAGAAGGGCGGGCCTCACGGCCAACCCGAAGAAGTGTGCAGTTGGGCGCGTGGAAGTAAGGTATCTGGGTTTCCACTTGGGTCACGGACAGGTGCGTCCCCAAATTGATAAGACGGCAGCAGTTGCGACCTGCCCGAGACCTAAGACCAAGAAGGAGGTTAGACAGTTCCTGGGGCTAGCGGGATATTACAGGAGGTTTGTGCCTAATTATTCGGACCTCGCTTGCCCGCTGACTGATCTAACTAAAAAGGAAGCGCCAGATACGGTCCAGTGGACGGAGCACTGCCAGCAGGCCTTTACCCAGATAAAGGCTGCTCTGTGTGGCGGCCCGCTTTTGCATGCTCCTGACTTCTCTCTTCCTTTTATCCTGCAGACTGACGCATCGGACAGGGGGCTGGGCGCGGTCCTGTCCCAGGAGGTGGAGGGTGTAGAGCGGCCGGTGCTGTACATCAGTCGCAAGCTCTCTAAGAGAGAGACGATGTACAGCACCATTGAAAAAGAGTGCCTGGCCATCAGGTGGGCCGTTCTCACCCTCCGCTACTACCTCCTGGGGCGGGAGTTCACCCTCTGTTCGGACCACGCTCCCCTGCAGTGGCTCCACCGCATGAAGGATACCAACGCGCGGATCACTCGTTGGTATCTTGCTTTACAGCCTTTTAAGTTCCAGGTGATCCACAGGCCGGGTGCACAGATGGTTGTGGCTGACTTCCTCTCCAGGAGGGGGGGGGGGGGAGGCTGCAGGCCGGACGGCTCCCCGGCCTGAGACGGGCGGTGGGGGTATGTGGCGAGGGGGGCGTGGTTCCGCGAAGTCTGTAGCGGGAGAGAAGTCAGCGAGCCGCGCGGTGAGTAAGTGGGTCAAGTGCAGATAACGAACACCTGTGTCTGATTGCAGTAATTGGCGTGGAGACTGCATATAAGCTGCCGGCTGAGAGTGAGAAGGGGAGAGAGACCTGGGACTCGCACCAATCTCGTGAATGCACGGAGCTGAAGCCGTGACCGAGTGTTTGAAATATTGCCGTTCTCTGTGTGCCGTGAGTGAGTGTCACGGCGGCCGCGCACGAGCGCACCCTTCTATTGTTTATTAATTTTGGTGAGAGAAATAAAGTGCGAGTCCCAAACTTCGCCGACCCCGTCTTCTTCCTCCAACTACACTGAATTTACTACAGTAATGTTAATGAATGGTATCTTATTGTAGTGTTACCAAACTATACAGGAGATAAAACATGTTTTATTTGACCAAAACTGCCAAAAATGTCACTCTTGCCTGTCTTCAAAGCTTGAGAACCCTGAAGCTGATTTCTAATGCAAGGGCTAGAAATCAGTTCATTCTTCGCTGATGCTTCCTCGTCATCATGAAGAGCGCATTCGCACCGCTTTCTCCTTCTGTCCACAAGCGCTCGCTCTCCCGTGTCTGCGCTGTGCAACATTGAACACCGGCGCGCCTGGAGGAACAAGCTCGCACGTCGCTTCTATTATGAGCGCACTTGCCGCGCGTCTACATTTGAAATAACGAATTTGCACTCGCTATGTGAACGGCCCCTTATGGCAACGTGACATTAGCCTAATTCAAAATATTTCCATATGTGGCTCTTTCCTCCTTTCTTGTCAAGAAGTGGATTCAGAGCCACCGTCACCATCTCAGTGTTTTTATGAAGAGGACGCAACTCTGCACCTTTCGGACAGTGCATCAAGAACCGGATTAACCCGGTACTTCGGTACTACCGGTACTTAAGAAAAGCTGGTACCGTAACCGGTCAATTTTTTTTAGTACCGACTTGGTACCGAAGCACTGAGTTTTTTGACAACACTAGTTCATGATCTAAAGTCTGCACGTTGATGTGATTGGTTACACGGTAGTTTGCAACCGTGTTTTTGAGACTCTTTTTTTAACTGCAGGTTAAAGGAGAAAATACTCAGCAATGCATGAGTGTTAATGCATGAACTTGCACAGTTTATCTGAATGCACATTAAAAACACCACACTTTAAGAGGCTCATGGACTTATGCTGGTATTTCAGTTAGAATAGATAGAAATTCATCGAAATTTCAGTTCAGTTAGAACCAACTGCATATTTGTATTTTGATTATTTTAGAATTGTTTATATTATTGTGTTTTGAAAAGGTTTTTGATTGATGTTTCAGCTCCTATTTTCTACATATAAAAAATGTTTTTTTTTAATTAAGACTAGTTAAATTCATGTCAGGCTACCAAAATCTGAAGAGTGCCTGCTCGAATGGCTACCAGGGATTTTGAAATTTCGTGAACCCTGCAGACTGAGGAAATCCTGGTTATTCAGAAGCAGTTGTTGAGAGGGTAAACTAAAATAAGTCTCTTGACATTTTTATTTGAGTTGGTGCAGCTTATTTTAATGCTTGTTTTGTTTTATTTTGAGTCATAATCTTGAGAATCCCTTGAAGTTTTCCCTGATCCGCTGGTTGAGAACCACTGCTCTAGAGACCACAACAACATGGTTTACTAAAAACCCAGTAATGTGGATTTTACAGCTGAAGCACTTATTCCAGATAACAGAAGAATAACTCCACAAGTATGTAGGTAAATCAACTTTATTCTAACCACTGCTTCTCATAGGTTATCTGAAATGGGTACCTGTTTTTGTATTTGCTCTGGGCTGGTCAGCATCAAATTTACAATGTTGGCTTTGATAGCAGTCCGATCAGGATCAGAGATTTTGTTTGGTTCATCCTCAACCTGAAGAGAACATTCATACATCCACATTAAACATCCACCTATCACACATCAGACTGCTTTAGTAATATTTACCAGGATACTCACTATGCGCCAGTTCCTCTTGATGTAGTTCTTGAAGGTGACGGCCGAACACACACGGATGACATCTTCTTGGGACTTCTCTAGTACTGTGAGCAGTAAAATGGGGTAGTTCTGGTTTCCCTCCACTGATTCAAGAAATTTCTCAGCTAAAGATGCCGACAAAAACAAACAAGAAGACATCATTAACTCCTTCACCTGGTAAACCACCTCTTCATCTACATGCATCACAAATCAGGGCTATGCTCAGGACAACTGACAGAGTTTTCACTGGCTGCATCATCACGAAAGCTTATCTGCAAAATTGTGTCAAAATGGCATCCTGGCAAGTATTCCTGTACACCCACAACTGTATGAATGCCAGGATTTTAGATCTGTGCATTAGGACGTTAATCAGCTTTAATAAGGATCCATTTATATTATATACAGTGAAAGCTATGCAGTGTTATTTTAGATTTCATCATTTACTGTACCTGAACACTATACCTGAAGACCTACCTGAAAAACTCAAGGCACCGTTTAATATATGTGTTCTATTGCTTCTTTGTTCTTTATTATTACTGACTGCTAACTTGTCTTTAGTGATGTTTGAACTATATATTAGGCTAATATTTAGTTTTGACACTGGAACTGAGAATTGTGAAATTTCCCTGGGATCTAAAAATATAATGGCATAACCATTTAATACGGGGTTAAATGGGTCGATGATACAAAACAACAAAACAATAGCTTTTTTGTGACAGGGCCTGAAAAAAACAGGTGCATTGGCAAAAAAAAAATCCTTAGCGTTGAGCCCTGCAAACATACGTTCTCATGGTCAAGTCCAAAGTAAATTCATTAAATATTCTGAAATATTCTGAAATGTGAATGTTACCTGGCCGTCTCACAGCTGGGTCAGGGCTTAGTGTTTTCTGCAGATACTCAGTCAGGGTTTGGAGATTTGCATCATTGAGCTCCATGATTGCTACAGGAATAAAAACACCATCTTTGAGAACTGATGCAGTAGAGATCTTGAATAACTCACAATAATCCCCCAAAATTGTAGAACAAATTCAACCACAGCAAGCGCTTTCCGTATAGGCCAACTGAATCACTAACGTTATAACACTCTGTCATCACAAAATCATGTCATTCTGAGAACAGAACACTACTGATGATGATGATGATGATGATGAAGTAAACGGATGTATTTGAACGCATCTGACAAATTAAAGACCTGCATTAAAAGTATATTTTGATGTAAGACTTACTCTTTAATGCTTCTTTTGCATACCCCGTGTCTTGATAGTCAGTGAAATCTGTTGATATTTATAATCCTGACAGATGGCCACACACACCCTTGGCCTGCTCTGACCGAAGCTCACTATCACGTCTTGACAGGTAACGTTATCTCACTCGAATTTATGAATAAGCACTAAATTATGATCTGTGTGAGCGACTGCTGGTTTATGGTGACTACCGCATCAGTTTGGATGTTTCTGAAATAGTTTATAGACAGAAACTCGGGCCATGATTCACGTGCTAATATTGTTAGCATACTAAAATGCTATAGCAAATGACTGTAGCTAGTCATCCTAATAGTCAAAGTGAACTGCGTTTCAGCATTTTCTATTTAACATGCAGAACGCAGAAGAAACCGTTATCATTTAGTAAAAGAAGTGCGGAAAACTCCGCTTTGTAAAGCAATCCGTGATGTGGTTAAGTTAACGTTAGTTCAAGAGCTAACTCTCGAGCTCACTTTAACACCGCGCGCTGCGTGCGTTAACATTCAAACAAGATAATTCAGTTTCTCACAGTTTAATAACGTCTAGAAGATAATAGAGAGTGGATTTGTGAATAAGGAGAAGATATAAAGGCTCTTACCGTTAGCTGTAGGTTGCAGAGCTGTGCTAATCACCGGCGAGAAGTTTCAAACGTCTCACACAAGTGCGCGGTCACGACTCCGCGCATGCGCACTAATGAGACACATAAAGGAGCGCACGTGGGGGCGCATGCATGTATATACCGCCCCCTCGTGTATGTTGCGTGAATTTTAGGCATAGATAGGAAAGGTTTATACCGGCCTCGTTTGAGAGAAAAAAAAAATATATATATTTTGCGTAAAAATAAGTCTCTTTTAAAGCAAGTTCGTAGTTAGGCAAATCCCCCCCAGTTTTCGTAGACTGAGAAACTATAGGCTACAGTAAACTTTTCTAAGGATTTTGAGCAAAAATGTAGGCCTTGTCCAATTACACAAATGCTTTTTTCTAGCAGTTACTTTGTTGTTTAAATGATCCAGTTAAAAAATGTAGTCATACAATTTGTATATTTTTGTAAACTCTGTCCAAACGGAACCAGTTTAAGCCACAACAGCAACAAAAATATCATCATGATGGTATTATTTTTAGCTGTCGTGGCTTAAACTGGTGCCATGTTTTCTTTTCGGCACCCACAGGCTAAAAAGGCAAATAGAATAGTCTTCCTTGTGTGAATGTGATCATAATAGGATGCAAATTCAAAAGTTTAAAAAATGGATAGACTTTATACATGTGATGTATGTTGCTGTCGCTTAATGTAACAATGGGTATATTATTGTCACTTATAACAGCATGTTCAAATTCTGAATGTTTTGATCGTTCCAGTTGACCAAACCACAGGTTGATTGGTGGTATCCGTCCTTTATCACTGCAAACGGCCTGCTGAACTCTGAGATTACACACCAGCTTCATATGGAACACATGGAGATAATGGTTAATTTGGTGCACCATTTTCACAATATAAAATATTAAAGATTAAATAATATAAAAGTAAATTAATATTATAGATTAAATAACCCGCATATGACATTGGTTGTTTTAGGCTAAATGTTTTACAGAGATGCTCTATAAAAAATAACCTTTTCTCTTCTGTCTAAAATAGTCGTATACAATGACATACATGATTCATACATTTCTGTCCCTGCATAATTTTGGGATATTCTTTGTGGTGTATTTATGTAACACAGTGGGACTCTGACTTTTTAAAGACATTCAGTCTGACTGTCCTTTCTTCTATTGTTTCATTTTGTAATTAACTTTGCTTTGTCTCTTGTATTGTTTATTGGTTCCAGCAAAAACTCAACACATAATTGCTTCTGGTTCCTCGTGATTATTGTTTTGATGCCCCAGAGCTCAGCATTTGTTCTGATTTAAATCTATAGTTGTGAAAATCTAAATCATGCATTGTAATGATTACAGCAATCAGGCCCATTCAGACTACTGTCAGAGAGAAACAATAAGAACACAAAATCCTGCCAGAAAGGAAACGAAAAATAACTTGAACGCTGGGTGGCAGTGTTATGCTTTTGGATATTTCATCCACTGAATCCTCACTTGGTTACAATCACAGAAAATAAATGTGAATTTGCAGATATGAAAAGATGCCAGTGGCGCAAGCAATTTTGATTCACATAAAATGTTGTAAACTTAGTGTTGTTGTACTCGAGTCTGGTCTTGGTCTCCATTTTCTGAAGGTACTGGTCTTGTCTCGGTCTCAACCTCGTGTCCTCGAGACCGCATCAGACTCGGAGAACTCAGCATTTTATATCAAGACCAGTCAAGGCCACTACTGCCGGGAAATTACTAAATTGAAGGGATTCTGTTAAAAAATGGCACCAAAATGAATACAAATGCCCACAAAATTCAAGATACCATTGCAAAAAAAAAATAAAAAAATACAAGATTACATCGTGTTTTTAAAACAGTTTTAGTTTTTTTTATAATTTCTTTAAAATATCTAAAAATTTGAATGGATAGTTCCGTCCTTGATTGTTTGAGCTGTGTCCGACTTGAAGCGGCTGCACAGACTGGTGTATGGCCCTGTCCCAAATGGCACACTCTGGACTTGTGGACTTCCTCAGAGTCCACACTTCGGTGACGTCATGTAGTGCAGACCTATAGGGCCCTTGGCGCGAGTCCGCATTGAGAGGTATTTTTGGGACAGACTCGATTGTCACGCCGGAAACAGGAAGAAGGTCTCAGCTTAAAGGTCATCTCATCAGTCCCTTTATTAGAAAAATATCACAAATATCATTAAAAAAAATTACAGTCTTTAGCATCGAGAACAGGATTTATTTTATTTTCCCAAATCTTATGTCCATATGAACTACACTACCTGCTTTTACAGTTCTATAATTGTATATGCCACCTGGGCATTAGAATAGATGTCATGGTTATGTAAATGATAAATACAGTTGTACATAATAATACATAATGTTAAATTTTAACACAAAATTAAAATGTAAATGAGTTTAAGAAAAATGTATAGGTTTCAATATTCCTACTGCGTTTATATGACTCAGTAAAGCCATGACATTCGGTTCTATTTATGTAATGAATCATAATGCGATAGTATTATTTAACACGCCATTATTATGTTTGAGATATCAACCACTGGTCGATAATGTTTGTATAAACTGTAAGTAACAACTGGTAAAATGTACGCCTATATCATAAAGCCATGTTAACAGTCCGTGAGCGAAATCTCCTCCCATCCGTTTTCTGATTGGCATTTCGCAAGGATTCCTGGGTAGTTAAAGTGCGTGGAGCCGGCATCTATGTACACTTCTGAGCACACTTCACAGCGTTAAAATGCTAAATGGGACGGCCTACGGACTCGTAGACTCGTAGAGCACGCGCAATTTAAGTCCACGAGACCGAAGTCTGCATGAAGTGTGCCACTTGGGACAGGGCCCGCAACATCAAAGTCCCGAATGCGTGATTGGAAAGCATGAGGATCTGCTCTCTAATCGCTCTCGCGGTATGATCAGAGCCGGACAGTAACAGAGTACAATTTTTAGGGATCTGTACTTTACTCGAGTATCATTTTTGGGGAGTACTCATGACTTTACTCAAGTACATACTTGTTACTCCACTACATTTCTATCCATAACCGTGAGTACCCGTTACTACCGAAACCCTCAATTTGTTGTTTCCCTCTCAAACGTGATTGGATTGTGCAGGCGGCGCTGATTGAGACAGCTTTCCGCCAAAGTCATGGTCAGATTTAGATAAGAGCCGAAACCATGGACAAAACCATGGATGAAGATGCAGCAGGTCCATCCCGGGAATGGCCCCACCTCGTCAGACTATTTACATTTTCTGAAATGTTCTTAAATGTTAAATAAAGCAACATGGTAAAAAGATGAAAATGACTTGATTTTACTTTCAATTCCTTCTACATTTTCCAAGGTATTAACATGAACATTTTTCATAACTCCATGTAGGACGTTTCTGTGCATAAATGTAAGCACTGTGGTGGTAGTAATGCAATATTTAGAAAATGTACTCTTGATACTCAAGTACTTTTAAAAACAAGTACTTCAGTACTTTTACTTAAGTATACATCTGACTGTTGTACTTTTACTTGTACTTGAGTAAAACTTAGCAAGGGGTATCTGTACTTTTACTCAAGTAATGAAGCTGTGTACTCTGTCCGCCTCTGGGTATGATGTCATACACCATTCGGTCTGCGCAGCCGCTCCAAGACGAACATACCCAAAAGAATTACTCACCCCTTAGGTGTTATAAAGTCACTGTAAAACCATGTCTTCACAGGGCTTATTGCTTTATTATAACATATTAAATATTTAAGCAATATCACAAGAGCAAAAGAGCAGTTTTCACAAATATGAGCATGATTGCAAACGATCTTGGTGTCTAAAAAAAAAGTTTTTTTTTCAACATTATTTATTTATGCAGTTGTAATTTTACCATTTCAGATGCAGCTTCTGTGCCATCTCTGCAATGCAAAGATTAATTTCCCTGTTAGTGATTTCATTTGATTGGTAACAGTTTTATATAGTATGTATTATGCTAATTGTATTGATTGATTATAAGACATTTCTCATGCAGTACATGTAGATCTTTCAGATGAATTTGAGGAGTTCTGGTCTTGGTCTTGACTCTGTCTCAACCCCTCCAACACACACTGGTATTGTCCTTATCCCCTCAAAGTCTTGGTCTCATCTTGGTCTCAACACACACTGTTGTTGTCCTTAACCCCTCAAAGTCTTGGTCTCGTCATGGTCTCAACCCCTCAAAGTCTTGGTCTCATCTTGGTCTCAACACACACTGGACTTGTCCTTAACCCCTCAAAGTCTTGGTCTTGTCAACGTTAGCACCGTTGCTGTTCTCTCTATATATGCTACCTATAGGTTCTATATTTAGAAGATTTGGAGTCTCTTATCATTGCTATGCCGATGACATGCAGCTATACATACCATTTAAACATGATAAGTCTGCCTTAAATCAACTGATGGATTGCCTTCAAGAATTGAAAACATGGCTCAATAAGAACTTTCTCCACTTGAACGATGATAAAACTCAAATAGTCCTGTTTGGGCCAACTGAGAAAAGTGACCTGAGTAATGTCGACTTGGGTTCGCTCACTTTATATCGCTCACTTTCGGCAAAAAACCTGGGTTTTATTTTGGATAGCGGTCTAAACTTAAACAAACAAATAAATACAGTTGTCCGTTGCAGCTTTTACCATCTCCGGAGATTAGCGAAAGTAAAACCTTTTCTAAGTAGGAACAGTTTTGAGATTATAATTCATGCCTTTATTTCATCACGACTTGACTACTGTAACTCGCTATATCTAGGACTACCTGCGTCATCTATTCACCGACTTCAACTGGTCCAAAACGCAGCTGCCCGCTTGCTCACAGGCGCTTGCTCACAGGCACTCGCAAATGGGACCACATCACGCCCACACTTCGTTTACTACACTGGTTACCAGTTCAGTATCGTATTGATTTTAAAGTCTTGCTGTTCGTGTATAAAGCACTAAGCAATCTTGCTCCACAATACCTTACGGAGCTGGTGACGGAACACAAACCAATCAGATTGCTCAGATCACAGTCTAATCATCTGTTACGAGTACCCAGATCCAAGCTGAAATGTAGGTGTGACAGAGCCTTTGCGGTATCTGGCCCCAGGTTATGGAACAAATTGCCATTACATATTAAAACAGCGCCCACAGTGTCGGAGTTCAGACATCTTTTAAAAACCTAATTGTACTCTTGTGCGTTCAATGTTTTGTGAAAGTTGTTTTTAATCTTTGCATGGATTTAAATAGCTATATTTTGTACAGCACTTTGGTCAACCAAGGTTGTTTTAAATGTGCTTTATAAATACAATAAACTTGAAACTTGTCTTGGTCTCAACCACTCAAAGTCTTGGTCTCATCCCCTCTTGTCTTAACCCCTCAAAGTCTTGTCTTGGCCTCAATCCCAAAAGTCTTGTCTTGGTCTCAACCCCTCAAAGTCTTGGTCTTGTCTTGGTCTCAACCCCTCAAAGTCTTGGTCTTGTCTTGGTCTCAACCCCTCAAAGTATTGGTCTTGTCTTGGCCTCAATCCCTCAAAGTCTTGGTCTCATCCCCTCTTGTCTTAACCCCTCAAAGTCTTGTCTTGGCCTCAATCCCTCAAAGTCTTGGTCTTGTCTTGGTCTCAACCCCTCAAAATATTGGTCTTCTCTTGGTCTCAACCCCTCAAAGTATTGGTCTTGGTCTCAACACACACTGGTCTTGGTCTCAACCCCTCAAAGTCTTGGTCTCGTCTTGGTCTCAACCTCTCAAAGTCTTGTTTTGGTCTCAACCCCTCAAAGTCTTGGTCTTGCCCTGGTCTCAACCCCTCAAAGTCTTGGTCTCAACACAAACTGGACTTGTTCTTAACCCCTCAAAGTCTTGGTCTTGGTCTCAACCCCTAAAAGTTTTGGTCTCATCCCCTCTTGTCTTAACCCGTTAAAGTCTTGTCTTGGCTTCAATCCCTCAAAGTCTTGGTCTTGGTCTCAACACACACTGGTCTTGGTCTCAACCCCTCAAAGTCTTGGTCTTGGTCTCAACACACACTGGTCTTGGTCTCAACCCCTCAAAGTCTTGGTCTTGGTCTCAACACACACTGGTCTTTGTCTCAACCCCTCAAAGTCTTGGTCTGGTCTTGGTCTCATCCCCTCTTGTCTTAATCACTCAAAGTCTTGGTCTCAACCCCTAAAAGTCTTGGTCTCAACCCCTCTTGTCTTAACCCCTCAAAGTCTTGGTCTTGTCTTGGTCTCAACCCCTCAAAATATTGGTCTTCTCTTGGTCTCAACCCATCAAAGTCTTGGTCTTGTCTTGGTCTCAACCCCTCAAAATATTGGTCTTGTCTTGGTCTCAACCCCTCAAAATATTGGTCTTCTCTTGGTCTCAACCCCTCAAAGTCTTGGTCTCAACCCCTCAAAGTCTTGGTCTCAACCCCTCAAAGTCTTGGTCTCAACCCCTCAAAGTCTTGGTCTTGTCTTGGTCTCAACCCCTCAAAGTATTGGTCTTGTCTTGGTCTCAACCCCTCAAAGTCTTGGTCTCAACCCCTCAAAGTCTTGGTCTCAACCCCTCAAAGTCTTGGTCTCAACCCCTCAAAGTCTTGGTCTCAACCCCTCAAAGTCTTGGTCTTGTCTTGGTCTCAACCCCTCAAAGTATTGGTCTTGTCTTGGTCTCAACCCCTCAAAGTCTTGGTCTCAACCCCTCAAAGTCTTGGTCTTGTCTTGGTCTCAACCCCTCAAAGTCTTGGTCTTGTCTTAGTCTCAACCCCTGAAAGTCTTGGTCTTATTCCCTCTTGTCTTAACCCCTCAAAGTCTTGGTCTTGGTCTCAACCCCTAAAAGTCTTGGTCTCATCCCCTCTTGTCTTAACCCCTCAAAGTCTTGGTCTTGTCTTGGTCTCAACCCCTCAAAATATTGGTCTTGTCTTGGTCTCAACCCCTCAAAATATTGGTCTTCTCTTGGTCTCAACCCCTCAAAGTCTTGGTCTCAACCCCTCAAAGTCTTGGTCTCAACCCCTCAAAGTCTTGGTCTCAACCCCTCAAAGTCTTGGTCTTGTCTTGGTCTCAACCCCTCAATGTATTGGTCTTGTCTTGGTCTCAACCCCTCAAAGTCTTGGTCTCAACCCCTCAAAGTCTTGGTCTTGTCTTGGTCTCAACCCCTCAAAGACTTGGTCTTGTCTTAGTCTCAACCCCTAAAAGTCTTGGTCTTATTCCCTCTTGTCTTAACCCCTAAAAGTCTTGGTCTTGGTCTCAACCCCTAAAAGTCTTGGTCTCATCCCCTCTTGTCTTAACCCCTCAAAGTCTTGTCTTGGCCTCAATCCCTCAAAGTCTTGGTCTTGTCTTGGTCTCAACCCCTCAAAATATTGGTCTTCTCTTGGTCTCAACCCCTCAAAGTCTTGGTCTCAACCCCTCAAAGTCTTGGTCTTGTCTTGGGCTGAACCCCTCAAAGTATTGGTCTTGTCTTGGCCTCAACCCCTCAAAGTATTGGTCTCGTCTTGGCCTCAACCCCTCAAAGTAATGGTCTCGTCTTGGCCTCAACCCCTCAAAGTAATGGTCTCGTCTTGGCCTCAACCCCTCAAGTCTTGGTCTCAACCCCTCAAAGTCTTGGTCTGATCTTGATCTCAACCCCTCAAGTCTTGGTCTCAACACACACTGGTCTTAGTCTTGACTTAATCTCGGTATCTTGACTACAACACTATTGTAGAGAGGCAATCAAATACAAATAACAAATATCCAGCAGCATAGACTCACTCCACACAAGGTACAACATGGAGATTTACTTAAAGTACATCAAAACTCATATTTATTTTATGTATAGCAATACAATTTACATATTAAATAACACTATAATAGAATGCTTTGATATAGCCTTTAACAAAAGAAAAAGAGAGAGAGAGAAAAAACAACAACCAAAAAAACAACCAAAAATTAAAAAAAAAAAAAGAGAAAAAATTCCTTTGTGTGTTATTCCAGATTACAAAAAGAGGATATGATGGTGACACCCGCCTGCTTTGTATGGGGGAATTATTCTTACACAAGCTATTCTATTGCACTTCTGGACAATGAAACAGATTTTATTTAGATTCAAAGGGGGGAAACAGAGAAACACCACAATCACTGCCTTAGTTTATGATTGTTGTGAGTGGGTTTGGAATATGATGTCAGCCACCTTCTGAAGGATCTGGGGACATTTTGTGTTAACCATCAATATGAGAACTAAACACAAAACTAAAAACAAATAAAGTTGATTTATATGAAAATATAAAGTTTGTGACTATATGCCAGGATACAAAGCTTTCAGAGAGCGATGGGTTAATGAAGCAACAAAAGATATGTACATGATAATGTAAATATATTTGCAAATGCAATCCACAAATAATGCTAGGACAAGAAAAGGGAAAAAAAGGGGACACCACAGGACACAAAGGTAAGAAAAGATTTAGAAATGCAGCTTGTCACCTCCAATGACCTTACGTGATGTACGGAATATTAGTCAGAATATTACCCCAAATGTTGGAGAGATATGACTTCATTTTTCGGCCTCCTTCTTAGGAGAAACAAGACATTAAACACCTTCAATGTTGGTCTTCTCCATCTTAACAGCATAATGATTTAACTCTTTCTAAAGCATTTCAAAAGACAAACAAAAATTCAACAGCTTTCTTCTTCAAAAGAAATCAGTAATAGTATACATTCTCATTCACTTGCAACATAAAAAACAAACAAAAATAAAGGTGACCAGTGAAACAAACATTTTTAGTGGAACAATTTTGACAAAGACAAACTAGAAAGAAAAAAACAAAACAAAAATCAAACCAAAAAACAAAACATTATTTTGCCTGTGGAATCATCCTTTTCATCCTTTTTCCAGACACTTCCAAAACATTCTTTTTAAAACTGCTTTACCCAACAATAAAAATAAAAACTTTCCCACGTGTTTCGTGAATGACAGTTTAGTCTTTGGTAAAAATTAATGAATCACGGGTCCCCTGTTTTTTTAAGACTGATTCTAATGTTACTTTAGCAAGGCCTTTGTGCTGTATGGCATGAGAGAACAGTTTATGATATTACAGTAACCGTCTTTCCTAGCGTATCTGAGGATCTTCGATACTGTAAGAAGTCTGTTTACTGAAGAAATGTTTAGACAAGAGTCTACAGGTTTCTAGTAAAACCAGTCAATACCAAACACAACACACACCTATATCACACACACATACACACACCTGCCGAGGTGAAATGAGACTGTACAGAAGGCATCGAGAGACTTGTATACATTATTCTCAAAGTGATGGGACGGCTTGTGACAGAAAACTATTTAAAAAAAAAAGGACAAAGTAGAGCAATTACAAAATGAAGTGGGCAAATTAACTCCTACATTATGAGTCCATAGGTAATGCGTCACATGATATCATTACCTGTCCGGTTGCACTCAAGTGACACAAGTAGCAGCTTTCAGCATAAAGCAATGGTGAAATCAAACCAGCAGGGGGTGCTAGAGAAGTCATGAGCTCTGGGGGTCCTTCAGAGAGCAGTGACTGAGACAGTTAACATTTACAAAAGCACAAGTTATCATGGTATACCATATATTCATATATATTAAAAGCAGAATATGAATCATACAAAAGTTCACAGTAGCTGTTTTAATACCACCTTTTCGAAAGTAAATATGGGTTTAACTAGAAGCATAATGAATAGATCTACTATTTGGGGTGCGAAAGCAAATAAACAAACCAAAACTAACAGTCCATATTGCTCATATGGTCTTTCATCTGTGAATCTGACGTTTTGTGGGGAGTCTTCGCAAGTTGGATATGGGATTAATCTCTTTTTCCAGCTTCTGAGGTGTGCGTGGAAAAACGTTTTTTCATCTGTGGTGGTCATTTCGCAAGCTTCGGAGAGCAGCTTTATTATGGAATGTCAAAACAAGGGCGTGACAGCGAGAGCTCAAGTGAGCGAGAGAGATGGTGGAGTAGGCAGTAACACTGATAGTTTCATAGTGCAAACTAGACAGAACTGTGTTTCATTTTGTTTTGTTTGTCGTGAACTCAAAAAACGTCGGTGCAAATGTTCAGTAGGATAACATTAAGACATAAAATGGCGAAAAAAATAAATATCAAAAACTTTTTATCAGTGTAAAAAAGTAATCAGATTATTCTTTTAACCAAGAGTTCTGGCAAAAAAGGCCTCAGAAAAAGTCTGTCTTAGTCCTTGAAGTTTTACAAAGTTAGATTAAGTGCCTCTTCGGGGGCTTTAGACGAGCGACTCCATGCTTTCAGCCGGGTCCGATTCGTCAGACATGGCCATACTGCCGTTTCTGTCCATGGACATGGGGCTGGATCCGTTCTCTTTCGTGCTTATCAGGCTGAGCATAGCTTTGTAAAGGTACTGGTACTGTTCCTGAAAAACAGAGGGAGACATAAAACATGACTATAGAATGGGGCATAGAGGGAAGTTTTGGAGAATATGAATGTTTCCTTTAGAAAACTAGAATTTCTGAAAGCAATAAACAAAACAAAAAAGTGATGCCTGTTTTGAGGATGTTCTCTATGGAATCCTGTCCTCCAGACCAGTAGGTGGCAGAAACACAACGTTTATGTTTGTGCGTAGAAATGTCAGAAGAAGCAGGAGAACATCTCCGTCACTTACTGGACTGGAGTGTGAAGTGCTGAATGGTATATGAGGGATCACAGTTTTACTGTTAAAATGGATTAAATAATATGATCCCGCGAATAACATCCAGAAGAAAAAAATAGATATTGTGGCCACAAATTAAGAATTCGTTCCCATGATTAAATTGTGGCCATGTTCCCTTTTTTTAGACAACATTGTACTAATTCATTCTAATTCAAGAACGAATTAATATGATGTGGGAATTAATTTTTTGGACACGTTTTACTGATTTGTTCCTGTGTTTTAGGCCACATTGTACAAATTTGTTGTAATTCGAGAATGAATAAGTCGTGTGAACGGATTTGTGGCCACGTTTTATTAACTTGTTCCCTCGGTTTAGCTGAATCGTGAACACGTTGTACTAATTTGTTGCAATTTGGAAACAAATTAATACGTTGTGCGAACAAATTAGTGGCAACATTTTATTCATTTGTTTAGAAACAAATTAATAAAATGTTGCTACTAATTTGTTTCCAAAATGTTTCCCCCTCATCACCCCTCGGGGAATTCACGGGAATAAATTTGAGGATACATTTTATTAATCCGTTTCCTCGTTTTAGTTAAATCGTGGCCACATTGTAATACTTTGTTCTAAGTTGGGAACAAATTAATTGGTTAAATTGATTAAAAACAAATCCTGTTTTTTTCTCGGCAGGTTATGTATGGGGCTCTGTAAAATAATGCTTGCTGATCAATTCCGTTTTGGCAAAAATAAATTAATGCCTTATTAAGTATCAATTTACTGGCAAATTAAATTCACCCAGCCAGAGGTTCCTGTGTGTGTGTGTGTGTGTGTGTGAACTAAACCTTTAAATATGACTAGTATAAACAAATAAAGGTCAATATAAACACTTACAATGTCGGTAAAGACCCCTGGTCTCATGAGGTTGATCATCTTGGCCACCTGATAGACCCCCACAGCCCCTTCACTCTCCAGCTGCTGTGACAGTGTGGTGAGAGCACATAACATCCCAGCAGACACTGCACCAAACCTGCCCACACACAGACATTCGGATCATAATATATAAGCAACCCATTTCACCTCTTAGGGTGTGCACTCACACTAGGCACTTGTTTTGAAGAAAACATGAGGAAAAGCGCTTTGGCTAATAGACTGTCTAATAGATTTATCACTTATGCAGCACAGCGATTTTCACTTGAAGATTATTACGGCAATTGACATTGATGGAGGAATTTGCAGCTTCACTCTCTAATTACGGTTTATGTTCATCAATAAGGTGAAACCAGACCATTTATAAACCTAAATGTACTCGAATTGAAAAGTGTACTTTCCAAGTAGTAAGAGAAGATGTGGTAGCGCTTTAGATTACAGCCCGGAAAGTACTGCGCAATTAAGACGAATTTACAGCGTAACTTTCAGTAATTATAGTGTACCTATAAAGTACTTACTGTATTGTATGTATTGGTACACCATTATTACAAAAAGGTACGCAGTGTATGTTCTTGCTTAGATTGTTGTATCATAATAGTAGAATAAGTACGCCTTAGTTCTATAATACTTACAGTATAAATATACATTTTTATTCTCCTGGTTGTTGCCCCTTTATTCCCCAAACTTTACATGTTGTTCCCTTATACTTGCATGTAAGTACTTTATAGGAACACTATGATTACAGAAAGCTACGCTGTAATATCGCTTTAATTCCGGGCTGTAATCTAAAGCGTTACCGGAGATGTTTGCTGTCGTAATGATAACAGTAGAGAACACACAAGAGTAGTAGCTGGTTCGGGCTCTACATTTACATTTATGCATTTGGCAGACACTTTTATCCAAAGCAACTTACATTGCATTTCAAGAGACACATTTACATTCTTATCAGATCTTGTTTTCCCTGGGAATCGAATACATGACTTTAGCGTTAGAAGCGCCAATGCTCTTCTGTTTGAGCTGCGGTCTGTACGTCACGCTACACGCGTACTGCACCCGAGCCGTGCCTGAGCCCCTCTTTAAGCAGGCCAGGGCACGGTTTTGGGGTCAAACGTCCTCCAGCACGGTTCAGATCGCCAGTGTGAGTAAAGCCTTATAATGTGTCAGAAAAATATTAAACAAGAAATAACGTGTAGGGCAGGACTTTCTATTATTGTTTCATTGAGAATTGACTGGAACATGACATGTTGTGTCTATGTGACAAGAAGTCAACATTTCTTATTTTTGTCTTTGGTCTTCTAAGTTTTTCAAGTTTTTAATCTAATATACACTACCGTTCAAAAGTTTGGGGTCAATTTGTTTTTTTTAAAGAAATTAACACTTTTCTTCAGAAAGGACGCATGAAATTGATATAAAGTGACAGTAAAGACATTTATAATAATGCAAAATATTTATTTTTAATGAAATGCTTTTCTCTTGAACTTTCAAAGAATCCTGAAAAAAATGAATCACTGTTTGCACAAAAATATGAAGCAGCACAACTGTTGTCAACTGTGAATAATAATCATAAATGTATCTTGAGCAGAAAATAATCATATTAGAGTGATTTCTGAAGGATCATGTGACACTGAAGACTGGAGTAATGATGCTGAAAATTCAGCTTTGACCACAGGAATAAATTACATTTTAAAACATTCACATAGAAAACAGCTGTTTTACATTGAATTAATATTTAACAATATTACTGGGGTTGTTTTGTATTTTTAATCAAATAAATGCAGCCTTGGTGAGCAGAAGAGACTTCTTTTAAAAACATAAAAAATCTTACCGACCCCAAACTTTTGAACGGTAGTGTATATATAAAATCATGCAAAATATGACCAAGAATGTGCATGAGGACATTTTTGTTATAACTTTAAGACCTGTATGTTCTCATGAAACTAACGTGTAGAGTAGTATTTATTTATTTAAATAAATAAAAAAGGGGAAAAAAGAAATAAATTCAAACAAGCATCTAAATAAATAAAATAATAATAATAATTAAATAAATAATTAAATCATTAAAACAAATAAATATAACCATAACCATATTTACATAAAACAGTGTAATTTATTATAATTTCCAAAGGTACAATTTTCCAAATTCCGAAGTTCTAGTTTCCTTTTATATTATAGATTCCTTTTTATAGATCACGGTACAGGCCATTACAGTCTCATTTCATCTTATGTTCTTGCTTCTCTCTCTGACAGCAGTGCAACGTCTCCCACCATAAACGCTATATTTAAGTCTATGGGAATCGAATCCATTACGGTTTCTATTGTTTGACACACTAAGGTGCTGTGATCCAATTAGCACTAACGAGTATTCCTTAATTTCAACAGACATCACTTTGCAACAAAACGACTAACAATGGCCCCTTCATGTTTATTCATTATGTTAATGTGGTTAGCTTGCCTCATCTGATAAACATGGCGGACTAATTGAGCTTTTCAAAATGTGTAATGTTACTATGGTATCACCCCTAAGAGCTTTCCAAAAGATGGCAGTCTTAATTAGCATTGCGTTCATTAGCGGTGAAGATATGCTAGTGTGTCAAATGCTCCTCCTGCAGAAGCTGTTGACAGAAGCAAAGATCTGGCTCTCCTGTGGAGTTATTTCTGCGCTCACCGTCTCCCTGGGGTTTGACAGAGAGCTACTTCTGGCTTGAAGGAATGTGAACTCTTTGTAGTCTCGAAACGGACGGACTTTCGTTTCCACTCAGTGAAAATTTAGACTGCCTCCATCAAATTTCTAGAAGGAGCTGAACATGAAAGACGGCCCAAAAAAAGCTGACGTATCAAAAGCGAATGTTTGAGAAATTTATAAGGCTGAATTTGCTTATGTCTGCTAGCTACAAAAAGTATGTATTATGTTGGTGATGTTAAGTGAATTCATATGAAGCAAGTCACAAAACATGAAACTTTTTTGTAGTATGTTCAATTTCTGACATGCTACATACTATATCAGATAGTTAGTATGCAAATTGTAATGTTTCTCTCACTCCAACCCCTAAAGCCAGAGGCAGTTATCAGGCTTATACAGGTTTTCTAAGCCAAGCTGTACATTGAAAGAGGCAAATTTTGATTAAAAGAGCATTACTTACTCATCATGCACTATAGTGGGTCCATCTCTGGTCATGGCCTCTTCTTTGATGACATTGATGAGCTCAAAGGTGCTGCTAATGGGAGCGTCAGGGTTTGGCCATTTTGGGCACTGAAAATGACGAACTTCTAAAACATAATCATCCTAAAAGAGAGAAAGGAAGAGAGAGATTGTTTAATTTTTTTTTTTTAAATACCACCATTTCCACCAAAAATATAAAGTAGCACAACTGTTTCTTGAACACCAAATTATTTTCAGACACTGAAATAAATTACATTCTTATATATATTAAAAAGGAAACAATATTTCATAATTACTGTATGCACTGTATTTTTGATTCAATAAATGCAGCCTTGTTGAGCATAATTAGTATTAAGATGCGTTTGGTTGATCGGATCACAAGTGGACGACGCTAAATACAGGTGTAAACGGGCTCTAAACGTTTTAAGCTTGTCCACTTTTGACCACTTTCAGAGATTGTCAAAAACGCATTAGACCGGATCACTTTCGTAGAGTAACCGCTCATGTGGTCGAATGTGTTCAAACAGCCACAGAAGACCGTCTACTCTCCGCCTACTAATGCAGAAACATTACGGGAAGAGCGCTAGCTAGACGGGATTCAAACTTTGTCGGAGGGAAACCCAAGTTTGGTTTGAAGATGAAAATGTACCAAGCACAATGTTCTCTCAGCATTCCTGATTTCTAACACACACTCACAGCGTTCGGCTGGTCTTGATTAGAGCCCGACCGATATGGATTTTAGGGGGCTGATGCCGATAAAAAAAGCCAGATACCGATATATCGGCCGATATTATTTATGTGTATATTATAATACAGTAGTGTGGAGTGCAATTAATGAGGAGACAAGAGACGGAGATGCGTCGAGTCAGCTTTACTCTCCACTTCAATAAAACAGAACTGTACAGCCGTGAGATCGACACAACAACACAACGTTAACCGGAAACCCTTTCTCCCCCTTCCCTTAAAGGTATAGTTCCTTAGTGAATGTCTCTTATTTGTGGGTCACCACAGTAGCAATATTATGTATGTGTATTATAGTACAGTACCAGTCAAAAGTTTGGACACTTTCCTATTGGTGTGTACAAACTTTTGATGGGTACTGTATATAGAATCCACAGTACAAACAGAATAAATATATAAATGTTTTGCAATGATCACTCAAATGTGGAGATCAAACACTTGTGTGATAAAGATATGTAATGGAGACAGGGTGAATGATACATTTGAGCTGTAACCAAACTAGTTGCATGTTATATTATATTATATTATAAATACTGTTGCATAATCTTCACTAACAACTTTATCTTTTAATTTAGTCACGTTATATAAAACATAACTTGTATCAATAAAAGTGTCACTGAAAAAAAAAACCTTATTATCTTCTATTTTTAGTCTTAACTCCTATAATCTCTACCAGTGTAGGAAGAACTCAGATCTTTTAACTAAAGTAATATTAATAATATCATAAATATAACATTTTTAATTACATATGTACAGTACTTGTATACTATTTTTAAATAAGTAGTAAGCAAAATGTACTAAACGTGAAACATAGTGTTATAATTATATAAATGATTGCTGGTGTAACATAGCGTTATAGGCAGAATGAGCTTCAACACGGTCTACACCGGCCGTTATTGCTCGCGTCGCAACAGCGGTTTACCAGAGACGCGGAAAAGCGCCCGTTACAGCAGAATGGGGCATCAGTTTACTGTCGGAGATCCGTCGCTCGCGCAACGCATGTTAATCAATGTTTCATCAACCAATTGCCTGGATTGAAATGTCTCTTTGAAATGTCTCCTTGCTATATTTGATGTTTTGACAATCATTACTTTTACCAGTTCTTTGTGACAGCTTTTATGTGCTTTATTGGCATCGCCACCCTTACATGAATCACCGCACCCGCATTTTAAAAAAAATATTCATTTATCGGCCATTATAAATGGCGATACCGGTAGTTAGGAAAATGCCTAATATCGGCTGGTCTTGATGCTGTCAGAGCAGAAACAAAAGCTGATGCTCTCCGTGTGTTTTTCTGTCGTCTCCAGGCGCGTTCAAATGTAAATTGCACAAGCTTATTTTGTCCATTAGATTGAAAGGTTTGAAAAAACCCATGCATTTACCCGCCAATGGACGCTCCCCTCGAAGAAATCAGGACAGAAGTGTTTGGAAGTGTACAAAAGAGACGTATTAAAACACCAGGTGTGAATGTGAATGAGTCTCTCTCGTCTACCTGTGATCCGATCGAATTAAATTTATTTTAATTTAAGGTTAATACTTCCTTCAAAAACATTAAACAAACGTACCAACACAAAACATTGAAAGGTAGTGCATATTAATAATTATTTAATATCAATTATAGTTGAATATATTTAATTAATGATATTATAACAATATTTATAATACATATTATACATAATTTTTATAATATTATATTATATACAGTAACATAATATTAGATTTCCTCCAAAGACAGACCTGTGTGGCCTCCAGGATGAAGTCGTGAATGATGATTTGCTCTTCATTGGAGAGACAGAGTCTGTCTTTACTGATAAGGGTGACTGTAAACGCCTCGCAGTTCATGGCTTCCTCTCGACTCGGCCAATACACAAACTCATCCTCCGCCTGCGGGAACAAACGTCAGTGAGCATCATCAACACAGAGTAACCAGACTCTCAGAAAGACTGATGCTCAACCAATCCCCATAATTCACTGCTCACAATAAGACATCAGCTGACCTTGAGTCTATAACATTAACTTGAGCTTCCCTCCGTAGAGGCAGGACATCACTCAAGGCAACAGGGAACTCTACAGATAGTCCTTAATACCCACCAGGCCCTGGTTGTCTGGTAACATGACGATGATTTGAGCGTTGTGGTCCCAGATCATCCTCCAGAAATCTTTAGTGGTGTGAGGCAAGGGATGCTGGGTAATGATGAACTCATTGCTCCTGTAGTAGCCCTAGTAGTAGTAAGAAAACAAAAGGACCAATCAATTATTTGGGCTTTCAGAATACAGCAGGCAGTATACAACATTTCATTTCAGTCACTTAATACCCTTAGGGCTTAGGATATCACTTAGTAGTAGTTAAAAATGCTTAAATCACAATGTGAAGTTTGCGTTTGATTCCCTAATGCCTGTTTTCTCTTTGTCCTGTCATCTTTAAGCCATGTATAAACCCTTTTCTATGTACCATTTGAAAAAAAAGTGTGTACAAAACCAGTGCATAGGGGATGTAAAACCAACATTACATCAAATTCTTACTTACAACCGGGAACCAGATCAGTTTTTCCCAGAACACTGAGTGCTAATTTGAAATCCAGTACAGGTTAATGTTTAACTGTAGTGGGGGTGTCATGTTGAGTACTCACCATTATATAAGACGCATTGATGTAATCAGTGCCTTTCATTCCAGGCAACGGTGCGAGACCAACACGTGCTCTTTCCGCTGAGAGGGACAAAAACAGCCAATCAGGATGCAGAATAACAGAGCAGGTCAGGGGTGTGATCTCATTAGCTCAAACAGAGCTGCAAGCACAGGGTTGAAATATGTGTTGCAATTTGGATACTAGAATATTAGTTAAGATAATTATCATAAATGGCCAAGGTATGAGAAAAAGAATAAAAAAGAAAAGAAAATGGCCACAGACACCACAGAACACAATAAGCCAAATGCAGTAAATCAATTGGATGTGTAATTACATTCAGGTGGCAACAGATGCTTTAATGCTAATAAACCTTAATTGTCTTACATATTTAATTTATGTTACTCACATGGGACAACAGAAGAGTTGCGGTTCTTCTCTTTGTTGCATTCTTTCTGAGCACTGAAGCACTCCACAAATCTTGCATTGCACTGAGTCACCAACTGTACATAAAGGAAAAATTATATTTTGTTTTTTATTTCAAAGTAGCACAAATACATCACATAAGACAAAGCTGACCTTTAGAATTCAACAGGAAGGAAATATGTCCAGTTGCAGCCCATGTACCATAAACAGAGAGAATTTCAGGGCTCAAAAACAACAAAAAAACAACAACAACAACGAGCTGAACCCTTCATTTTTTAACAAAAGAAAACATTTAGTTAAAACACAAATCAAACTAAACAAAAGATTCATGACTGTGATTCCAATCTTTGGAACTCAACAGGAATATGCCTCGCAGTCGTAGCCTACCAAAGAAAACATCATGAGGATTTATATTCAGGTTTTAAAGCCGAACCAAACAGAACCATAAAAAGTGAGAATTTCAAGGCTCAATAAAACATTTTATAAACTCATGAAACTCAAGCAGACCACATATCACACATTTTACCCACACAGAACCTGTCAGGCTTGGGCTGTAAGTCACAGTGTGCAAACCAGGTATGAAATGATAAAGTATTAAGCGATAAAAGTGAACCAATTCATTCAAAATTCTTCTCCGCATAAATGTGCATTAAAAATATCTTCTGATATGCTAAAAATGTATCGCACATGGCAGTTCTGCAATCAGCTTGGACGGAAATTGCTTGTCAAAATGACTTTGCATAAGGAAAGAGATAGTCCCCACCTTGAACTGCTTCTCTAGTCGTGTTTTGGCCCCTGGGCCCGGCGTCAGGATGTTGTTAACGTAACTGTGCAGCTGACTGGAGGGCACCTCTGTTTCCTTACCAAGAATGGCTTCCATCAAGGCATCGTGGATGAAGATATACTGCTCCTAAACACACAGAGACACACCAACAAAACAGCAGAGAGCTGAAGAGACCGGCTAGATGACACAAACAGGACAGATTCGGACTGGTGACTCACCTCTGTTTGGACCAGGTAGTTTCTCTGAGTTCGTATATGTTTGAGGAAACCCAGCACATTGACGGAGCCTTTATCCTTCAGCTGTTGTAGCATGCTGTCAATCACGATGTAAGTTCCTGTGCGGCCCACACCAGCGCTGAGGAAAACACATTTATAACATGTAAAACGGCTCTCTTTAGCCATTAACTGAGCCAGTGTGTGTGTGTGTGTGTTACCTGCAGTGTACAAGCATGGGGCCCATCTCAGGAGTCTGTGCGGCGGAGGACCTCCTGACGAAGGTGAGCACAGGTAACGTGTACTCAGGGACACCCATATCCGGCCACTGAGTGTAGTGATACTGCAGAACTGTTCTCTCACTCTGACGGCCCTTAGTGTTACCCTTCTGACCCTGCAAACAGAAACACACGAAAGTCTCACAGCTGCACATGGCTCTTCAACATGAGAGGACCAGGAAGAAGAACACAGACGTCTGCTGTTTTTAAAATGAACCAAAAAGCAAAACAAAACAAAGCAAAACAATGAACAAAGTAAAAAAAAAGAAAAAAAAGAAAAAACAAACAAAGCAAAGTAAAAAACAAACAAACAAACAAACAAACAACCCCCCCGGATACATTCTAAACTGACAATGCATTTCATATTTACTAACCAAAGCCCTAATATATTTGCAACACTGACCCATAAAAAAAATTTGTACTAGTGAGAATCGTCCTCGGTTCAGTTTTTATACTATATTTTTGAGGATATTTTCAGAAACTTGGCCTTGGCAAGTGGCGAAAAAAAATTATGCTTTTGTGCAATTGTATCTGACAGTCATTAAACCCAAACACCCGATTAATAACTATCTTCAAATAACCCTTACTTGACATTCAAACTTGCAGCACTGATGTGTGATACTATTGTACAGAAGCCAGTCAGCTTTTTTAAAACCATACATTGCCATACATGCATTGTTCCTTGTCGCATAAAAGAAGTCACCTAAACTCAAATCTAACAGGCTGCTATAAAAAGAGCCTCATTTCTTTGCCACCGGTGGCCTTGGTGTGGCCCTGTGTATTATGAAAGAGATTTACAGAGAAAGCAGATCCCTCTCACTGACGCTGTGAAGGCCAGGACCTCGCATAAGCTCCTTAAGACTTTTCTCTCTGGCTTTTAATGCTCAACCGTGCCAACATCCTTCACACAGGCAAAGGAAAGCAGGTCAAAGCATGCATAATTACTTTATGTATCATTCTATTAAATGAGTGCCTTTTCCAGTTTGATGAGGTGATTTTAAAATGGATGTTTATAAAACTATATCTATCTGAATAAGGAACAAAGATTGTTTTAAGTGTTAATAAATGGGATTGTGTGCAAGGAAGGCATGAGGAGAAGAGGAACTAATGCAGGATATTTAACAAGCAAAGCAAACAGGAACCAAGGAACACAAAGGACAGGAACACAACAAACAACTGACAAGCCAACACACCAAACACTGGGCCTTATATACACAGGGACCTAGATTAACAACACACAGGTGAGAACAATGAGGGACTAATATGGGACCCCCCAAGTTGATCAAACTATATATAAAACACTAAATACATAAAAGTCCAAAGAAGAAACAAGTGATATGACACATTGTACCATCTCAAGCTAAATGTATTTTAATTGAGAACTTAGGACCCCTCATGAAGGAAAAACAAATCTAAACAGGGTAACAGGTTTGACAGTTGAATTTAACACACATTTAACAAACAATCTTGTGGTCAAACTATAAGGTGCTTCATAGATACTAAATCATGGTAACAAGGTTTTCAATGTATAAATGTAAGGGTAGGCAATGTTTTTCATGAAAACTTTTTGCTATACTGGTGGAAACTCTCACAACCTGATAGCAACCAATAATGGAAGTGGTCTAAATATACAGTCGTGCTCAGAATTAATGGTACCCCTGGTAAATATGATAAAAAATGGCTGTAAAAATAAATCTGCATCATTTATCCTTTTGATGTTTCATTCAAAATATTGGCAAAAATCTAAACTTTCATTGAAGTAAAAGAATAGAAAGTGGGGGGGAAATCACATTATGAAATAAATGTTTATCTCCAAAACACGTTGGCCACAATTATTGGTACCCTTTTATTAAATACTTTTTGCAATCTCCTTTTGCCAAGATAACAGCTCTGAGTTTTATCCTATAATGCCTGATGAGTTTGGAGAACACAGACAAGAGATCAGAGACCATTCTTACAGAATCTCTCCAGATCCTTCAGATTCCCAGATCCATGTTGATGCTTCTTCTCTTCAGTTCACTCCACTCATCAGGTCTGGGACGGTCATGGCAGAAGCTTCATTTTGTGCTACTTAACACATTTTTGTGTTGATTTTGATGTTTGTTTTGGATCGTTGTCCTGATGGAAGATCCAACCACGGCCCATTATACGATTTCTAGCAGAGGCTGTCAGGTTTAGATTTTTTATCTGTTGGTATTTGATAGAATCCACGATGCCATGCATGTATCTGAACAAGAAGTCCAGGACCTCCAGCAGAAAAATATGACCACAACATTAAAGATGGTATATTAAATTGTACACATGGGGTACTTTTTATCCTTGTGTGCACCAAACCCATCTTGCATGTTTGCTGCCAAAAAGCTATTTTTTAGTTTCATCTGACCACAGAACCCTGTGCTGTTTGAAGGTCCAGTCGTGTCTGAGAACTGAATTTGCTGGGGTTTGTTTTTGGATGAGCAAGGAGGATTTTTCTTGAAAACCTCCCAAACAACATGTGGTGATGTAGGGGTTGTTCATTTTTTTTTTAATAGGCTTTCTGAACCCAAGACTCAACTAATCTCTGCAATTCTCCATCTGTGATCTTTGGAGAGTCTTTGGCCATTCAAACTTTCATCCTCACCATGCATTAAGACAATATAGACACATGTCCACTTCCTGGCAGATTTGTAGATCTTTAGTTGATTGGAAGTGCTTAATTATTGCCCTGATGGTCAAAATGGGGATTTTCAATGCTTTAGCTATTTTCTTACAGCCACTTTCTATTTTGTGATGCTCAACAATCTTTTGATGCACATCAGAACTAAATTCTTTGGTTTTACTCATTGTAATGGATGATTAAGGGAATTTGGCCTTTGTGTTTCCCCATATTTAAACTCTTGTAAAACAAGAAGTCATGGCTGGACAATTTCATGTTCCTAGTCACCCTGGTGCGCAAAAAAAAAAAGGTAAATATGAATGGGAATATTCTTCAGAGATATTTTACTCGTAAACAATTCTAGGGGTACCAATAATTGTGGCCAACTTGTTTTGGAGAAAACATTTATTTCATAATGTGATTTCCCCTCCACTGTCAATTATTTTACTTCAATGAAAGGTTCGATTTTTGCCAATTTTTTAAATGAAATATCAAAAGGATAAACGATGCAAAATTATTTTTTACAGCCATTTTTCATCATATTTACCAGGGGTACCATTAATTCTGAGCACGACTGTAAAAATAAAATACATATATCTTCTGTGGAAGTCTCAAGACCAAAAAAAATATTTTAATCATTGCATACGGTTAAAAAAATAAAAAATAAAAATGATTTACGTATACTGCGTTAGACTAAACTGGGACTGGTCACAGCACTTGCATATTGTTGTATTGTTAGTTTAATTGCTTCTATTGCTCTCATCATTTGTAAGTCACTTTGGATAAAATGTAAATGTTCCCTGTCAACCTATATATTTCCAGTTTATGTTCATCAAATGGATATTTGCTAATAGAACAAGGAGAGGTTGAGTGAACATGGGAGGGGAAAGGTAAACAGATAATAAACAAATACTGGCTTTTGTTCATGCATTTTTAAAAATTGTCTATATTAACCAATTAACCAAAAGTTGGCATCAGCTGTTCATTGCTATAGCTTTTTAAGACATAAGTAGTAAATAATGGCACCCATTTTGTTGAATGATCCATTTTGATTGTGCTTTTGGTTTAAGTAGCGTGAGAGAGGGAGGCGAATAAAAAGATGGTTACCTTCTTTACTTTGGTGTTTCTGATAGTGAAGATGCGGAGTGTGTAGCACGCCATAACTTTGGTTCTCTTCAGCGTCACCACAATATTACCATATTCCTCACTGTTCTCTGTCGGCCAATACTGGTCGCATTTTCTCTGAGAGATGCACACGAAAAGGGGATAAGTTTAAAGAGGCCATATGAAACGAATGATTGTTGGATGATTCAGAAGTGTAATGGTTGTCAAAACTCACTCTGCCTTTCTCCACCAGGTTAGTGATCATGACTATAATGCCGGTGTTCTGTTCCCACACCATCCGCCAGAAGTCTTCAAACGTGGATTTGAGAGGACCCTGAGCTGCGACGTAGGCCTTGGGTTTATTGTAGCCCTGTAGAGAAGAGAGATACAGAAATACACATCACACACGGTCAAGTTATTATGCATACTGAAGCCCTCACATCTGCAGACGTCACTCACATCCACATAGTTGGCATTGATGTAGTCGCTGTGTTTGGAGTCTTTGCCTGCCAGAGGCCTGAGCTTCACTCGACTGTGGTCGTCTGGAGGAAGAGAGAGAGAGATTGGCAGTGAGAGACACGTCTGATGTCTGACCTACAGTCTGAGACCACAATCAAAATATGGACTTCAAAATCACATTCAAACATGCAAACAAAACTGTGGAAACATTATATTGCCTCAAATTAAGCACAAAATGCTCACTTGAATCATCCTCAAAATATGTAAGATAACAAGATCATGCTTTTTATTTATTTATTTTTCTTTTTTTACAAAATTGTGGAGTTCCTGCAGCTGCAGCTGAGAAATTCATCCTCATAAAGCAAAGGGGGACAAACCCACTGTGTTGTTCAAACGTTTGGGAAGATGTTTTATGCTTTTGAAAGAAATCCCTTAAGTTTACCAAGACTGCATTTATTTGATCAAAAGCACAGTAGAAAACAATAATATTTTGACATATTATTACAATTTAAAATGACTGTTTTCTAATTTAAAATGTAATTTATTCCTGTGATCAAAGCTGAGTTTTCAGCATCATTACTCCAGTCTTCAGTGTCACATGACCCTTCAGAAATCAGGATAATATGAGGATTTGCTGCTCCAGAATCAATTCTGATTATTATCAATGTTTAAAAAAGAGTTGTGGTGCTTCGTATTTCTGTGGAAACCGTGAAAGCATTTTTTTGGGGATTCTTTGATGAATTGAAAGTGCCAAAGAACAACATTGATTTGATACAGAAATCTTTTATAACATTATAAATGCCTTAACTGTAATTTTAGATCAAATGAATGCATCCCTGCTATAATATAACTTGAGAAGATTTTTCACAGGTGGTCTCAGACTTTTGGACCCCTACCGTATGTGTGCATTTCATAGAAAGACTCACAGGCTATGATGTTGATGTATCTGTTTTTGTGCTTGTTGTCAGGATGATTGGAGTGTTCTGATGTGATCTTCATGTCTGCTGTGCAGCGCTGCACTTCCTGCACACACACACACACACACACACACACACACACACACACACACACACACACACACACACACACACACACACACACACACACACACACACACACACACACACACACACACACACACACACACACACACACACACACACACACACACACACACACACACACACACACACACACACACACACACACACACACACACACACACACAACATTTTATTTCTATTTTTTTCATTATACAAAAAAAACTATTTTTCATACAAATAACATTTACAGAGCAGGAAAGAAAGAAATGTAACTCCCCCCAATACTCAAACCAAGTGGCATCTGCAAACAAATGATCCTTTAAGCTTTTTCTTTTTAAACAAAAAAGGTGATTTTCAGTGTTCCTCAAGTTCACACAGATGCACAAGCAGAGTGACCACCGGTGTAGTTTACATTTGCATTTATTCATTCATCAGATGCTGTGATTCATTCATCTAATAGCATATGGATGTAGATGATGTAGTTCATCACATTAATACTGCATGAACCAAAAAGTGATCAAATACTTTTTGGATTCATTTTGAACAGCATATAAATTGTTTTTATAATTTGCTTTTACAGTTTGTTCTCTAATACAACGATATTCATCTATTGTTGACATGCGACATACAATTACTGTGCATTTACACAGATTCTGTCTAGTTCAGGTTCAGCACTGCTAACATCCTGAGGCTGTTAACAGATCTGTCAATAAACACACGAACACATGACGCAGTCTGTTAACAACAAAAACGTTGAGACATTGAAGTGACATATCACAAAACAAGAATTGGCTGTGTGTGCATTAGTGTCTGCGTGTGTGTACGCAGTCGTTTAAAACCACAACATGTTAGAAAATCTGCCAGGGGCTGTTTTCATCTGCACACACACACACACCTGTGTGGTTTCTGGTTACCTGCACCTGAACTAACCCCGCTCACATTCTGAGAAGAGCTGCTACTTCACACAAGGTCACAGGATAAAGTCAGCATGTTTGTGAGGATGGTCCAGCACTGTTAATTCTCTTCATGTGACCTGTGATGTCATATGTGATGCTGGTGGTATTACGTGAGTTTTTACTTTAAAGTCAGCATGAACAACCCATTAACTAATCAATTTTACTTCCTTAAGAGAAAAAGTATTCAAAAAGAAAACAGTTACACTGGGAATTGATCGGATGATGAAAAGTGTGCTTTCCATCATCTGAACGCAACACAAGAAAACATCAAGCCGGCTGGGAAAGGAGAGGAACAAGACGAGGAGGCTGAAAGTCAAGCTCACCCTGGAGAACATCTCCACGTACAGCATCTCAATGGTTAACGTGAAGAGAACATCCAGAGACAGTTTTTATTGACCAAATGTCCATGCTCAACTGTACATTTCAGTGTCAAGAAATGAATGTAATGTGATCCTAGTAAATATCAAATATTTGTCAATTCATGTTTTGATGTCTATGAATAAATGTCCTATTTCAAAAACTCTAAAATAGGTTAAAGTCATTTTTATTTGGAATAATTGACTGTGGTACAGTAGATCCAGGAAATCTTAATCAACAAATTCAATCTTACATATTAATTCAATCCTCCATATGATGATGATGTGCTTGGATTATTTGTATTAATTAAGCAAAAGATCAAAACAAGACATTGTTTGTATAGTTTGATTATTGACGACCATCCACCATCTTCCGTTTATTAACATTATAAGTGCACCTCAATGAATATATAAAAATAATGAAATCCATGTCATGACCCCTTTAAAAATGTACATTTGGGAAGGTTCTGAGAATGTTTTGGGAACTAAACATTATTAGCTGATTCATTATTTGCTATTTACTATTCCATTAACACTGACCAGAATAAAATTAAGTTGTTTTTTGATGCTAAGGCATTTGAATATTGAGTATTGGCTCTATTATCTACAACAGAAGTCTAAAATCATTTCTAAATGGCTCTTTGGCTGTGCAGTTATTATGTTGTTCAGCTATTATATGATTTGGTAATTGTATCTTAGTACAAATAAAAGAGTTGAAAAAAAAAACAAATCACATTTTTATAAAAGATAAAATGTTTGATTGATTGAAGAGTCTTTAAAACAAAATAAATAACTAAATAAATAACACAAAACTACAATGAAACTACAAAAGGAAATAAGCACGTCCTCCACTGTTTTTCTCAGACTCTGTCTTCCTCTCTGAAGTTCTCCGTTCACTCTTCCCTCGTTTTCAGCTGAATGCCAAACTTCTCCAAGTGTCCTCTTCCTTTTTTCCCTTTGAGTCCCCCCCCCCCCCAGGGCCTGTCCAGGCCAAGCGACACCCCTCCTGTCCTCCCTGGCTGCCATGATCACTGCCACCCCGGCCACTGCTTCTTGTTTCAGCCCCAGTTGCACAAAGCCACTTGTCATGGGCCTGGGGGCTCCGTCCAAAGGGGGTTTGGCTCAGCTGTCCTCCCTCTTCTTCTCTGCTCGAGTAGCGGAGGCGAGAGAGAGGGGTCAGGAACCACAGAGGAATCCATTGAGGAGAAACAGCACCAGAAACGCCCCTGGAACCACTTCCCAATGTCCATCAAGCCCACATGAGCGCTGGCACACACTGTCTGAGGAACAAAGGGGCCGAGTGAGGCCCTCAGAGGAACCTTAGTGACCCACACACCTCCCCTTCTCTCCCCCCTCATTCTCTTCTCTGAACGAGGGACAGTAGAAGACCTACTTCGAAACTAATTCAAAGATTTTCCTTTCCATTTTGACAAACACAACAGACATAAGCTACTGTACATTCACACAGTGTTCTGGACTGACAACTGCTGCGTGGCAAAAACAATAGGGCGGTCATTCTATTCAAAGTTTTCTTTGATATTTTGAAAAATTAAGGTGGCAAAATTGAGTTGACACGTAAATACAAAAACGTGAGAAATGGACAACTGTCCATGCGAAATGACCAAAAACGAGCAGCTGGCTATTTGTAATTTATCAGTGTCAGAAATGAATGTTTATGAATATTTAATTTAATTAAAATGTATTTAAACTTCCAAAATTAATTTTTGAATATATAATCGCTTTAATTTTTTATCTTTTATTTATAAGATTAACTTTGACCTAAACTACTGAAAGAGTTTTTCCAACTTATCAAACCAAGCAATTGATAATTTTATTTAAGTTATGTAACTTCCAAACTTCCAAAATGAATGTTTAAATATATATTCGTTTTAATTTTTAATGTTTTAAATATAAGATTAACTTTGAACTAAACTACTTAAATTTAGCCAGGCCACAAATTTAAGCAAAATTTGAATAACTTATACATAAAGAAATGATTTTACAAATAAAAAAATTAAATAATTTTTGGAGCATTTTTGCCCCATATAATCTTAATATTTATTATAAAATAAAATGAAAAGAAAGAATAAATAAATCATTACGCAAGCTTGTAAAATAAATAAATTGAAATAAAAATAAATAAAAGCAGGTTCTGTTTGCGGTTCATACTTTCAACTGAAGACCAGCTCAGACTGTATCGCTGAACTGCTTCTTAAATCATCCATGATTGGTGAAACAATACATTTTGGCTACGACCTCAACTTTCGTCTGCAACAGCAAACGCATCTGAGCAAAAATTTAGCGGGCACGGCCAAAGCTATTACAGCAGAAAAGACCTCAGTGCACAGAGGACTCAATAAACCCAGCATGTGTGTGTGTGTGTGTGTGTGTGTGTGTGTGTGTGTGTGTGTGTGTGTGTGTGTGTGTGTGTGTGTGTGTGTGTGTGTGTGTGTGCACAGCTCTGACCTGCAGGCGATCATCAGCTGCCAAACATTTGAGATCGTTCATTGATATTCACCTGTGCAACTGAAAGCACAAGCAGACGCTGTGGCCCAAAACTCAATGGTTAACTAATTACCAGTCATCCTTGTACAAACTGCCATCACATTTGCCGGACAGAATGTTGTTGTGGTTTTCTGGCTTCTGCGCCGCACTAACACACACACGGCAGAGAGAGTTCAAACTCGGTGTGAAAAAGATGCCAACGTTCAGATGGCCTAATTCATTCTCACACAGGCTGAGTTCAACTGGCTTGTCCTGTCCAGCCACCTGCCAGAAAGCAACATCTGCGGAGGGATCCCGGCCCAGCTGTTCTCAGACACACACCAGAACCTGTCAACAGAACCACTGCAGCGAGGCCGAGGAACCACATGAGACGCGACCTGTTTACACAGGTCTGAGGGAGTTTGCTGCAGAGAAGAGTTATAGAGACGGGACACACTGCTAAATTGTGTGTACAGTGTGAGCAGATCTTACCTCAAAATCTTCTGAGAAGCCGTGTTGGTTGTTGGAGTAGAGTTCTGAGACATGCTTGATAAACTGTTTAACAGGGATGGCCTCCATATCATCTGGAGCGGAAACAAAAAACAGATGCATTTTCGCTTTTGTTGTCTTATCATAAGAACACAGGAATTACCATCAGTGAAGTTAGTATGCCTGTTAAAAATATACAATATTTTGACCTTTAATTATTTTCAGTGTTAATTATTTTGGATAAAAAAACAAACAAAAGATAAATAAAAATGATTTACAAATACAATTATTAATATAATTGTTATTCTATATTTTATACAATTATATAAATTACACAATAACTTTCAATTTTCACATTGTGACTGGCACTGAGGGAATATTTTGCCATAGATAATATTAGCAAAAATGGTATATTTTTTTATGCTGTGTCACATTTTTGAAAACTGCACTACAACAATAGATTTGACTATAAATTCTGGCAGCAAAAGTAGCATACGAGTGTCTCCAGTGCTGGTACGTTGATCCTTCTTAACGGCAGCACCTGTGCTTTAATTGGTTTACTTGCTGACCCCTCGTTAAACATTAACCCAACATTAAAACATTAACTAATATGAGCACATCATCATGAAATATGATTTATTACGCATGATCATGATGATTTCAGTGACCTAGTCACCACTTTAGTTGAGGGGCCACACACATGATGAAGTCACTGATAGATGATGCTTAGTTAATGATGACTGCTGTATTGGACAGACCACATTTAGACCAATCACAGCTCACAGCACACACATTCTGTTGACATCCAAATACAGTAGTCATCATTAACTAAGCATTATCTATCAATGACTTCATCATGTGTGTGGCCCCTCAACTAAAGTGGTCACTAGGTCCTTTGAAACACTGATGAACTATGTGCTATTAATGGTGGCATAACTGTGAACGAAGAAAACATCACGATCATGCGTAATAAATATAATTCATGATGATGTGCTCATCTTAGTTAATGTTTTAATTAAGGTGTTGTTTATCCATGAAGTCATGAATGAAAAACGTTGAACTCGTGTTAGTTCCTGATGATTCATGAGATATTATGAATGAATCAATGCATAGTTCATGCATTAATTTATACATGAATTCATGATAATTCATGTACGCTTACCGTAAAGTGTTACCCTCTTTTGTTACTCGTTTGGCGTAAGTCGACTTGCATTCGCCCGTCTGCCGGAAGCTAGTTATTTTAGTTTATGAAGTTTTAAATATGGATATTTTTCTTACACGAACACATCGCTTCACGTCAGAAGGCCTTTATTAACCCCCGGAGACGCGTGGAGCACTTTTATCATGAATGGATGCACTTTGATGGACTTCTACCCATTCACTCCCATTATAAGACTTGGAAGACTTGACACTTTTTAATATTACTGATTGTACTCGTCTGAAAGAAGAATGTCATAAACACCAGGATGGCTTCAGGGTGAGTAAATCATGGGGTAATTTTCATTTGTGGGTGAACTATCCCTTTAAAACTAATAAATGTGATTCACGCACCTTCTGTCTTTTTCCTAAAGTGTCTACAGCTGAATACTGCTAACAAACACATTTTGGCATCCATTGACGCCAGAAACAAACTGGGAAATTCAGCCAGAAACTGAAGGCTCTATTTAGCAGGAAAGCGTCCATGTTTGAAAGGACAGTGAACTCAAAGCGGCACATGAGCCGGAGCCAGCGGAGAGAGAGAGGCTGCTGTCCACACTAAATGGATCTTTGTAAATACCTAGGCCAGTCCTCGCCAAGCTGGAACACAGATGCCTAAATTGGATTGAGGGCACTGTGCCACCGTTATTGTGAGTCGTGCCACCGCACAACAATCAAAATTGTTCCAATGAAGTGCTTATGGGAAAGCCCGAGCAAATCAATGGCTCTCGTTGCATTAAGATCTGGGTTCCACTACACTGACTAACCCAGACCTGAAACCTCACACACTGTCCACTTCTGTTCCACTCTGCTCTTCACTAATTATACCCACACACACACAGGGTTCCACTACACTGACTAACCCAGACCTGAAACCTTCACACCCTGAAACATCACACACTGTCCACTTCTGTTCCACTCTGCTCTTCACTAATTATCTACCCCCCCCCCCCCCCCCCCACACACACACACACTTTCTTGACTCCTAACCTTAATAGCTAATGTGTATGCATGTAAAAGTGTGTGTGTACATGCAGAGGGATCAGATAAACAACACTTTTCTTATCCGGTAACCGCACAGACCCTGAACAAACCTAACAAGACAACATTCCCTTAAACTGCTCCCTCAACACATCTACTGTTTCTATTTTCAACAAACTCTTCAATGTAGCTCACACTCATCAATCCAGCTTACAGTAAACATGACATGGCCAGCCATTTCAGAAAACCTTTTCTTAAAAACAGGAACTCCCTTCCAAAATTCCCAACGTGGGGATAGGGAGTCGTGGATGGTTTGATAAGGTGTTGCGAGTGGTTGCTAGGATATTAATAGGGAGTCGTGGATGGTTTGATAAGGTGTTGCGAGTGGTTGCTAGGATATTAATAGGGAGTCGTGGATGGTTTGATAAGGTGTTGCGAGTGGTTGCTAGGATATTAATAGGAGTCGTGGATGGTTTGATAAGGTGTTGCGAGTGGTTGCTAGGATATTAATAGGAGTCGTGGATGGTTTGATAAGGTGTTGCGAGTGGTTGCTAGGATATTAATAGGGAGTCGTGGATGGTTTGATAAGGTGTTGCGAGTGGTTGCTAGGATATTAATAGGGAGTCGTGGATGGTTTTATAATGTGTTGCGAGTGGTTGCTAGGATATTAATAGGGAGTCGTGGATGGTTTGATAAGGTGTTGCGAGTGGTTGTGAGGATATTAATAGGGAGTCGTGGATGGTTTGATAAGGTGTTGCGAGTGGTTGCTAGGATATTAATAGGGAGTCGTGGATGGTTTGATAAGGTGTTGCGAGTGGTTGCTAGGATATTAATAGGGAGTCGTGGATGGTTTGATAAGGTGTTGCGAGTGGTTGCTAGGATATTAATAGGGAGTCGTGGATGGTTTGATAAGGTGTTGCGAGTGGTTGCTAGGATATTAATAGGAGTCGTGGATGGTTTGATAAGGTGTTGCGAGTGGTTGCTAGGATATTAAGAGGAGTCGTGGATGGTTTGATAAGGTGTTGCGAGTGGTTGCTAGGATATTAATAGGGAGTCGTGGATGGTTTGATAAGGTGTTGCGAGTGGTTGCTAGGATATTAATAGGGAGTCGTGGATGGTTTGATAATGTGTTGCGAGTGGTTGCTAGGATATTAATAGGGAGTCGTGGATGGTTTGATAAGGTGTTGCGAGTGGTTGCTAGGATATTAATAGGAGTCGTGGATGGTTTGATAAGGTGTTGCGAGTGGTTGCTAGGATATTAATAGGGAGTCGTGGATGGTTTGATAAGGTGTTGCGAGTGGTTGCTAGGATATTAATAGGGAGTCGTGGATGGTTTGATAAGGTGTTGCGAGTGGTTGCTAGGATATTAATAGGGAGACATGGATGGTTTGATAAGGTGTTGCGAGTGGTTGCTAGGATATTAATAGGAGTCGTGGATGGTTTGATAAGGTGTTGCGAGTGGTTGCTAGGATATTAATAGGGAGACATGGATGGTTTGATAAGGTGTTGCGAGTGGTTGCTAGGATATTAATAGGGAGTCGTGGATGGTTTGATAAGGTGTTGCGAGTGGTTGCTAGGATATTAATAGGGAGACGTGGATGGTTTGATTAGGTGTTGCGAGTGGTTGCTAGGATATTAATAGGGAGTCGTGGATGGTTTGATGAGGTGTTGCGAGTGGTTGCTAGGATATTAATAGGGAGTCGTGGATGGTTTGATAAGGTGTTGCGAGTGGTTGCTAGGAGATTAATAGGGAGTCGTGGATGGTTTGATAAGGTGTTGCGAGTGGTTGCTAGGATATTAATAGGGAGTCGTGGATGGTTTGATAAGGTGTTGCGAGTGGTTGCTAGGATATTAATAGGGAGACATGGATGGTTTGATAAGGTGTTGCGAGTGGTTGCTAGGATATTAATAGGAGTCGTGGATGGTTTGATAAGGTGTTGCGAGTGGTTGCTAGGATATTAATAGGGAGTCGTGGAGGTTTGATAAGGTGTTGCGAGTGGTTGCTAGGATATTAATAGGGAGTCGTGGATGGTTTGATAAGGTGTTGCGAGTGGTTGCTAGGATATTAATAGGGAGACGTGGATGGTTTGATAAGGTGTTGCGAGTGGTTGCTAGGATATTAATAGGAGTCGTGGATGGTTTGATAAGGTGTTGCGAGTGGTTGCTAGGATATTAATAGGGAGTCGTGGATGGTTTGATAAGGTGTTGCGAGTGGTTGCTAGGATATTAATAGGGAGTCGTGGATGGTTTGATAAGGTGTTGCGAGTGGTTGCTAGGATATTAATAGGAGTCGTGGATGGTTTGATAAGGTGTTGCGAGTGGTTGCTAGGATATTAATAGGGAGTCGTGGATGGTTTGATAAGGTGTTGCGAGTGGTTGCTAGGATATTAATAGGGAGTCGTGGATGGTTTGATAAGGTGTTGCGAGGGGTTGCTAGGATATTAATAGGGAGTCGTGGATGGTTTGATAAGGTGTTGCGAGTGGTTGCTAGGATATTAATAGGGAGTCGTGGATGGTTTGATAAGGTGTTGCGAGTGGTTGCTAGGATATTAATAGGGAGACGTGGATGGTTTGATAAGGTGTTGCGAGTGGTTGCTAGGATATTAATAGGGAGTCGTGGATGGTTTGATAAGGTGTTGCGAGTGGTTGCTAGGATATTAATAGGGAGTCGTGGATGGTTTGATAAGGTGTTGCGAGTGGTTGCTAGGATATTAATAGGGAGTCGTGGATGGTTTGATAAGGTGTTGCGAGTGGGTTGCTAGGATATTAATAGGGAGTCGTGGATGGTTTGATAAGGTGTTGCGAGTGGTTGCTAGGATATTAATAGGGAGACAGTGGATGGTTTGATAAGGTGTTGCGAGTGGTTGCTAGGATATTAATAGGGAGTCGTGGATGGTTTGATAAGGTGTTGCGAGTGGTTGCTAGGATATTAATAGGGAGTCGTGGAGGTTTGATAAGGTGTTGCGAGTGGTTGCTAGGATATTAATAGGGAGTCGTGGATGGTTTGATAAGGTGTTGCGAGTGGTTGCTAGGATATTAATAGGGAGACGTGGATGGTTTGATAAGGTGTTGCGAGTGGTTGCTAGGATATTAATAGGGAGTCGTGGATGGTTTGATAAGGTGTTGCGAGTGGTTGCTAGGATATTAATAGGGAGTCGTGGATGGTTTGATAAGGTGTTGCGAGTGGTTGCTAGGATATTAATAGGGAGTCGTGGATGGTTTGATAAGGTGTTGCGAGTGGTTGCTAGGATATTAATAGGGAGTCGTGGATGGTTTGATAAGGTGTTGCGAGTGGTTGCTAGGATATTAATAGGGAGTCGTGGATGGTTTGATAAGGTGTTGCGAGTGGTTGCTAGGATATTAATAGGGAGTCGTGGATGGTTTGATAAGGTGTTGCGAGTGGTTGCTAGGATATTAATAGGGAGTCGTGGATGGTTTGATAAGGTGTTGCGAGTGGTTGCTAGGATATTAATAGGGAGTCGTGGATGGTTTGATAAGGTGTTGCGAGTGGTTGCTAGGATATTAATAGGGAGTCGTGGATGGTTTGATAAGGTGTTGCGAGTGGTTGCTAGGATATTAATAGGGGAGTCGTGATGTTTGATAAGGTGTTGCGAGTGTTTGCTAGGATATTAAAGGAGACTGATGTTTTGATAAGTGTTTGCGAGTGGGTTGCTAGGATATTAATAGGAGTCGTGGATGGTTTGATAGGTGTTGCAGTGGTTGCTAGTATATGAATAGGAGTCGTGGATGGTTTGATAAGGTGTTGCGAGAGTTGCTAGGATATTAATAGGGAGTCGTGGATGGGTTTGATAAGGTGTTGCGAGTGGTTGCTAGTATATTAATAGGATCCGTGGATGGTTTGATAAGGTGTTGCGAGTGTTGCTAGGATATTAATAGGGAGTCGTGATGTTTGATAAGGGTGTTGCGAGTGATTGCTAGGATATTAATAGGGAGTTCGTGGGATGGTTTGATAAGGTGTTGTGCGAGTGGTTGCTAGGATATTAATAGGGAGTCTGGATGTTTGGATAAGGTGTTGCGAGTGGTTGCTAGGATATTAAGAGGAGTCGTGGATGTTTGATAAGGTGTTGCGAGTGGTTGCTAGGATATTAATAGGGAGTCGTGGATGGTTTGATAAGGTGTTGCGAGTGGTTGCTAGGATATTAATAGGGAGTCGTGGATGGTTTGATAAGGTGTTGCGAGTGGTTGCTAGGATATTAATAGGGAGTCGTGGATGGTTTGATAAGGTGTTGCGAGTGGTTGCTAGGATATTAATAGGGAGTCGTGGATGGTTTGATAAGGTGTTGCGAGTGGTTGCTAGGATATTAATAGGGAGTCGTGGATGGTTTGATAAGGTGTTGCGAGTGGTTGCTAGGATATTAATAGGGAGTCGTGGATGGTTTGATAATGTGTTGCGAGTGGTTGCTAGGATATTAATAGGGAGTCGTGGATGGTTTGATAAGGTGTTGCGAGTGGTTGCTAGGATATTAATAGGGAGTCGTGGATGGTTTGATAAGGTGTTGCGAGTGGTTGCTAGGATATTAATAGGGAGTCGTGGATGGTTTGATAATGTGTTGCGAGTGGTTGCTAGGATATTAATAGGGAGTCGTGGATGGTTTGATAAGGTGTTGCGAGTGGTTGCTAGGATATTAATAGGGAGTCGTGGATGGTTTGATAAGGTGTTGCGAGTGGTTGTGAGGATATTAATAGGGAGTCGTGGATGGTTTGATAAGGTGTTGCGAGTGGTTGCTAGGATATTAATAGGGAGTCGTGGATGGTTTGATAAGGTGTTGCGAGTGGTTGCTAGGATATTAATAGGGAGTCGTGGATGGTTTGATAAGGTGTTGCGAGTGGTTGCTAGGATATTAATAGGGAGTCGTGGATGGTTTGATAAGGTGTTGCGAGTGGTTGCTAGGATATTAATAGGAGTCGTGGATGGTTTGATAAGGTGTTGCGAGTGGTTGCTAGGATATTAATAGGGAGTCGTGGATGGTTTGATAAGGTGTTGCGAGTGGTTGCTAGGATATTAATAGGGAGTCGTGGATGGTTTGATAAGGTGTTGCGAGTGGTTGCTGGATATTAATAGGGAGTCGTGGATGGTTTGATAGGGTGTTGCGAGTGGTTGCTAGGATATTAATAGGGAGCAGGTAGTTGTCAGGACATTTCTAGGTGGTTGCCAGGGCGATACACTGATCCGACGAAACCCAACAAACATGTTTGTTGCCGTTTGTCTGTGTGGAGTGAATTGGCCTTTAGGCAGTGCTAGGGTGTTCTGGGTGATTGTTTACTGACCCAAGTCAAATGAGCCACCCCCAAGTCTATAATATAATTATAATAATTAGATATAACTAGAGCAGTTCCTTGAATGCAAGTCTATGGGATTTTTTTGTTACCCATTTTATTGACCACCAGGTTAAAATGAACACTATACGAACATAAAGTCAAAGGATTTGACGAATCATTCTACAGCACATGGTTTGAGAGCAAGTCAAGTATTTAGTAGGCTAAGAGTTTGTTCAAATGGTAAAGTACCATACAATTTAAGAAAGAGAGAATATTGATGAAATCAACCACAAGGTGGCAGTATGCCCAACGCCTCATGCTTGTGAACAGCTGGTTTACTCCCGGTTTCCCAGAAGCTGAAACCGTCATTATAGCCACTTCATGTCAAAATCAATGCAGAAATTGATTTTTAGATTCCACACTAATTGCACAGAATAACAGTCTGTAGAGAACACAGAGATAAGGTCTATCCCACACAAACACACATATGCTAAGGCCACAGCCACAGTTTGTTCAATCTTGGCACTGTTAAAATTTTTTTTTAATCCAAACCTTTTACCTATAATGCAGCAGGTAAGCAAAAAAAACATACACTTACAATGTTTTGTTTCATCATATTGACATTAGAATTCTTCCGTATGTAACTGGATTACAGTGGATAGTATCTTTAGTCCATATCAAAGCATTTGACTGATCTGAGATCTGTTAGATGACACCTACCTGGGATGGGAATGACTGGGATGCTCTCATTGGGCACAACTCTGGGTGAGTTACTGTCCTCAACGTAGAAATGAGCCGTTTGGAAACACCTCCTGTGGAAGAGAGACATGGAGAGATGGTGAAGTGACGCAATGGCCGTTCAGCTTTAATGTTTCCAGGAGGTGTGGTTTAGATGACAATCCCCACCAGAGTAAACACAGTCTGTTGCGTACGTATGACAGGATCAAGATGAACTTTGAACCCTCTTTTCAAAGAACAAACCAAACACTCACAACGTAGATTAGAGCCCACACTTCAAACACTAGAGCCTCAATACACATGCTTGCTTAAGTAGCTCACAAAAATGCAAATCTTATCATGTGTTTATAGTACAAACCTATATATACTACTGTGAAATGCAAAAGAAGTTATTTTATAGTCATACTTTTATGTATTTCTATTGTAGTGAATAGCAAGCTTGAACATTCTGCTAAACTTCCCCTTTAACTTCCTCATATATAGACACATTTAAAGTCATAGTTATTGTTGTTATATTAAAATGATTTAAAAAGGTACAGGCTAACCCAAACTCGCCACATAAAATACAGTTTAATGATAAATGATTATAAAATATCAAATAATTATTTTATATAATTATAATGAATTAAATTAGTAAATGAATGTAAATAAATAACTAAATTAAATAATACTGTCTACTAATTTTGACAATTTTACTCCCAAAATCCATGTGAAACATTTTCTATACACGCGTTTTCAAACTACATGTCTATAATTCGTCTGTGTGAAGTCCATTTAGAACAAAACACACCAAACATAGAAGCCCAGACTGTCAGGACGAATCATTGGCAGTTGTTTCAAGTTTGAGAGTCGTAAACTGGTTTTACCTCTTTCTTTCACTTTGCACGAGAATAGATAAGCAGGTAAAAAACAAAATCCACATCCAGTAAAAATAAGCAAACAGAAAGAGAAAGACAACAAGAGAAGATTGTTTTAAAGTTACAAAAACTCGAAGTTTTGGACGTCAACCCGATAAGCCAGCGGGAGTCTCGTCTGTCCTACCTGTACTTGATGCACAGCAGAGAACATAAGCTGTTCATCCCTGCAAAGAACGAGGGATTTTAGGAGAGGTGAGTGACTGAGGCTCCGCATGCTGCCGCTGAGCAAACAGAGCCATGAGTGTGTGAAGAGAGAGAGAGGAGGTGGAGAGAGGGCTGGTCCTGACGCATCACATGCACAGGGCTTTACACAACAGCTAGAGCTGTCGGGGTCAGACGTGAACAGTTCACTGATCCCAGATCAGTCCTCAACTGATCTGATAAACCACAGACACCTGCTGCCCTTCCCTCTGGACACACACACACACACACACACACACACACACACACACACACACACACACACACACACACACACACACACACACACACACACACACACACACACACACACACACACACACACACACACACACACACACACACACACACACACACACACACACACACACACACACACACACACACACACACACACACACACACACACACACACACACACACACACTCTTTTGAGTGTCTTGTATTGAACTCTTAACTCTTCTTTCTGTCCAAGAGAATGAAGAATACCACAAACCTTGTTCAAAACCTTGTTCAATTTCTTGTTCATGTGGATTTTGTATGAATTTGTGAAGTCAATTCTTAACTCTTAAGCTCCAAAAAAGACAAAAAGCACAATAAAATGAGTCCATACAACTCGTGCACTTCAGTCCAAGTCTTGTGAAGCCGTTTAATAACTTTGTGTGATGATGTGATATTTATGTAAAATCTCTATACTATTATAGTTCTTATTCATATTTTGAATTAGCTTTTATTTTTGTATCTATCATTTTATTTGATATATTTTCATTTAAAATTTGGTTTAATTTTTTTGTAATTTTGTTATGTGCTTTTATTTTTTATTACTATTTACATTTATTTTTATTTTAGTTTTAGCCTGAATTCAGTTTTAAATTTGTAATTTTTTTGTTAGCAATTTTATAGCTTATTTTAGTTTATTTATAAGTTTCTCTAATATTTATCTAAAATTGATTTGAGTTTAGCTTTATTTCAATGAATAGAAATGTTTTTAATAGTTTTAGTTAATGATATTAACCCTGGTGTGAATAAAGGAAAGTCTCTTCCTCACAGAAAGCTATAATATGGCCTCAGAAGTCATTTGGATACATTTATGGTCATTTTATGGTGCTTTTTGTCCAATTTGGAGCTCGATGTCCCTGTTACTGTATGGAAAAGCTCAGCATGAACATTCTATAAAATCTGTTTGTTCCAATTATGAAAGTCATACATTTTTTGAACAATATAGAAAGTAACTGACAGAATGTCTATTTCTGTGTGAATTATTCCTTTAAGCCCAGCCTAAATTACAACGTGAAAAGCAACTCTCACTAAACGCTCTTCAGCTAAAGTCCTGCCTTAAGAAACCCTCGCTGCAGGCACTGTGAAACCTAATGCTCAACGGCCCCGATCTGAAGAACAAAAGCAGAGCCAGGGCGATCAGGAACACACACACTTCAACCAGTCCAACTGCATTGCGTCAGAGGCTTGTATTTTGTGGTGTAAATGTGATTTGAAATGAATAATCACATTGTTTAACACAATGATTGTCATTAAATTGTTCTGAGGAAAAAAGGTTTCTGTTTGGCTGAGTGTCTTTAGGCTTTGCTGTATATATATACATATAGGCTTTGCTGTATACATATATACATATAGGCTTTGTTGTATACATATATACATATAGGCTTTGCTGTATACATATATACATATAGGCTTTGCTGTATACATATAGGCTTTGCTGTATACATATATACATATAGGCTTTGTTGCATACATATATACATATAGGCTTTGCTGTATACATATAGGCTTTGCTGTATACATATATACATATAGGCTTTGCTGTATACATATAGGCTTTGCTGTATACATATATACATATAGGCTTTGTTGCATACATATATACATATAGGCTTTGCTGTATACATATATACATATAGGCTTTGCTGTATACATATAGGCTTTGCTGTATACATATATACATATATGCTTTGCTGTATACATATATACATATAGGCTTTGCTGTATACATATATACATATAGGCTTTGCTGTATACATATATACATATATGCTTTGCTGTATACATATATACATATAGGCTTTGCTGTATACATATATACATATAGGCTTTGCTGTATACATATATACATATAGGCTTTGTTGTATACATATATACATATAGGCTTTGTTGTATACATATATACATATAGGCTTTGCTGTATACATATAGGCTTTGCTGTATACATATAGGCTTTGCTGTATACATATATACATATAGGCTTTGTTGTATACATATATACATATAGGCTTTGCTGTATACATATATACATATAGGCTTTGCTGTATACATATATACATATAGGCTTTGTTGTATACATATATACATATAGGCTTTGCTGTATACATATAGGCTTGCTGTATACATATAGGCTTGCTGTATACATATAGGCTTGCTGTATACATATATACATATAGGCTTTGCTGTATACATATAGGCTTTGCTGTCTACATATAGGCTTTGCTGTATACATATAGGCTTTGCTGTATACATATAGGCTTTGCTGTATACATATAGGCTTTGATGTATACATATAGGCTTTGCTGTATACATGTATACATATAGGCTTTGCTGTCTACATATAGGCTTTGCTGTCTACATATAGGCTTTGCTGTCTACATATAGGCAGATCATGAGGTTTCATTAATGGCTGATTCAGGGAAACTCTATAGGCAATAACTCCACGTGGCTCACAAATAAAACTCAACACACATTTGATTTCTGATGTTAGCAAGCAAGTATAATAATTCAAGATATATTACGCAATTTTGCTTCAAATAATATATGTATATACTTTTCTGAATAAAGGTCAATTCAAAGTTTTAATTAAGACATTGCTTTTTCAGTGTAAATGATTATTTGACTTTCCCTGAGACTGCCACAGGAAGTGTCACATCCTAGTTACTGTTTCCAGGTGGACTTCAGACAACACGACACGCAAACAATCACACTAATATACAGACACACACACACACACACACAGAGTGTTTACACTATAGGGCTGTCAATTAAAGAAAATAACACATTTAATGATGCCCCTAGACCCCAACATATTCAGTGTTATTTAGTCAGATTTATACATTTCTTTTGCATTTTACAATTATAGCTTGTTTTAAAACTAACTTTAAAACTTATTTTGATTATACCTACTATATTTTAGTTTAAGATTTAATAATTTTGTTCTGTGCTTTTCTCATTTTTTTAATTTCCAGCTTTATTTCAATTTAAAATAATTTTAATAGTTTTAAATAACAATAACAACACTGATTCAATTGCAAAATAAAGCCTATTTTTCAGTGTAAATCATGTCAATTCAATGATTCCCTGATCTGCTACAATTAAATTGTATAATATCTTCAATGATCTTGATTTGATTTTTCTTATCAAATATTGATATTTATAATTAATCAGATTGTAATGAACTCAATTTACAAAATCAGATAACAGCTCTAGTTTCCACATACACATGTTAAAAATATATGTGAAAAGACATGAATTCATGCAGTCTGCTAAATGAATAAATGTAAATATGTCATATGAAGATATGGTGAGACATACATATACGCATGAGAGTCAGACTCAGACACACACACACACACACACACACACACACACTGACAGAAGGTAAGGATATCTGATCTGATATATCGAGACATTAGCGTGTAGTGCTGAGGGTAATCTCAGTCAGTCTACTGAACAGATTACACTTAAAGACCCCCCCCCCCCCCCCCCCACACACACACAATAGAGAAGTGTTTGTGATCATATTAAAGGCTAAATATTACAGCTGAAGTCTTCCCAATATCATTTGCATCTGACCAACCAGAAACAGCATCAAATAATAGTTCATGTCCGTATTTTTTAGTGTGTGTGTGTGTGTGTGTGTGTGTGTGTTAATTATAGTCCCCTTTATCATGGCTACGAGTGCTATGACAGATGTATGTTCTCTCTGGAGAGGTCTTGGGCTTGGTCAAGTGTGTTTGCATGGATGTGTGTGTGTTATCATGCAGTATTTGGCGATGGATACACATCTCAAAATATTTCACGACCCCCCGCTACTGCATGGCCCTTGAGCACCAGAGGAGGGAGCAGATGGCCGTTTAGGGCCCAGGGCGGAGAGCCCAGACCTGGGGAGACAGTCCTGGCACAGTCCCGCTCCAGAGCTGTTTGCTAAACTGAGACATGGTGTGATCACGGCCCCTGGGAGACTTTATCAGCTGACCACTAACAGAAGATATCCAGAGAGCCATACGAATGCAAACGGCCAACCATAACACACGTTTAAATACCAACTAATGTAGAGACATATAATAAAAATATAAATAATGTGCACACCAATATAATAATAATATCAAAATGATATATAAACATATATACTATATATGTGACCCTGGATCACAAAACCAGTCACAAGTAGCATCTGTGGCAATAGCCAACAATACATTGTATGGTTCATTTCTATTTTCTTTTATGCCAGAAATCATTAAGATATTAAGTAAAGATTTTGTACATTTCTTACCGTAAATATATAAAACATTTATATTTGTGAGTGAATGCAGCACAATCGTGAACATAAATTGACACCTCTAAAGGCCATTTTCTCAATGTTTCAATTTTTTTGCACCCTCAGATTCCACATTTTCAAATAGTTGTATCTCGGCCAAATATTGTCCTATCCTAATTCTTTTTTTCTCTATATACATTTATTTAAAAAAAAAAAAAAAAATATATATATATATATATATATATGTGTGTGTGTGCGTATGTGTATATACATATATGTGTATGTGTATATACATATATATATATATATATATATATATATATATATATATATATATATATATATATATGAGGAGCTCTTTTCCAAAACGCTATAAATCAATTTCAATAGTTTTCAGGAAAAGTACATGTTTTACCTAGACCCACACATTTTGTGAATATTCAATTTATCCTGTTAAAATGTTTTTTCCCCTTAGTCTGAACATGTTGAACAATGATTATTAAATCAAACAACATTGTTGATGATAAATTCAAAGTTAATGTAATTTTTTTTCAAAACGCTATAAATCCCAAAAATATAAAAATAAAATAAAAATGGATGATTTTGGCCATTTAATTAAGTTTTGTTTTGTAGAAAGCCTTTCTTTAAAGTGAATTTCGTTTTGTATAAATAGTATCTTAATTAAAAAAAAATTTCATAAACCAATTGCCTGGGTTTAATCAATAAGAAGCAACTAGACAATATAATCATTCATGACCTGGAGGCGGAGGCGCGGGCGCGTTCCCTCACATTGCACGAGCACTGGAGAGCATCTCATCATAATTTAACCGAAACTCAGCGTATGCCTCAGACATGAGAAATATATCTATTTAGAAAGCTTGAAATTCCTTTAAACGAAATAATTAAAAGCGAAAATAAATAGCATACTCTCTGATTATGTAATCCATTAACGTTACATGCATTTCTCTCTATAGGCGCCCTCACTACAGAGATGCTGAACGTCAAGACACTGACACAGAAAACGGTTTATTAATAAAAATAATAAAAATTTCGATTTTCGAACGATATGCGACTTTTGCTCCTTGATTGTCGAATGCCATTTTTGGCAGAAATGATCAAATAGATAAACCTTTGGCAGCAGCATCTACCCCCAGGTGTAGGTCTCACTGGCTCATCGAGGCCATCACAAGTGTTATCGCCGTTTAAAGCACTCGTTTTAAGGAATAAATGAACAAACAAACCTCTGTTCAGCGCGCCGACATGCTGGATTGCGTAGAACGCTCACTGAATCACTGAATCACTGAATTCTGATTGGTCGAGAGGATGTATCGCGTTTAGGCTAAAAATAGGTTTGGCGCTTATCGCGGTTTGGTAAAGAACTGCATCTTGCCGTACATTTTAAACAAGGAAATATAGCGATTTGGCATGAAACAGTGATGGAGCAGTGAATAGGCTCAGAACAACAAAATTACATGACAAACTCTTTTTTAAATGGCGTTTATCGCGTTTTGGAAAAGAGCTCCTCATATAGGCTATACAAAACAACAACAATTTGTATTATTAATAATATTATATTAATATAATAATAATACATTTATATAATAATAATAATACATTTATATAGTAAAATAATAATAATATATATAAAACATTAAAGAGAAATCATTCTACAACTTGAAATAGATTTTATGTAACATTTTTGATCAATGTAATACATCCTTGATGAATAAAATTAATAATTTTCTTACCGTTGTTCTTCAAGTTTTCAGGTCATTTAGAAGATTAATACTTTTATTAATAAAGGATGCATTACATTGATCTAAAGTATTACAAAAAAAAGTTATATTTCAAGTTGTAGAATAATTTCTGAAGGATTATGTGAACCTAAAGACTGGAGTAATGATTCTAAAATAATGCTTTAAAATACAGAGATAAATTAGATTCTAAAATATATTTAAATAGAAACTTTAAACATTTTGAAATTTTAAACTATACTAACATTTCACAACATTACGGTTTTTACTGTACTTTTGCAGCATACTATATTTTTGCTGTATAAATGCAGCCTTGGTGAGCATAAGAGTCTTGTCAGAAACATTTAAATATTACCGTATGTACCAAATGTATGAACGAAAGTGTACACACTGCAGTATATATGTCATTTGAAGCCACATTCACTCAGTCTCAGGTGTGACCATGGCAACAGGGCCCTCGCAGCAGTTTCCACAGCACCTCCATCACTTTGGAGATACCCTAAGGGAAGAGTACGGCCTCTCTCCATCCTACTTACCGTCACCAGAGACACATCACCCACACTTTACACTTGCTCGACACACAAACTCCTAACTGGTTTTTATTCCACCCCTCGGGGCCCGGGGACCCCAGGGGCCCCAGAGTGATAAACTACTAGCTACAGGATCCAAACGGACACAAACACACACAGATGTACACGAAAATACACATGGTAGCCAAGGTCTAAAGGAATAAAACAGATGAAGTGTTTAAGAGCATGGCATCAGGGTAAAGCCATCCGTCTGGGTGACTCCCCATGATTCAATCAGAGTCAGAATCAGTCGTGTATCTATCAAAGAGTGGCTCAGGGAATCAGTGAGAGTCAGTGAGACTCCTGTAGTCGGCGATTCATTGAGACAGAAAACGCCAGTGAGTCTGTCAGTGTGGATCAGTGTCTCACCTCCAGTAAACCAGGACGGCCAGCAGCAGAATGAGGCAGAGGAAGGTGAGCGCCGACACCACCACCAGAGGAATGATCCACTCCATCCTTCCTGAACCAGGCACAGGGTGCATGCTGGAGACCACGGTACTCTCTGAAACACACACGCACACGCACACACGCACACACGCACACACGCACACACGCACACGTTAATATGAACACCGTACATTTAGCATAAATATGAAAATACAATAACACTTGCTGCTATTTAGTGAGCAGGGTTGATATGAAGCTGGTACAGATGTAAATCTGTGTATCATATAACAATCAATTACAGATATCACATTTGTATCAATATATCAAAATTATTCATATTACTACTAATAATACAAATGATAATACTTCATAATTATTATTATTATCATTAATAAAATTGCAATCATACTCAATTGATTTAGATTAACAAATTGCTGAAATTCAGTAAACAGTTCACACCATACTTTCTCAACATTCAAAAACTTTTTTAAACATTCAAAATAAATATCAAAAACAATTATAACAGTTATTAATATTTATTATAAGTATTACTATAATTATTAATATTAACATAACTGTTATTAAAATTGCTTTAAAATTATTCAAAGTATAATATTCAGTTTAATTGGATTAAAAAATCAATAAAATATTTATTTTACACAACATCTATTAATGCAAAAATACTTCAAATTATTGTCAAATATTGGTTCCGGTCGCCATCATTTTGCCAAGTAAAGTGTTCCTAGATTAATTGATTCAGTTTGTCCTGAACAATCCTCAGGTTGTCCTAATCATGAATAAACAGAGAAAGGTTTATATGAATGCTACACAATCCTGAAACCCAGTTCTAAGTTGAACTCTGACCCAGAGGTTTTCAGCCCTGCTTCTGGAGACCCATGATGAGTCCCAATCCACATACGATCTGTCCTAAATAGTATTCGAAATTAGAATTAGTGCGTCCCAAATCGTAGTATGTTGAAATCAGGTCTGGAATAACAATATCCTGTGCCCTGGACAACAAGACTCAAGCCCCCCCACTGTTCCACTGTTCGATCGCACCCGCGCCTCACACACACACACACACACACACACACACACACACACACACACACACACACACACACACACACACACACACACACACACACACACACACACACACACACACACACACACACACACACACAGCAATCTTGACATCGCAGCCTGTTCATTATAGCCGTAATAAAATATAATCATAACATAGTCAACCTATGTATAAAAATTGCACTGCTCTGTTTAAATAGTCACTTACAATTTATAGCACTCCGCGTAAGCACTGTCGCCTATCCAAGCACATTTTTGCGCATGTGAAGAGGATGACTTTTTTCCGTCGATATTAGAATGTGAGTGAAGTAAAACAAAAGCCTATAATAAAAACTAGTTTACCATCCAAATGCATGGCGAATGTTGAAACATTTTGATTGTACTGAGATACAAGGCCGCTTACTTTCGCTTGAAATTATTTCGTTTTGGCTTGTTTATAGTTATATTTTTATTCTTGTTCCGTTATCATCGCCTTTTCTCAGAGAGCACTGATTTGAATAATAAAAAAAATTGGCTAGTTTTGGAATATGTTTCAAATTGTCAACTAATTACAATTTATTTTCCCTTTTTAATATATTTTAGCGCTCCCGCTTAACTGCTTCTCAATCTTCCCACCGATTTCAAATGTCAGAGCCTCAAGTCACGCGACTCGACCGCCCGCCCTCGCTCGCTGCGCAGGAACACAGACACTGTTTTCGTCGTGATTTAACATCATATTTTGATCGAACGGCTTGCAAAAATCTGCGTTTATAACGTGATCTAACATAATATTTGACGGTGCAGGCCCCTTAGATGACCTGTGCCCCTGGGCAAGTGACCAGTTGCCCTAATGGTTAATCCGGCCCTGGTTGAAATGAGTATTCCAAAGAGACCCGGATAGCCAAGTTCTTCCAGCTAGAACCCGAATAAGTACAAACATGAATCAAAAGTGTTCAACTACAAACAAACTTGCGGATGTGCGAGTCCGACGGTTTCGTACAGAGGTTTAGATAAAGGGCCGGGGTTGAGTGATTCACAAAAATATATTTATTCAATGTTATCCACATAATATTTACTTTGCAACAACATTGTGAACTTTTGTCAAGATATATTTGGTCGTTAAAGGTAGGGTAGGCGATTTCCAGAGCGGCTAGCAATAGTGAGCTAGCTTTGAAAGCATGAGATCTCACTCTCCCTTCAGATCGTCTCTAAAGCCACGCCTCCTTCAAAACACATGAGCGCGCACAGCAGGGAGCGAACTAAAGAGACGCCGTTAAACTACCTCACGTCTCAAAGCACATAACATTACAATAATAATGAGCATAAACAACTTAAAGAGCACTGACCTGTACCACCTGACTAATGCAGATTCATTTATGCATTTATAGTGTTGACATTGAAACGCATACATTTTAATTAAAATAAATTTAATGTAATTACACACATGCACGACGCACACACACACACGTGCACACACACACCTGGATGAACATAACTACATTGCCATAGAGCTAAACAGGGAGTTTCTTTCTATTTTTTTTACTCCCTCCAGCTGAAAATGTTTTCTGCTCTCATCCTCTCTGGACCGGAAAACTAGGCCAACCCTCTGCCTCCGAAACAGACAGAGGGAACGGAAAGAAAGATGGAAGGATGAGGAGAGGGGATAAGGAAGAGGGTGAGACAGAGAAATGGAGGAAGACGGGAAATAAAGGAAGAAATGAGAGTGAGAGAGTGAGATGAAACTATCATTTCACAGGGGACACACTAACAGGATCTCAAAACAGTGTGAAGAAAAAGGGTTTGAACACTGTTTCCTGCAGAAAGGACGAGTTTTTAATTTTAAATACAAGTTTAAGTAATTTTGTTGTGGTTTTGTTTTTGTCAATTTATTAATTTTGTCTAAAAAAAATATGTCTATTTAGTTATACAATAGTACATCAATTTAAACTAAAGGAATATCAGAAACAAATTATACTAAATTTTATACGTACATATATATGCGTGTGTGTGTGTATGTGTGTGTGTGTGTGTGTGTGTATGTGTGTGTGCGGGTGTGTATGTGTGTGTGCGGGTGCATGTGTGTTACCTGAGCACTAAATCAACTATAACTATAACTATATATATATATATATATATATATGGTTTTAGTATTAGTTAACTATAGTAACCCTTCTCAAATGCCATTTTTATATATTTTATGAATATACATTTTTGTATTTATGCCAAGCTATAAAAATATTTTAATGGATAAAATAGGGAAAAAAATGCCATGGGGCCATTGAATATTGTTGTGGACAATGGGGGGCCTTGGAGTCATAAAGGTTGAGATACTGCAACCCGCCCCCCCCCCCCCCCCCCCCCCCCCCCACCCCACCAGAAACATTGCCAGTTTCTAACCTGTGTGAATGGAGAAAGGTGGCAGGCGGCTGCGGTCTCGGCTGGGTTTGCTGGTCTGAGTCATGCTGTCTGGCGGCTCTATTACTACCGTCACATTATCATCACTCTCTGGCTCTCTGGTCGGCAGCACCTGCGTGTCCTCTTCCCCTGTTCTGTGTGTGTTTCTCTCCACCTCGTCCTCCGGGACACTAGATGGCGCTGTGCTGTTTTCTGCCTTCCTGCTTCCTCCTTTCTCTTTGGCTGTCGAATCTGGTGTTGCTGTGGGCGGGTCTTTCGTCACGGAGCTGTTCCTTTGCTTTTCCACATCGTCTGGAACACTGCTGTCTTTGCTCTCGGCACCTTTCTCCTCTTCCTCTTCCTCTTCCTCTTCTCCGTTCTTTTCTCCGTCCTCATCCTCGCCCTTCCCTGCCTTCTCCCCCCCGTCCTCAGACCCGTGGCTCTCTGTGTCTGAGGCCGGGGAGGAGGTGTGTTCAGGGGCTGGGGTCTGGCGTGTGGCGGCAGGAGCAGGGGTGGAGGGAGGAGGTCTGCTGGGCCAGACTGAGCTGGGGAAGGAGGAGATGACCCCTCCGCTGAAACCCAAACCCGCCAGGAGGGTGCTGGTCACCACAGACGCCACCGTCGCTTGGCTCCCGCTGGAAGAGGGCCCGATCCCAGTCGCCATTGACACGAAGGAGAAGGGAAGGCCGGAGGAGGTCCAGGTGGAGGAACCGGAGCTGATGGGAGCCATGTCTGCTGAGGAGGCTGGGGAGACAGTTGGCTGGAAGAAGAAGAAGAAAACAAACACTTTATTTACCAAGCCACTGATTCTAACAGATGAAATCTGTGCACATCACGCGAGTCCGATGAGCCCAACAGCTTTCAGGACATTTAAATACTCTTTTTCAGGCATAACTTTGGATTTATTTCCAAACTTCAGATTTGTTATTGTAATATATATATATATATTTATTATTTATTTTCAAAAATAATAAAAAAATATGTTTTTAAAAAGCCTATTATACATATCTATTTATATATTTTCTAAAATAAATAATACAGAAAAAAAATTATTTCAATCATGTAATTATTGAATAAATATATTTCTATACCTTCTAATATATATTACTATTATTAAATTATTGTAAAATAAATAATTATTTGTAATAAACATTATATTATTTATATTATTTTGTTTTAAGAAATAAAAAAAGATAAAATAAATTCTATGTGATAAAATCTTTTCACATCATTCACAAGGTTTAGGGCAATTTTCGAGTCATCTTTCCAAGCATATCTCCGATTCATAGTTCAGATTATAAAAAAAAATATATCATTTTTTTTGTATAAATAGAATTCTATATTTTCTATATTATTATTAATATTATTATATTTTGTAATAAATAAACTATTATTATTATACAAGAAATACAAATTTATATTACATATTCAGGTTTATTTTATTTGCCATTGCAAAGAGTGAAGAGACGGTGCTTCCACCTGCTGGACACGTCAACTCACCATCCCAGTTTTGACTATTCTCGTGCCCTCAAATATCCTGGTGGTGTTCGCTACCAAAGCAAAGTAGATACATATTAATGAGATGCAACACGCTCAAAAACCAGAATATCATTGGTAAAAGTGTTCTTGTGTGTGTAAGTGTATCTCTGCACCTCTGAAGAGCATGCTCTGGCTGAAGTCACTGCGCTTGTCATTCAAACACACGGCCTGGACGCGGAACAGGTACAGCACATCCGCAGACACTGGTGTGATGACAACCTCCTGAAACACACACACACTGTTACATATACAGTACATGCACGCCAGAATACGTCCAAAAAATCCGCCTGTGATGTGGAGGTGTGTTATCATCTGACGCGTCCAGTCAAAACACAAAAGAAGCGTGGTCGACACACACTCACATACACTTTGAAGAGTGACCTCTCCTGACAGAGGTGTGGAGATGGTGAACAGCTTGTTCTCCTCTCCTTCGCTTGGCTTGACGGTAACACCTTTCTTCTCAAGTCATTAGCATTGAAAATAGACGGTCTCTATCAGTCTCTGCCTCACATAACATTCATTACCACCTAAAGCACCTCTGATCCGCTCAGCTGGGACACAAACACATTGGAATTCAGTGAGTGAGGCGCTGATTTATTTTTAAAGGCTGCTTATATAATGTTCGCCTTTATCAATAAATGATGCAACATTGTTAGGATCTTCCTGAAAACATATTAACACACAGTACACTTTAGATTAGTGTATACTCGATATAAAATCTAGTGAAAGGACGCAATGTAATTACACAAAGGACGCAAAATTTAATTTGTTTCTTTATTAGCTGTGTTTGCTTATTACTGTTGTTCATACCCAGCTTTAGGGATCTGAACAAACACCTTAACCTAAATATTCAACGCTATCTCACGACCAATTCGTACGAATTCGTACGAGTGATTAAAAAGTGGCTAATTCGTACGACCTCACTCGTACGAATTCGTACGATTTGTCTAAACCCACGTGATGGGTAGGTTTATGGGGGGGGTCAGGGATAGGTCATTCGTACGAATTCATACGAATTGGCCAAATCGTCAAATATGTAAGTTTTAGCCCAAATCGTACTAATTCGTACGAGTGAGGTCGTATGAATTCGTATGAATTAGCCACCTCGTACAATTCGTACGAATTCCCGTAAGATCGGGATGAAATATTACACTTCAGTTCACCCACAAATCATAAAATACTCACCCTCAAGTTGGTCCAAATTTCTGTCTTCTGCTGAACATAAAATAAGATATTTAGAAGAATATGGATAATCAAACAGTTGATGGGATCCATTGACTTAGTATGGAAAAAAATACTTTGGAAGTCAATGGGGTCCATCAACTGTTTGGTAACTGACATTCTACAAAATATCTTCTTTTGTGTTCAGCAGGAGAAAGAAACTCATACAGGGTTGGAACAACTTTTGGGTGAACTATCCCTCTAATCGTAAACAGATTATGTGTAAAAGGAAGGACACGATAATAAATCAGCTCTACTGAAACTGTAAGTAGACAAAATCTGAACAACTGTTTGAATTGGGACTATGAATAAAGACTGTAAATGAAAAGCCAAAATGAAAAGAGTTAAATTTAAATATTTAAAAATGAATTCAAATGAGCTAGGAGCACTTCCTTCTTATTGGTAGCTGAAAGACATTAGTCAAAATATTTGAAAGAAAGAAAGACCATGTAAATGGCAGTGCAGGTAGGCCTTCAGCAGGAACACATGACAAACAAATCGACTTTGACAGTCAGGTATGGCCACCTTTTAACTCCATTTCCTTCATTGGTGCCCGTTTGAACCTCACGCAGGCAGCCTCATTTCATCTCTGAGAAATGAAGATTCAATACAATTCTAAGTGTATGAGCAATAGCCATTACCATAACTCACTTCACCTCCCTGGGGTCTGCTGAAAAGTGCTGAGGGCTTGAGGGATTTGTAAATCTTGCACTAAGTAAATGGCGTCAGTTCCTCTCCACATGCACCAACACCTTTCTGATTTATGCGAGTTCATTCTTTAAAGGACCCCGACTCAAATATTACTCTGTGGTGTTGGGTTATTATAAGTGGAAAGGAGTAAAAACTCTCTCTATTGATCTGGGAAGCAGTCCCTCAAAAATCGAGTCGGCCGCTAATTTGACCCAGATAGCAGCATCTTGGGACGAGAGGGGAAATAAAAATGGAAATGAAGAACTTAAAAGAAAAGAGGGAGGAACAATGAAAAAATAGAGAGGAATTTGGGAAAGGAGTGAATCTAATGATGATGTTCCGTAATGGGATGCAATGCTATTTTCAAATTGCACACTGAAATATTTGGGAACAAAATGACTTGTTTCTGCGGTCTGGTTGCCCCGCAGGCCCCTACTGACTAGAGACTCAGAAATCTCAGCCTGTTATACATTTCACAGCCCACTGAGTGTGCTTGATAGAAAGTCAAGAGAAATGAGACTAAAATACATCTCCGCCTCTTAAACAGTTTTAGTGCATTAGTATTTTCAAATGATGGGCCTCAAGGTCAGCGTCTACCGCTGCGACCGCCCGCTGACGACCTAAAATACAGACTTTATTCACAGTCACACTCGCTGCGCTCCTGCACACACGCTCCAGCGGAGGAGAGATTACAGGATATTATCCACGAGCCCAGGGTTTACAGGCATAATATCAACATCCTCACATTCAGACAGTGTGTTTTCCAAGAACAGACTGCAACAAATCTGAAACCTGGACTGGTTATTGCTTAAGGACAAGCAGAAATCAAAATGAACCAATAAAGTAGAAAAATATATTACAATTGAATAAACGCATTTATAACAATATTAGGAAAGTTAAAATCAAGTCATATCCTATATATTTTTCTTTCTGAAAATTCAGTTTAACTAGGAAATATGTCACATTATGGAGGTTAAATATGTTGCGAATGCCATTTCATGTGGTCTTTAAAGATGCTTATTTGATCCTTTGCAGGGTTTATTGTGAGATATTGTGGTATAGATGACCAATACAAGCACACGGCATCCCTCAACAATATTGGAAATATGTCCCATTATGGAAGTAAAGCACATTGTGAATGTTATATCATGCTGTCTTTAAAGTATAAGTGGGATATTTAATCATTTTTGGGAGATATTGTGGTATAGATCACCCAAAAAAAAAAAAAAAAGCAAACGATTCCTCATCACCATGTTTCATTAAAAATTCAGTTTATTGATTTCACACCCCGCTTATAAACTATATAAACATTTCATTAAAGTTAAGTGTGATAGGAATGTCATTTAATGTGGTCTTTAAAGATACTTACGTAATTATTTGCTGGGTTTATTGTGAGATATTGTGGTGTAGATTACCAACTCAAACACAAAAAGCACACAGAACCTCTCACCAATAATTTATCCCAATGAATGTTCAGTTTAACCCAGAAATATGTCACATTACGGAAGTGTTGCGAATGCTACTCCGTATTTTCCATATTTTCATTTGTGAGATATTGATGACCATTACACAGAAAGAAAAACAAACGTTCAATTCCTCACCAGTTTCTGATCACTCCCCTTGACGTACGTCTCCTCGTACGACTCGTCGTTTCTGGTCCAGCTGTAGGAAATGAGGTAGCTGATGATGGGCGGATCGTAGGTGATCTCCGGACGGGACCATCGGACCACTAACGCAGTCTTGTTCATGTGCTGGACGTTCATGTTGATCGGGGCACTGCTGCATGCTGTGTGAAAGACCAAAAGAAGAAAAGTGTGTGTTTACCTCTTTGCCACCACTCTAACCTTGAGCTCCATTGGTGCCCTTAGATCCCACAGCCACTAGATGGCTCTGTTAGACTACTGACTACATATGCTTGGCTTTCACGTGTCCTGAATTGTGTCATGCCCTCTGTAAACACCGGCATCATCCAAGTTGCTGTTAATCTCCGCAGCAGAAGGTGTTTAATCACTGAGCGTGCCACAGTTTCTGGCGGTTAACAGCATGCGTAGGGGTGAGCTTCTATTCAGAGAGAGATCTGACAGAAGAAGCCCTACATTTTCTTTAGATTTGGTGTTCCTAAAATGCATGCACACATTTGCAACACAGACAAGAGCACACCTCCACACACTCAAAACACACTCCCTCCCACAGCCACAGGGGAGCCATTACATCCAAAACAATGCTAATTAAACTAATTCTACCATCACTCCTCTCTCCGAAGCCTCTATTAGCTCTAATCATGAGAGAAGTAATAGTGACTACAGCCGTAATCATACTGCATAAAGACTGGCTCCCACACAGATGGCATGCATTGATGGTTATTGCACACAAACATGACTTTGACATTTGAGGATGGAAGCTTGTCCTTTAAATAAGACTTCATAGACATTTCAACAGCCTGCAGTTTATGGAAGAATTACGTTCAAAAGCTCATGAACATCCCAATTTGCATATTTGCAATTTTCATTCTAAATGGTGTTCACGATTAAAATCAGCAGGTCTCAAATCACAGTACATCAAATATAGTGATCAAAAAAGTGTCCAGGTGGAACTATTAACACAGCCCACAACTGCTTGAATAATGGAAGATGAATTAATGATGTTCTCTTACGACTTTTTCAAAAGTGAGGAATGAGATGCCAATTCTGTCACATCAGTTTTTTAAATTCATATACCTAAAAGATAAACAATAATGAATTGTAACCATAAACGCAAACAATGTGTAAAAAATTATTTTGCGGTCATAATATGTCGCAAAACTGCAGTGCTTTATTACTTACATGAACGTAAGCACTTTCCGATCACTTACAAAATAGTGCATATTACAAGAATTCAAATGAGGAAGCAGGAACAGGAACATGTGAGACCCTTCAGGAGTTCACAGACACCAACATCAATACTCGGGCGTTCAATTACCAATTGTCAGTTTAGACCAATGCAGAAAAAATGATGCTTATGGAAAAGCCGAAATACACAGTTAAATATTTGTATTCTGGTGTAACTATTGTCCCGTACATTGGGTTACCAGCACCAAATACACACCTCTTCACCCCTTCCACCCCCAATGTAATACCAGATTTAACATTTTAATCAACAGTTAATTTTTTGTTGACCTTTTATCACGTCTTGGAATATCGCAATAATATCGCATCGTGAGTTCAGTATCGTGATATGTATCGAACCGTGACACCCCTAGTGTTGACATCTTGTTTTCAAACAGCTGTTCGCAAATACCGAATTTTCACACTGAAAGTTTGTCTTGGTGTGAGCAGGCCTTTAAATCGCAAACAATCGCAGGAACATTTTCAGCTCCTACTGAAAGTACTAACTACAAACTAGTAGAAGCAGAATGTACAAACTAGAATGCTTGTCATTCTCATTACACATTCTCAACTCCTTTGCATGACTCGTGTTAAATATTTTGGTACACTTTATTATGACAGATTTAAATATATTCCAATAAATCATCACAGCCTGATCACAGCATTTTCTCCATCCATGTGTCTGTGCAACACTACAGTATATCACCCATTCCTGCTCGCTCGCCCCGCTCAGAGTAGCAGAGGTTACTGCGCAAGAGTGCAGGTCTCTTAAGAGATGCACAGAGAAGCGTTTAATAAAAAGGCCATCTTTGGCCCTCCGGCTTGTTGACCATGGAGAGCGAGATTAATGGAGGGATATAGCTGGAAAGGAGAGAAGGTGAGAGCAGAAGTCAGATTAGAGAGAGAGAAAGTGCAAACACACCGTTAACCTTGAGCGGCTCTTTCGAACAAGCTGACACATAAGACCAGTTTAAAGGAACAGTTCATCTGAAAAAGAAAATGTAATACCATTGGCTGGATAAAAGGTTTGGAACAACATGAGTGAAAAAATAAAAACAGTTTTTTGTGTGCTATTCCTAACAATAAAGGTTCCAAAGATTGTTTTTTTTGCAGTAATGCCATAGAAAAACATTTTTGGTTGCCCAAAGAACCTTTTAGTGAAACGTTCTTTAAAGAACAATGTTTTTCTTTCTTCTAACATTTTAACAATCTAAAGAAACATTTTCCACTAAAATAAAGGTTCCAAAATAGGGGTCATAGAAGAACCATTTTGGTTACCAAAAAACCTTCTAGTGAATCGTTCTAAGAATAGCCATTTTCTGAGATGATTTGGCCGCTCGTTCCACCTAGTGTCAGTTCAACCATCCCAAAGTCAATGTTTTATTAACTTTGAGAAAGGTTTGTGTAAGATAAATAATCATTCTGTTAAATTTAATGTAATGCTTCTTTATCTGCATCATTGACTCCATAAAAAACCATTTTGTTCCACAAAAGTTTATTTATAGTGGAAAAAGGTTCTTTAGACTATTAATATGTTCAAAAATGTTTTTTTTTTAGAACGATTCACTAAAATGTTTTTTGGGAACTTCAATGGTTCCTCTATGACCCCTATTTTTGGAACCTTCATTTTTAAGAGTGTAAAGAACCTTTTGAGGAATGGAAAAGTTCCATGGATGTTCCAGGTTCATCGTGAAACCGAAAGAACTAAGCATCAGCCACAAGAACAGCTCAGATGACGTCTACTGTAGTTTGAATATTGAATGTTTAATTGACAGTTCCTGCAGATGGGTGCTGCATCAGAATCTCCTCTACATGTTGCACTGCTGATATAACCAGTCTGGCGGTCTCGTCTACTACGAGGGAAAGCTATGATCCAGAACGTGTTCTGAATTAATCGAAGCTGACAAAAAGTTCAGCTCCAGCCTGCAGGCACCATTGATATGCTTCTGTTCTCAGCCTCTATCACACTATTACTCCACCATTTCATTCTTTTTTCGCCTTATTCTATCCTTTCTGTTCCCTTTTTATTCCTCGACAACAGCGGATGGTGTCACAATCAATTTTTCACGGAGCTGAAATTAAACGCATAACCAGGGAGCGATAAGAGGAGCGTTTCTCTCTTCACATTACAGAATTATTTCCAAGCACCCAAATTAATTATATTTCTGATTCAGAAGGCTCTGGAATCTGGGAAGCTGTTTAGGAGTTTCGGTGCAATTCTGGCAATCCAAATCACCTGGAGCTCTCTGGACCCATGTCAACAAGCTGGTGGGACAGAGAGTTTAATGGAGAGTGCGGGTGGTCAGCTCTGTGTTTCTTCCACTACTGGCACTTTTGGGCTTGTCGACATTACAATTGTCTATTAACAAAGTCCAACAGTGGATATACTATGGCATTTTTGATTTCCTTCCCTGAATCAATTTAAAAAGCTATCTATAAAAAAAAATAGACAGACATTTTATTCCAACACAAATGTTTAAAATTTAATTTCCATAACAAAAAGAAATGACATTGGAAATGACAACAGTGGAATTACATTGTTAGAATAAAATGCCTTTGTAGAATAAGTCCTTGCTAAGGATAATTTTATAGCTAGCAATATTATGTGATATTTTCACACATTTTTCACTATTACAAAATTACATCTTTATAGGAAATGACTAATGTAGTAATTGTCTCTATCTTTATCTCCTCTTAAAGGAGAACTCCGGTCAATTTTAACATTGAGCTCATTTTGTTGTACATTTGGAGTGCTGTCAGTACAGACAAAAACGGCAAAAATCGGTGTTGCCTAAACCGTGTTATCCTCTTTTTAAAATTCGCACCCTGATGACTTCAATGGGGCAAGTTCTAAACCTGCTTTTAGCCTCTTAACATCCTTGAATTGTCATTACAAGTGCACAGCCATGTGAGTGGTGTTATTAAGAGTGACCACGGTCAATCTGACTGCAGTAGATGTGAAAGATATTAATAAAAATGATGTTAATTCAGCCAGCTCACAGACCTGTATTTACTTCCTGTGTTCGGTCGAAGTCCACAGTAGTCGATTGTTGAGTTCGCGCGCGCGATCATTGGTAACTAAGCAACAGTGGAGACTCAGACTGTCAGCAGAGACAATTTATATAGAGACATGTCACTTCCTCAATCCTCAATACAACTATAGGGAAAACCCGTAACGCCAAAGATGGCGGTTGTGCACATGTCCCGCCCCTCCCGCTGGAAAGCCAATCGTCTGCTTTTAACAGTCAAGCCGGGAAACATTTAAGCCTATCGTCTGGTTCCACTGACGCATGCGCACAGTTGAGGTTTGCGACAGTGGAGAAGAGAACCCTTGCGCATGCATAGTAAGAGTATAACCTGTGGGGAAAAAGGCATTTTAAACCTTATTTTGGGGCAAAGTCATCAAACTTGTTCAGCGATTTTTATCATATTTTACTGCTGTTTCTATACATGCAGTTTTTATGTCCCGGTGACCAGTGAAAGTGCAGTTCTGACTCTCTGCCCATTCATTTAGATAGAGCCTGGTCTTGTTAGTCCGAAATAGCTGCCCGGAGGCGTTGCCAAGATGGCGGCCGAGTGGCGTGACTTGCCTAAAAGGACTTTGCTGTCAGCTGTCAGCCGATGACGGTGCTGTGTGGTGTTCTGATATTCTGATATTCTATGACATCGTGATATGATGTTGCTTAGTTACCAATGATCGTGCGCGTGAACTCGACAATCGACTACTGTGGACTTCGACCGAACACAGGAAGTAAATACAGGTATGTGAGCTGGCTGAATTAACATCATTTTTATTAATATCTTTCACATCTACTGCAGTCAGATTGACATTGCCCCATTGAAGTCATCAGGGTGCGAATTTTAAAAAGAGGATAACACGGTTTAGGGAACACTGATTTTTGTCGTTTTTGTCTGTACTGACAGCACTCCAAATGTACAAAAAAAATGAGCTCAATGTTAAATTTGAGTTCTCCTTTAAGGCCGGGACACACCAAGCCGACGGTCGACCGTTTTCGCACCGTTGGCGCTGACTGTTTTTTTTTTTTTTTTTTTGGGCCAATGGGTTTTATGCACGAACCCTGCTGGCGTATGTCCGGTAGGATCTCAGCCAGCTTCTTTACTTCCGCATAGCACGTTCTATAGCAAAGTGTATAGCGGCAAAACTTTAATAAAATTCATTTTCTCAGAAACAGAGACAACGATTTTAGAAACTGATTTGCTAGTCGGATTTCGCACGATATGAGAGAATACTCACCCTCAAAGTTGTCGATGTAGCTCAAAATATATAATTTAAAGCCCTTCTCGTTTTCACTCTTATGTGTGACAGCTAACTGCCTCACAGTGTTGTTAACATCATTCACGTTAACCGCAGGACGTTCTTGTAAACAGCGAGTGTAGTTTGCCATTATCTCCACCTAATGCAAAACCGGCTTCTGACGCAGCACCGGATGTAAATGGGCGGGCTGAGACAAAACGCGGAAGTGATCGCACATAAAGCCTATCAAGCATGTTGAATCGCCGTGGGGCCGTTGGTGAGGGAGAACTCTGATTGGCTGTTCAGCTTTAGCGAACGAGTCGGTGCATGGGAATAAAAGCGAAAGCAAAGAAGTATACAGACAGACGGCTGTTCTGATTTTACATCACTTTCAAATGCACAAATATTTTCATAATAACATGAGCCGACTGGAATGAAGAAAGTGATCAGAGTGACTGATTTTCGAAATGGTAAGCAAGCGCTGCTTTGTTTACAGTGTGTATATCTGCAGTTAGTTTCGGTTTCTCTTTTTGAATGGCGAACATAGACTATTGATACCCGCTGATATAGACAGATACTGACACACAGGCGCACAACACACATGCTAGTCAACAGCCGCGTTTCGTCCTTTTGGTGTGTTCAAGCGCAGCTTTTGTCCGAGACGAGAGGCAACAACAGGCTTCATCGCCGCTAGATCTGTGACGGCAGTGTTGTGTCCCGGGTTTAAGGAACACTGTCTGGCCACTCGTCTCTTTACCCTGAGCAAGGTGATGAGGATGGTGTGGTCTTTCTGACCTGTAATTTGTGCACTGTGATCTGTATTAGAGCCGTTGGGAATGAGGGATTGTGCTTGGACCATGGATCACCAGAAAAGATTTTATGAACATGTGAGAGATTTGTAAATGAGAGGAGCTGCCGCGGTATAATGCCAGTGCCAATCAATATCTGTTAAAGCCCTCAAGATATTCTGCTCGGTACCGTACCGAAAAAGAGTGTGTAGGATGAATGTTTTGTGAATATGGGGTAAACAATCTTTGTTTGTATTGAGAGGTAGTAGGGGTGTGTGTGTGTGTATGTGTGTGTGATTAATTCTGTTTGCCAATCCATGTGTGGATCAAATGTTCCCTTGAGGAGAGCTTCATAAAGGGATGTAGAAAGAGCAGTAAGGATGCTTATTAGTATGTTAGGATCCCTGTCACATGACCCACATCAAGACTTCAATGCTCTCAACACAAGCGTCAAGTGCCGCTGTGATCTCCACATGAAAAGTGGTTCAGATAGCGCCATGAAAAGTAACTTTACAAGGTTGCTAGGCAGCAAAAAAGCGGGAAGTGTACATAGTAAACGGTGACAGAAACATTGAAGTTCACACCAGGAAAAAGTCCTAGGGCCTTATGTATAAACGTGATGCACAAAATGGGTATAGAAATGTGTGTAAGCCATTTCCAAGCACATATCAGGATTAATAAAAATAAACTAGGCGTAAATATGTAGGCCTACACACCATACGGACAGTCTACATGGTAAAGCTGGGTGTTATGAGCTCAATATATGGTTATTTCAGGGAGGAGACGGGATGGAGAAGCACAATCTTACACTGACTGGATTTTGTAAAGTTCTGGTGTTTTTCAGCTTTTGTGCCTACACACACTTCTAGGATGAAATCTACGAAAAGTTTATACAGTACATGAGGCCGCAGGTGTTTTTATCACCGCAGTGTGGAATATAAAAATGTAGGCTTACAATACCAGTAAAAACAAATCAACAACTTATGTAACAAAAACATTTTGTGATCTCCATTTTTTGTGTGATTTGAATATTTTTATTATTTTTTGTATTATTATTTTAATTATTCAGTTATATATATATATATATATATATATATATATATATATATATATACATAAAATGCAATTACTGTATATAGCCTAATATACACTTCTACATACTGTGTATATTACATTTTTTTTACATGAAGAAAAATGTAGCTCAATACAAATATACAATAATTAAATAGTACAACAACTTCATATTAATATATGTACAAAAATATTAATTTAATTTCATTTAATTTAATACAACAATTTAATTATCATGCAAAGCCTGCAACCAACTTATTTTTTTAAACATCTCTTTTGGGTTAGATACATCTACTATAATTAAACCGTATTACAACGGTTATTAATTTAATACTTTCTGTATTTTTATTTATTTAATTTAATAAATAATAATAATAATAAAAACAAACAATGAAAGCGAAAAGAATGTCCCCACCATGATATAAAAACAAATGTGTGTTCATGGAATGGTCCGTCATTTGTCGATTAAAGCAGTGTCCTCTGGAGCGTGTGAAGAGATCTGTGGCGTGAGAAAAGCAGTGTGTCCTTGAAAAGCTGCAGTCTTGTGCATTTCCTGCGAGCGCGGCTGCCACACGGAGCAGAGAAATGAGCGAGAAAATAGGCAAGTACAGACAGAGCGTCTAATGACACAATAGCAGAGGACGGCACCATATGCCACCTAGTCACTCATTACACACACGCACTCACACACACTGACGCGTTCGCTCTCGTGTTATGCCATGCATTATGAGTAAGCACTAATGAGGAAAATCTATTTGAATCTAAACTTGTATCTAAAAAGAGTCTAAAGCTTATGAATACAGTATCTGTGATGCAAAGCTATGATATATAGACGTCTGGTTCATAAACAGACAGTCAGGAGAGCCCGCCCACCTTTGGAAGCCTCTGTGCCGTACGGGTTCCCCAGGCTGTCAGTCAAGTCAGGCAGCCAAGCATCTTTGACTGCGGATTTGAAGACCTCTCGGTTGTCCAGACTCTGGAGTGGGCGGAAGTTGTTTCGCAGGTATTCCACGGATTTAACATGGTCCTGCTGTTCTGTGGTGAAGATGGAGTAAAACGCCTCCAGCTGTGAGAGAGAGAGAGAGAGAGAGAGAATTCAGTATGTTTTCATATCTGTCTCTTATTTTTTAAGTAAGTCATCTCCCAAGATGCCCGGAGTCTCTTTTCCCTCCTTCAAAACGAGTGACTCAGAGGAATGTTATTTTAGCTCACAGGCTGATCAAAGACCGAAAACATGACCGACTGTCGGCCTCAGCCGTGCCTCACTAACCTTCTGCCTTCCCTCTCTTGCTTTTTAAAAACACCGAACTTCAGAAAGCCCAAACTGCACATCGCCCTTTTAACATTATATTAAATCAAGTGGAATCTGAAGTCATTTGATGGATCACTTTAAACTAAAACACGCTAGTATAAAGGATGTGACACACCAAGCTGCCGTCTCGTCTCGGACAAAAGCTGCGCTTGAACACACCAAAAGGACGAAACGCGGCTGTTGACTAGCATGTGTGTTGTGCGCCTGTGTGTCAGTATCTGTCTATATCAGCGGGTATCAATAGTCTATGTTCGCAATTCAAAAAGAGAAACCGAAACTAACTGCAGATATACACACTGTAAACAAAGCAGCGCTCCCATCCTATCAATCATGGTAATCACTTTCTTCATTCCAATATTTCTTCCGCCCAAGTAGAGCACACCATGGAAACTAGCCCGACCGACGGGCGGATGTTGGGGTCACGGCCCTAAGGAAAAGCCAAGGCTGAGTGTTTGGGAATGTGTGAGTGTAACGTTGAGAAACTACTTTGGAGAATTTTTTTTGAGGACAGAAAGCTAAAAATGGTTAAACCTCCATTGGAAAAGATCCTCAAAGGTTAAAATGGTTCATTCATTTAAGAAGAAAAAATTTGATCCGTCCATTCTTCTTTCTTTCTTTTGAGCGAAGTTTCTTAGGTTCTAATAAAACTAAGGTTGGGATCAGGGTCCCGAAAAGGTCGATAGATTTTATTTTTGTATTTTATTTTATTTCAAATTGTTGTTTTTTAATTATCTTCAGCATTTTTTCAGTTCTTATGACACCACAAACTGTTCCATCTGTCTGGAATTGTACCTTAATCAAAGTAACACAATCAAGGTTTAGGTTAAACATGTTATGTGTCATATTCATAGCATGGCTGCAGTTCTTGGTGCATTTACAGCACATTTCATTGTCAGCATCGCTGCTCCATTTCTCAGTCGATGATGACTATGGCTGTGTCCTCCAGGGCTTGAAGAACGGCCTGATCAGCTCACCTGTGTCAGACAGCCGCACCGGAGAACAACTCGTCCCAGGATTTGCCAAACTTCATGGCATGGGATCTTTGAAATATCCAAAAGGTTTGTTTTAGACCGTTTGGACTAAACAAGACTTTTGCATTTGTGTGTTTACAACATAAAAAAAAAAAAACAGTGTAAAATAGTTATTCTAACTGTATTAATTATTGGTAAAATGAGTGATTTATTACACACACACACACACACATATACATATATATACATATACATATATATATATATATATAAAAGAGTAATTATTATATATGTAAATGACACTAATGTTTAAGAGTTTAGGGTCAGAAGGATTTTTTTTTAAATAAATTAATACTGAAAAAAACAACAACACTGAAACACTGAAAAAAATGCAGTACACGTGTTTTTTTAACATTGATAATAATAATTTTTTTGAGCAACAAATCTGCATTTTAGAGTGATTTCTGAAGGATCATGTGACACGGAAGGCTGGAGTCAAATTCAACTTTGCCATCAAAGGAATAATAACATTAACAATATATTAAAATAGAAAACAGTTATTTTGAATTGTAAAAATATTTCACAATAAAAATTTTTTTGATCAAATAAATGCAACCTAAAATGTACAAAATCTTATCAACCTAAACTTTTGATTGGTTAACATTATAATAATATAGAGTAAATTTTATATTATATTTTATATTAACATTTTATATTTAGAATAGTAATATCAGAAAACATTGATGTATGCAATTAATAAATATGCTTATAAATGAATAGGTATATCATGTAATTTAATAAAAAATTGTAATTGATCCATACACCTAGTTGCAATTATAATTAGCTTTATATAAAAACAACAGAAGTTTATGGTGTCATCACGTATAGCTAGGTAAACGTGAAGACGACAACATGTGTGACACAAAAACAGCCTGAGCATCTGTGTCTGTTTTATTATCTGTTTCAGAATCCAAACGAGACTTCAAACCAGTACGTGAGTGTGCTCCGACACATCTGAATATGAAAACCCTCACGAGCGTTTCAAATCCTACATCCCCACATGCTGTACCTCTCCAATATTCCACCAAATCTGATCTGTGACATCATTTCCTGTGCTTTAGGGTCACCCCGAAACCCACTGCATCAATATGGTGCTCTCGAATGATCTCCTGATCACAATCCTCATCTATTAATCCCTCGTACGCCAAAACCTTGCCTCTAAACAGCTTACTGGGATTGGGCATCGCCTACAATTCTCAGCGCTGTAATAATCCGGGACAGATGTGTTTGTGTGTGTGTTTATGAAATGACTGTGCATCATGGGTATGAAGGTTAAGTAATCCCTGGTGGGAAATCACAGCAACAGGGCCGTTCTGGGTCACACATCTGTGTGTGTGCGTCACTGCTCAAAAGACATGTTGGAGTCTGATGGTTGAGTAATCCCTTATGGCTAACCACAGCAACAGGGCATTCTAGGGGCAAATGGCAAGATGTGTGTGTGTGTGTGTGTGTGTGTGCGTGTGTGTGTGATGTCCACCTATGCTCCAGATGTTGCAAATGCAGTAGACTGGCTGAGCATCGATCGTGTCTTAAAGCGCCCCAGAGCTCAGTCTGTCAGTCTCTGTGACCTACTTCCTGCTTTGATGAAGAACAAAGGAGCAAGAAAAATGGCGAGTGAAGGACAACTGTCTTCCTCCATAGACTCACTTATATCTGCCTCAGCAGTGTTTCCTTTTAAACAGAATCACCCAGAGACGAAGGGAACAAAAGAACTTTAAGAGGTGTCAAACGAGAGCAGAAAGCTTCTCTGGGCAGTGTTTACAGCTCCAAGGAAGGGACTGTGTCTTCCTGTTAAACGCTCGGTGAGCTGTGACCCGTACATGTATCGCTTCCTGCAGTTTTGCTCTGACGGGCTCAGATCATCGGGATACTGATAGTGACTCACACATCTGACAAAATCTGGGCTATGACTGAGCAGATTGTACAGTGATTATTTGACTATATGTTAAGTCATGCAAATGCCTTTATAATGCATCATAAATGGTTTAAAAGGCTTTTTTCCATTGTCCAAAATAATGTGAAAAACACTTATTTTAAAAATTGACTAACCTGTTATAATTACCACTAAGAAACTTTTATGGGGGCACACTTAAACACAGCACAAGACATGGCACAACTGACATAGCCATTTGTCTGAATGTGTGTGACGATAGTGGCGCGTGCTTTAAAGGTGAAGAATTGAAAACCCAATTTTTTCCAGAGGGGTTTTGCTGTGCAAACTTTAGCTACCAGCTAAAGCACAATATGCTATCAGAATGCTAATTAAAGTGCCGCCAGTACAACATATCAATAATAGTAATATCAATAATAAACAAAATAGTCAATATCACTAACAATTTGTCCATTAGTCAACCATTGTGACCAACGAACTCTCATTAAAACTAGAATACTCCGTTATTGTATGACTTGGATTGTACGAACACGTACACCTATTAAACTGTATGTTTTTTGTAGGATTGTGGTTAGGTTTGGGTTTTGGTCATGCGTTTTATGTGTCTTCCTCTTGTCTAAGTTTGCTCAAATTTCAAGCGGACAAAAATTATTTTCAGTATTGCGTTGGCTGAACATTCAACAATCAGGTACACAATAGAATAGATAGATGGCATATCAAGCCCTATTCAAGTTATACGAGCAGAACAAAAGTATCTGTAAATAATTTGTGAAACCATTTACGAATTGTGCAATAATGGTTTTACGAATAATTTACACCGAGAGTTGGTGCTTCCGTCCATCACGTCTCGTTTTAGAGTGTGAAATTAAATGCGTGTTCTCTGCCTGTCTATTTCTTTTTAAAATATTGATTTTATCGTTATAGCCTTACATCATACCGTTATAAATCTTGAAATGACTTTGAAATAACATGGAAGCTTACATGGCCGGCCGGATGAGTTTTGCACAGATGTCCTTTGATCTTTTATATGTGAGAGCAAAGCCTCACGCGGTGAGATCAGAAGCCTCTGGCAGAGAGGCCAGAGATGGATTGGTTTCTGACGGAGAACAACCTTTATAAACAGCCACTGTGTTCCTGCCTGTAGACTATAAGCATTAGTCCCCACTTATCACGTCTCTCTTTGGTATCTGAGTCTTAACAATGGTGATTGTGAGACTCTGATGAGTTCTGCTCTAAAACCAAGCTTCTTTCCTCTGCGCTAAACTCATCTGACCTTCACATAGCTCTTCATGCAGCCGGTTAGCACAAAGATGTCCCATTTTGGCAGTTGGTTTTGTTCTATCACAGTGTAAAAGCTCAGTTTGAGAGTATTCATTATCAATCAGAGTTCAGGAGCATTGCCGAGAGGGAGAACAGGATAGATGTGCACAAGCATGGCATACAAATGGAGAGGCATGAGTCAGTGTGGTGAAAGTCTGAGGCCTTTTAAGGTCCATTCGGACAATAATGGGTATTATACACACTAGTGTATTCTATTATTTATCATACTGTTTAGCTCGTGTCCCAACCCCCAGGTGTTTGTCGTGAACTCTATAACGGTTTTAATTCCTCAGACTTCTAAACTGGGTCAGCCGCTCTGTTTAATGGGAATTTTGACTTTGTGCTTTGCTTTGAACAAAGATGCAAAATAAGTTCCCAATCTTGTTTGGTATAATTCGGCATATGTCTTAAAATAAATGTTTTTTTAAACCCTCGACTAGCATGAATAACTTCAAAACCCCTACATATGTGTCAGAAAGACTCACCTGTTTGTAGGAGAGGAACACAGGCCGACTGAAGATGATCCACTCCACCACTTTACTGCAGGGTGGGGTGGTCAGAGAGCCGATGTAACGGTAGTAGCTCCCGATTGAAGACGGCAACAGGTCTCGGAGCACGAAGGGCTCTAGAAATGTCTCTTTCTCTGGAACAACAACAAAGAACATGTTGAGAACAAGGATTTAAGTCGTTGTTGGTTAGTAGTGGTTGTATAAAGGCGGCATAATTAGTGCTGATGCTTATATTGTAAGGATTTTGAGCAGGATTCTGATTCTTCTTAACTCTTTCCCCACCATTGACAGAATTTTCCGGCTTTCTGTTTTCACTGTTGTATACATCTTCTGAAAGAGTACTGAATCTCCTGATTAAAACACAGGCGTAGAAGAAGCAGAAACAAGCGAAAGCATATGTAAGGAGATTTATATGTAAAATAACGTGATCTTCAACATTAAACAGCATACATCGTTACCGAATGAAACGTTGACCCAGGACGAGCTATAGGACTGTGAAGCTTTGGGGGTGTTAATGGACTTAACGGTCTGAATCTGATCTGGATGCAGTCTTTGACAAAAACGTGACTTGCTCAGCTTTTTTTTAAACTTTTTTTTTTTTTAAGAAACAGAGTATAAAACTTTGGTTATGAAACTTTTTTTTTTTATTTTTTTATTTTAACAGCGAAATGGAGCAGCTGCAACTTTGAGATTAATCTCTGATTTGTCCTGGAATGGTTTTCCTCCACTTGGTGTGTCTGTTTTTATTCCAAAAAGGCGACATGGGCCAGACTAAACGTTCAAGCTGTGGATGAGTTGTGCGTTTCGTGTTTTAAAGCCACTCAATCCTCGAGAGGACACAATCTGCAGATTTCTACCCATAATCCTCCTCTGATTGAAACGCTTATCAGTTCCATCCAACAATGCCTGCCCAACATATGGCTGGCCTGGCGACATGATAAAACCAAAACCGCTTTCAACTTGAGTGTTTCTTGTTCTGATTTTCAAATGCTCAAACATTGTGCCTGAAATCAAGATAAACAGATGCAGAACGCTGATTGGTTTGATGCGAAGCGAGGATGATGCACAAAGAATAAAGTATCTTGCCAGCCCACTGACCCATTTTCCAAACCTAACATTGGGAGACCTGCTCAGAGGAGCTTAGCATGCAAATGGCATTTGATTTAGGAATCAAATTCTGCACATTTGATAATAATACAGCCTGAACAGTCCAACCCTTAAAAATGCAGTGTTGACACTGTCTGTCCCGTCGTTGGGTTGTTTGTGTGATTCTGTATTGACAATCAGAGTGGCGACGGCCAGGTAAAATGGAGACTTCAAAACATCCCTGGAAGACTGAATTAATTGACTTGTAATGCATTCTGTAGAGAAACATAGACCTCATTTCACTGTTTTGATTTATGCACCCCAGAGAAGTGATTCTTGGTTGAGCGAACAGTACTTGACGACTGGTGTGGCGCGAGGGGACAAACATGAACGCACAACGCCACTACAAATCACAGCAGGGTTTAGAGATACTGCAATCTGATAGCCGTCTCATTATCACTCACCGAGAGAGAGAGCAAAATAAACAGAAGCATGCGCTCATTTATATGCAGCTGGGTGGCTAGTGTGTAAATGGGAAGGCTAACATGCCTTGTGTTGTGTGTATATTGAAGTTAAGGTTGAATGAATGGTAATCCCCTGAAGGTTGGACTGGGAATGTAGAGCTAGAGAGAGAGAGAAGATTTTGCTGTGCCTCAGTGGCATGGTAATGGATGCCACAGAGCGCTTTTCTGTCACACGCACACACAGCCACAGGGCAAACACTCCAGTCACACATCCGTGTCTTAACCCAGCACGCCATGGACTCTCTCCGCCACACGCAGTCCCGCCGCCCAAACGTCCGTCATGAGGTTACATCAGCTGCCTCACACTGGGACACTGTGCAGAGCCAGTGCAAGAGTAAGGAAAGGTTGATATTTTGGGCTACTTTTAAGACACAATTTCTAATGGATAATATTAAGCCCCATTATTGTTAATGCTGTTTTATGTTTAAAGGGGTACTTTCTTATTTAACATCCCAGGTGTATACAACTTTCCTTTTTCAGATAAACACAAACAAAGATTCTTTGAAAAATAATCAATTTCTTTGAGTCCATATAATGCCAGTAAATGGAAACCCACACTACAGTATATGCAAAAAAGTAAAAATAGTCATCATGACGGTAATCCACACAATACAACCCCAGTGGATGAATCAATGAATTTTGAAGCAGAGTGTGTGTGTTAAAATAATAATATTTAAAACATTTTTTTATCATTAACCATAATTTCAGGACAACTGACGTATGCATGTTCACGAGAGGGTTGAATTCTCTTTCTCTCTCTAACACACACACACACACACACACACACACACACACACACACACACACACACACACACACACACACACACACACACACACACACACACAGGGTTTCTTGCACCAAAAACAACATCGTTATGTTTTACAGGGCCATTGTTTGCCCTCTCTGACCATCATTTTGTGTTACTGTATCTTTAAAACTTTAAAATTGAATGACCTCTATTATGACTGGCTTTACGCTTCCCGTGTGAAAACTATTAAATTGTACCAAAACGTAACTTACAATGAGGGCATAATGAATACTAAATAGACCCTAATGTGAATGTAAATGTCACATCATATATTAATGTGCATATTTTGATTTCATCACAGACAAAACAAGCATTAGAAAGTTTATCCCTGCACTTTTTGGTAAGCAATCCAACAATTTGGTATATAAGAGTGGCCGCGGTTCCTGCCTTAAAACAACTTACTACTTGGTGATTGTTTTATCGCCTAACAATATTCATGAGCCAATGTGATCGGGTTAAGACCGTGTCCTTCTGGATTTTCCTATGTCATAAATATGAACATTTCTGATCAAGTTGCTTTGTTTCCATAAGTAGTCTGAATGGACAGGAGAGGAAGCTCATTCTACATTTTACATCATCATACTCTGAGAAAGCAAGTCATTTCTTGTTATCCATTATACATCCTCTTTAATAGCTTTAATAACTCTGAAACTACTGACGTGAGCGAACCCGTGAGCGAAGCTCTACACAGACCTCATTTGTCCTCACCACTGACGTTAAAATGAAGCATGAACTTCATGAGAGAGTCATTAAACCCTGCTCATGTTAACGTCAGGCGAAAGAACAAAAGCTTACATCCCTGAATTAAGGATTCGCAAGTAACATGTTCCCAGAGGGCCTGTATAATGTGCATGCATGTGTTGCCTCAACTCAAACTCCATTGTAATCTGTTTAAAGCAAAGGCAAATGCACTGTTGTTCACACTGGGCCGTTCTCACAGAGTGCATGCTGTCTTCTAATATACGGCATGTCCGCTTCTAACATATGGTTAAATATTAAGAGAAATTACCTAATAGGAGCTTAATGGATGATCACTTAACAAGACAGCTCTTCTCTTCCAACCGCTGAGGGCTTTATAATAATACAGTGTGTAAAATTCTTCCTTATGCTTCTCAAAATAGATGCATGCCTCTTAAGAGCCAACATTACCCAGACACTGCTTAAAATGTTCATTTTTAGCAGTCAGAGTGTGGAGAATTCACATACGGCCGCATCAGTGTCATTTGAGCTGCACATCATTTGCTTCGGTTTCCTGTGCGTAGTGTACATATGTGGCAGAAGATCGGCAGGTTGAAATTAAGGCCGTCTGAGCGCTGACAGCGGAGACACGGCTCTGAATGTGTGTAGACCCCCTGCTCCTATCTGTCTGGGATAAGAAGAGAGAACACAGCTCTGTCCCACCTCCCGCAGAGAACACACACACTCCTCCACACCGCCCCCTACTCTAACCCTACTGAGCAAACAAGATCAACACGCTCCAGCGAACAGGCGCAGTAGCCGGACTGGTGTGGAAAGACTTGATTAAAAGGAAGAATAAATGCGCCTCTGTCTGCTCTCCTCTCGTAGTGTATCATTTGAATCAAATGCTCAAGGTTTGGCTGTGGATGCTGTAAGTAGACCAATATGGGACAAAAAGCATCTTTCTTTATTGATGAGCATTCAAAAGTAGCCGTATATTCTCAGAAAATATAATTTTAGAAAGCAACTGGCAACAAATCCTGTTGACTCACTATAGAGGGAACAGAGAGGGGTTGGGAACTGAATTTCTCGCTCAGCTCTGTTAGGAGTTTGTCAATGTGAACAGAACACCATCTTAAAATACTCTGACAGAGTTTCCTGCACTGCTTACTGTATTCAGCTGGATACACTAAATCTACAGTATGAAACAAAGCAAGTCCAGTGCAGTTTAATTGACGAATGACTCTTATGAGCTTGTTCTTTTTAGTAAATCATAGACATAGCACCACCAATGTAGTCTGATTCCTGAACAAATTCAGCACATCTAGTTTGCAACTAAAGGTGCAGTGACATTAATGAAATTTCGGTGAAATTTGGGGGCAACCAGGTTTATATCAATAGCGTAGTGATGTATGAAGCACATAGAAGATTCTTTCAAACCAAGCAGCTGTAGGTCGACTCAGTGAACTGATGTGACCAACTTGAACCGGTAGCGAAATTTGGTCTTTCAAAAATCTTTAAAAAACTACTGTCAGGATTTACTAAAGACACGCAATGAAAAATTAGCACTGAAAAGGCATGGCCAGTTATTTTTGCAGCTGACCTTATTTAATATGCATTTGTAAGAGTTTCCCTTTAAGACGAAAAATGAATGGGAGGAGAGTATTTAAATGAATCACGCAAGGTGATCTACTATTTTTTAGCAGCATTATTTACCACCCAAAAAAGCATGTCTTAGACACAGTCAGACCATTTACATAATGACTGGTTTGTGTTCTTTAATTTGCATATCGTCAGCAGATCAAACAGAACTTTCCACTCCCATCTGCGTTTTTTGTGTGGAATTGACAATCTGGCTGTAAAAGCCTTGCCAGTAGTAATTTATAAAAATACATGAATGAAATGTCAAGTTTCGCTTGTTTAGTATTTTTATTTATCAAAGGCTAATTATTGAATTGCATTTATCACACCTCGAAAAAGATTATTAAAAAATAAAAAGACACCTTTTGGAACTGTTAAAGAACCAGATTTCAAACAAAACATTTTAAAATATTATATTTTTCGTGTCTCATCCCTAGACCTGAGCCGCGTTGAGACACCAGAAGAGATTTGGAGATGGGCTCTTTAAACCATATAAAACACCATAGCAACTGCATAACATCATCCTGACAACATCCTAGCATCATGGCAGTGACTTTTGCAAGTGCGTAGATGACTCAGAATATCAGAAGATGTAAAAATTGAGTTAATCACCATCATCACATCTTGGTAACCTCATCAATGTCATCAGATTTAGCGTCATCATCTTGGACTTCTGGCAGCAGGTGGAGGCAGACCTATCTTGGTGAAATTCCTTTTGAGTGGGAGCCGTTTAAAGTGAGTGCCATTATTACACTGCATTAGAGTTGATCTCTTTGTCAGAATGGCAGGGCGATGCTTTTAGTACCACGGCCGCCCGGATTACACCACGACTTCGTCATTCTCTCTCTCTCTTTCTCTCTCACTCTCTACGACTGTCTCAGTGGGCAGCTCAAATCGCAGGCCGGTAATTACCATCAAAGCCTCGCCGTGCCTTTAAACTTAGCACGAACACATAGAGAGATGTTCCTGAGATGGCTAAAAAGCAGGCAGAACAAGAGTATATTAACTAAGAACCTTTAAAGATGTCAATTTACTCTGTCTGAATCATAGACAGACCTCGCTGTTTCATCTTAATATTCCAGAATATACAGTTCAGCTCACGCTGGGAGCAGTTGGTGGTGTCTTCATCATTTCAGAGCTTTTAATGTCTGGAAGCAGACAGAAGGAACATTAAAGGAAACTATTCAATGACTTTTAGGGGGTCAACTTACATAAGGTTAACGGAGCAGTCTGTAAGAAACAGCTAGTGGTCGAAAGTCCAAATTCAAAATATCGGAGACCGTTGTTTGTCCCGCTCCCTCCTCCTCAGACGCTCACGCGGGTTGTACGTTTGATGATACGCAACAGGCACGAGCACAATTTGTTGCTGAGGAGACTTACTCACTGTAAGTTGATGAGCTGATTTATCCGCGTTTTAATATACTCTCGTTCTTAGAGATTTTTAGATGATACTTTTTAGGTTGTGTGTAATCTTCACTCTCTGACGCAGTTAGTTTGCTGGCTGCAATACGCTGTGTTTCCTGCTAACTGGCATCCCGGGGTGTCGAAATAGCTACTATTGGGTGAAAAGGCAGTGGGCGAGATCACACAGACCAAAACAAAAACAGACTGACAACACGGAACGTGTAAAATAATAATGTTATGGATTTTCAGGAACGAACCCAATTGCAGACTATTTGCTGACACACAAGGTTTATCGATAACAAAAAGGGAAACAGCACAGGCAAAGCAAAAGACTAACAACACTAGACTAAGACTTTGACATAAAACTTCACAGGAACAAAATAACTATTGCAAGAAAACTTCTTAGTTTAAACAGAACTCAAGACAAGGTACTCACAGGAATATGTTAACCATGTAAGAATACACAATGAACCAGCACAGGACTGCAAACACAAGGGGATAATAAAGGGAGAACAGATAACGACAGCAGGTGACACTGATCAGGCAATGAAGACAAGACGAGGATAACAGGGGGGCGGGGTAAGAGAACGAGACAGCACAAGCACACAGCCCAAACACAAGGCCATGTGCCCGCACACAAAACATGGGTCTGTCATGATCCTGCCTCAAGACTAGAGAAAGAAAATGACAAGAGGGCAGAATCATGACAAATAAGTAAAATACCTGGCTGTAGAAGTGTTTTCAGAGAAACGAGTATGTGAACTTAGCATGTTTCCTAAATATCTGTAAATATATTATGTTATTTTTATGCTTTAGTGAAAAAGTTACATACAGGTGTATGTACATTTTTGGGGGTACAATCATCTTGTGAAATTAAAAATGATATTTTGGTGCCCCTAGCACCAATTTTAAATCTTAAAGGGGATGTATGTCATTGTAAAAAAAAGCACTTTCTCCAATATCATTTTAATAAAGAAAGACAACTATAAAGACTAGGTTAATTTAAAACAGAAAGTGTAACACTGTGTCTGAGCATGGCGTGAGTTTGGGGGTGAGGCTACCTGGAAAGTGGTTAAACAGCCCACCCTTACAAAAATGTACTATGATGGACAAATAGTAGCTTTTGGTACTTTTCTGTTCGTATATCAGCTTGTAGTCCCTTAGACTAGCACCACTTTTGTTCATCTGCCTGCCTTTCCTTCTATCAC